>OX375868.1:93613575-94169712 GCA_947359475.1 Heligmosomoides polygyrus bakeri | reverse complement strand
TCGTCCTCTAAATAGTTGGGCCTATTATATTAATATTTATTACTTTATTGCATAGAAAATTTTATGTGAAACTGAATGCAAACGAAGTTTATTAGGAACGTTATTAAAGGATAAAGTACGGCTTTACTCAATCCATTTTGGGATGCTCCAGCGCATTCTACTTCTACGGGATGTCGTGGGGGAGAGTTGAATGCGTATTTGGCCATACAATGACCTGCGGTGGCCAGCCGATGAACAAATCAGCGCTTTATCCTTTCCAGACACGTCTGGTACCAATTCACCGATCCCGGAGGTATGGAAGGCTTGGTTGGCCTGGGCGGAAAATCCGAACCAGGAAACTGGTATCGGGTGCACGCGACAGTCGGCGCCTCCTCCGACTGCCACCCAGGAACGTTATTACAGCTCTAATAACACAATGTTGCGAAGCGGTCTAATATCTAAAAGAACGTTCAAGAATAAAATTAAAAAGCAAGGAGTACAATAAACTGGGTAAGAAAAGCAGCAAATGGAAAAGATTGCAACATGGGTGATTCTGTTCTAGGACTTAAGACATGACCTGCCATGAATTATTCAAATTTGAAACGACAAGCGCTTTTTTAAAAACACAAGTTGCTTATGAAGAAACTGACTCCCTTAGATCCGTAGATAAATTCGATGAAAGTATGGCTTTCCACCAACATCTTGGATGTTTTTCTCCCGAAACTTTTCAACTCCTACAAAGTTGCACCAAAAACGACAAATTCAAAAAACTGATGTGCTTATAGTGCTTGCCACGCATGCAAAATAACCGTGCAGCAAACTTGATTAATTAAACTTTTATTCTTAATGTTTATTTTTAACAATGCAACTGGAATAGGAAAGATAGAAAGGATGCATTAGATGGAAATAGCTATTTAGAAGTATTACAACACATTGAGAAGAGGTCCCTTTTATAATACAACATATTCAACATATGTGAGATCTACTACGTGATAACGATGGAGCTAGGAATTATTAAGAAAGTGTCCGTTGAAAGTTTCTGAAAATTTCGTTAAGTCGTTGAGCCAGATTTCAGCGAAGAGTTCCGTTCATTCGTTAAATTCTTTAAATTATTAACCGTTAAATGTGCATTCTTGATGCATGTCGCGAAGTGGGTTGAAAGAAGGAGCCGATCGCAGTCCAAGAACCGCAAAAAGATGCGTCCGGGGGGAATCGAACCCCCGTCGAATGCTTGGAAGGCATCCATGCTAACCATTACACCACGGACGCTCTGACGGAGAGCGATTAGCACTCCTTCACTAGACGGCGACGGGAGCCGACGTAGGGCGCCGGCGATTTAATCGCTCCGCAAATAGCTGCGTGACGCCATGTGTCAATAGGATACGGGAGGGATCGGTGGTTCAGTGGTAGAATGCTCGCCTGCCACGCGGGCGGCCCGGGTTCGATTCCCGGCCGATGCAATGTTTTATCGAGAATCAGGTTGTAATGAGCATGATTGTACGAATGTGACAGTATTTGAGAAAACGTTCACGAAGACGAGGAAGAGTTAAAATTGTACCTCTTTCATTTCTCCTGGGAGGCGATCTCTTCTCTAAAGCGTATCTCTATTAGTCGTTAATGTGGCCTACATTGAAATAGGCGGAGCATGAAAGCAAATGAGAACTAATCAGGGCGGTCACTATACCCAAGGGGTATGTGCAATATTATGCGTTGAATTCCGACATGTTCCGTTGTAGGGTTTGTTTTCCATTTAATTGTATAGAACCTGACCTAACAATGTAAAATGCCGGTGCATAAATTCTACATCACAGCTCAGTGAAAATACGGAGCACAGTTGAAGTACGTCGTGCAGAGCTACTCCTATTGCTAGCACCCTATGTACCATTTCCATTTTAACTGCATTTTTTATCCTTAAGCCCGAACAGTTTTCAAGCAAAAATAAGCTTATCTAATATCAAAGTAGACACTTTATAACAAAAGCAAATTAATCTTTTGTTCTAGGAAAATCAGTCAAAATCAAAAAAATGCCACACAGGGTCTAAAGAAAAAATGTGTACACTTTTTGAATCTCCATAGAAAGGCTGATTAGAAATTGTTATTTTGCAAGCATAGAATGAAATTGAGTTTTCCACCTCGGCTTCACATTCTTTAGAGAGAATTTTTCAGACATGGCTGCAGTGAATCCTTGCGGTGAAGGTGAGGAGTACACCACTTGCATGCCATCGTGCCAGACCACCTGCAGAGGGGTGGTGGAGGTGAGTGAAGGACCTACAGTAGAACCTTGCTGAAGCGGCTGAAGTCCCGCCCTCTGAAATTCGGAATGCTGTCCTGCGCATGCTATGGAAAACCCTATGCATGATTTGAGAATTTTATAGTGATACCCCGTCACATATTTAGACACAGAGTTTTTTGATCCGAGGTCATGTAGAGTTTCTCAACGCTTCAATATTCAGCTACTACAGTCTGGATTGTTTTAGACTCTCAGACTAGGCAACTCAACCTGCTGTTCTCGTTATCAGGCCTAGGATGATTTCATGGGTGATTTTTTGAGCGGTCGATTTCGCACATAAAGAATTTTTGGTACATGTCGCGTAGGTGAGTAGCATTGGTAGGTAGGTAGGAGCAGGACAGCCTTAACCAATCAGACCTCATTGAATGGGCATGCCGTTCAGAGAAGGCGTAACAAGTCGGAACCCATATTATTGGCTGGCGTGCTCCTACCTACGAATGCTGCTCCCATACGCAACATGTACCGAATTTTCATGCTGTTATCGCTAAGGATGTTCGGAGTCATGTTGCATTAGGTGATAAACCCACTCAAATTGCCTCACGACATCCCATAAGAGTAGAAGTCGATGCGCATCCCAGTAGAGATTTACTAACGACGTCCTTCATTCCTTATCCTTTTGTTGTCTCAAAAAGGATTTTCTGGTATTCGAACAAGTCAGGGCCTTAGGAATTCTTCCCATACAAGTACAGTACACCTTGCCTCTTCTCCTTCACGAGGTGAATCCCTTTGAGTGGATGGGGAAGAGGGTAAACTTATACCTCGTAACATCGCTGTAAACCTTAACTTTAACCCAGCTATCGCTCACGCATTTCAGTGTATCACAGGCGACAAGTCGTGCACGGCCGGTTGTACCTGCAAAGAAGGATACCGACGCAATGGTCAGAAGCAGTGTGTACAGACCAAGTACTGCTATCTATGTAGGTTTTACCTACATTTTTGCTCCCTTTCTACATGATCATCAGCTGCATTATTTCTCGTACTATTGATTGTCCACACCAGGAAAACACCAGGGGTCGGATTCAGCAACGACTAATCCGTGGGGTATAAGGGGTAGAGATACTCACCACGATGAAGCATTCATCTCTACCCCTATATTATTTCTACCCCTTATGCCCACATACTCCTGGTTTAATTATTGATGAATCCGGCCTCAGGACGCTCACCAACACGTTGGAAGGACTTCTTCGTGAGAGCCTTGAACGAAGAATATGACGCACTTCGTGGCCCTGGAGCGATGAAGTTCTATTGGAGCACTTTGGCACGCGACAGGAACGAATGAAGACGCTGCTGGCGCCGCTCGAGCGACTCGATGATCAACGAAACGATAGGTGGCAGGTGACACAGGTTTATCGCCGAACTAAGTTCGGCGATAAACCTGTTATAGTTTATCCAGCAACTCACCTGTCGCGTTCCAGAGTGCTCCAATGGCTCCTCCCTGTTCGATGGAGACAAAGAGATTCATATGTTTTGTTTGGAGCTTCCACGAAGACATCCCACCCGTGTAGACTTCAAGTTCGACTTTATATGAGTTTCGCTGACTTTATAATCCTCATTCAAATAACGAGAGTGAAGCTGTGTATCAGGTTTGCCATCTGTCATGGCTCTGGTTCAGCGGGCGTCAGCGAAACGCGTCACGTGTCCGTGGCCCACCTAATTTTATACGAGTCGTCACAAGCGACAGCAACAATTTGCAGTGATCCTTGAGCATCAGTGAAGCATCGAACTTCGGTGTCGACTCTCTTAAACCGATGTCACTCCAAGCGTTTGTATCTCAAAAAGAGTTGACTAACACCGTACTTTATCTTCTCAACCTCAGAAATCTGCGGAAGCAGAATGCTTGGCAGACCCCAAACTGTGGTTACTATAGCCGACCGTACTGTTACGTCAAAAATCTATGTGTATTTCTATCACGTAATCGTTACCTAAGGACCATCACTCTACTATACCTCCGTAACCCTTTCACATTATGCTTGTATTTTTTGGGGTGCATGTCGAGAAGATGGGCAGCATTACGGAGTAGAAGTGCGTCAACTAATCACAGGCAAGCAGAGTACCAGCCGAACACACGCCAGCCAATCAGGGTGCCGACCGCACAATTCTTCTCTCAATGGAGCGCGCATTCGATGCAGCGTGTTTTAGTGGCGCGTTCCCTTTTCTCAATGCTGCCCACGTTCGCGAAATGTACCGTTTTTGTGTTTTTATGCTCTCCTTTTCAGCTCCTGGATGCAAATCGCATGAGACGTGGTCCAAGTGCGCGACTTGTGAGAAGAAATGTGGAAACCTAGACAGGGTACGACACTCCAGCAAGATCTAATGTTCTTCGAATTTTCATCGTTTTTCTAATTGCAGAATTGCATAACCTGCTACTCGGGATGTGGTTGTGACGACGGCTATGCCCGCAACTCGTCAAGTCTCTGCACACTCATCGCCCAATGCAGCTAAGAATGCCGACCGAGCAAAAATAAATATTTATTGGCGTTTTTGTTCTGTTGTGCGCAGTGGGATAGCGCAGTCGGAAGAGGCGCGCGCGACTGTCGTGTGCACTCGACTCCACCTTTCAGGTTCGAATTTTCCACCGAAGACAACCAAGCCTTCCATCGCTCCTGGATCTGAGATTTGACAATAGAGTTGTCTGGGATGGCCAAAGCACTTCTTATTCACGGCTGTTACCGCAAAGCGTACTAGGTTGTGCGGAAAATTCTCAGCGTTTTGTGCTACTACCATATTTTTTATTCGTCTATTGTTGAGTAAAAATTCAACTTGCATTGCTCATTAATGCTACTTTCTGTACAGAATTCTCCGCTCTGTCTGACTTTTATATTTCTGTTCTTGAAGGGCTCACTGAAGTATTTCGAAGGAGCAATTCCGAACGACATTTTATTTTCACTTGAAATTGAGACGATCCGCAGCCGAGACAGCTCCGCGAATCAATCGAGCGTGGGGCCCAATAGTGTTGTAGAAAGCACTGGGCGCCAATGGTTCAGTAAATTTTGGACCGGAGATTTCAGCCTCGAAGATGCCCCCCGTAGCAGTCGACCTAGAGGAATCCCGAACTACGAGTTGAAGGAATTGGTGGAAGCTGAACCATCCCAAACAGTTCGCGGGATCGCGGAAGAGCAAGACGTCAGTAAGACTGCTGTTGTGGATGCTTCGAAACGCCTTGGAAAGCTGAAAAGCTCCAAAAGTGGGTGCCTCTCGAGTTGAATGAGCGGCAAAAATTGTCACGTTTCGAGATGTGTTCTTCTCTACTTTTACGCAATGAAACTGATCCGTTTTTGGATCATCGCTTGTGATGATAGGCGAATTCTGTGTGATAACAGGAGACGTTCCGGACAGCAGTTGGACGCCGGCGAACCCCTAGGCATTTTCCGAAGGCGAATCTCCACCAAAAAAGGGTAATGGTCACTGTGTGGCGGTCCGCAGCTGGTGTGATCCATACAACTTTTTGGCACCAGGGCAGACGATCACAGCGGAGTCCTACTTCAAGGAAATCAACGAAATGCACCGAAAATTGCGTCAACTTCAGCCAGCACTGGTCAACAGAAGGGGCACAACCCTTCTAGACGATAACGCCCGCCCACTCGTTTCACAAGTCACTATTCAAAAATTTAACGAATTAAGGGTTGAAGTTCTGCCTCACCCGCCATATTCTCCAGACCTCTCACCGGCAGACTACCATCTTTTCAAACAATTTCAGAGCTTTCTCGCTGGTAAAACCTTCCTCATTCAGGAACAAGCCAAAACAGCTTTCGTGCATTTTGTAGAATCTCAATCACCTAACTTTTCGCCGATGGAATAAGAAAAAGTCGAGCGCTATCCAGTTGGCAAAGGTGTGCTGATTCGAACAGTGCTTATTTTGACTAAATCCGATAAGATTTGAGAAAGTTATGATAGTTCAAACGTGATGCACTCAAAACGATGAGAACATTCCGGACAACATAATATATGCCAGACAGGCATTCATGTAGCCTCCACAACGTGCCGCAAAAGCAGAATGCGTGGCGCATCCCAAAAGCGGCTGACTAGCGCCGTCTCCTAACCTTATTTTCCACCTTCTATTTTTTATTATTATGTTATTATTAGTTTTTATTTTAATATTATTATTATGTTTTATTGTTACTCTACAGATCACTAATCTTCTCTCCTACAGTCGAACAGCCTTCTCAATGCTACTTTGTAAGCTGGAGGCAGATTGTTCTGCAAAACTGAAAAAAATGCGTTCAGCGGAAACGAGCCGCTGTCGAACACTTGAGCGCATCCATGCTGACCATTGAGCGCTGACTCCGCGCCATGAAAAAAGTGAAACTCGTCCGCGTATCGCAATGCGACGAACTGAAAATCCATCCGATGGCAGTTTCCCGTTGAGTCGGCTTGGCTTGCCCGAACACAACTACACGACAAGGAAGATAGAGACACAAGCATCGGTGGTTCAGTGGTAGAATGCTCGCCCGCCACGCGGGCGGCCCGGGTTCGATTCCCGGCAGACGCAATGTTTTCCTTTTTCAGAGATATGTAACGCATGCTGATCTGAACAAACGGTAGTTTTCATAGCTAGAATGCCATTCCTGTTTTTTCAAGAAAAACTATGTGCGTGCAAGAACTCCGTGCGAGATGTCGTAGCCCTCATTTGTGATGAGCCACGTATTCTATTTCAGCGAGGTATCGTCGCACTGGACTTGTTGGATATAACTTATCAAATGGCGACCTTGTGAGACGAAACGAAAAAATTTAATGGAAGAGTCCGTAGTGATTTGTCCAAAGCGATTTCTGACCTTCCGTCTATGTAGCTGCCTTCATTACGTATCCTATTAAGCACAATGGTCAACTTCGGCCCGTTGGTAACTCTATACTCCTACATTTGGCACCATAAACCATACGACGTAGTCAGTGATAAACAATGGATCGCAACACGCCGAAAATATGACACCATATGGAAAAAAGAGGTGTAATCGAGCCGTTTGAGAGTGGTGATATATTTAGTGGTGGAATGGTGGAGTTGTAAACACTCCTTTACGACCGCAGTGTTGATCTGTGTCACTTCGCAAACTTCCATCCGATAGCTCTTCATTTTCAAACTCTTTAAAGAATAATGGAAATACATGGATAAAAAAATAAAGGATAAAGTGGCGATTTGAATGCGTATTTAGCCAAACAATGACTTGCGGTGGCCAGAAGGCGAGCAAATCAGGAAATACATCACTTTATATTGACTGAAACTCAGGAAAAGAATAGGAATAAACCTAATCTGAGCAAGCTGTAGTTTACAGTAAACATTCGTCATTCCTTGGTACTCCTAATTGTAGTTTTTGAAAAAATGTATGTTAAAAGTTGAAACGTGAACGATAGTAGAAGGTGTAAGGAATAAAGATCGTTGATAATAAAACACTTCTAAAGCACCAGTTTATTTTGCATACATACTAGATCGCGTTGAAAGTCTCTGCCATTTTCGAGTTCTAATTTCAAATGAGCAACTCGTTCAGCGCAAACTATTTAGTTAGGAGTATCATCGATTTGTGAAAATGCAGCAGCTACAGGGTGCGTAAAAAGTATTGACGCAGTAAATGACGGCTGTGGAAATAGTATTGCGCAGTAAGTTTTAAAATATTCACTTGGGAAACATGGAAAATGATCCTGCAAACACGACAGAATAACTTGTAATCGACATTGGCTCCTTTACTGAGAATACAGGAACGAAAACACGGAAAAATTCATGAGCACGCGCCGCAAGTACTCGCTTGGATTTCGTTCCGTGCTTTTAACAGGGTAGCCTTATGCGACTGGTCACTTCTGTAGAAAGTAACCCAGACCTCATTCTCCAAAATCGCCTAAAAAGAGTAATCCAGCGGATTCACGTTTAAGCTGTGCTCGTCTGAGAAGCTGTCCACACCTGCGCGCGTTATCTGTTTGCCGTTATCGGACAGAGATTGATAATCTTGGATTTGAACGTTCTCGTGCTTGAACATATTGTAATCATCATCTGCTATGACAGGGCCGTGGCTGACGTTTGGGTTGCTGGCCTCTTTCCTCACCAACCGTTTCGAACAGCGCCAAATTCTCTTGTTAAAGAAGTATTCAGCTGTCTGGGTAACAGACAAAAAAGGGCCTCCGTAACGGTGACGATCATGTTTCTTCAGTTTTTTCGTGAGTGTTTTTTGAGCACAATACAGACATCAAAAATAACACATAAAAACCTAGAGGGGTAGAAAGAGAAAGCTTTAGCTGAAACAAAAAGTAGGTGCGTCAATACTTTTTTCATCGCTTTTTTCATTTTTGCCGTCGTTTTGTAGACGCAGACGTTTCTTCTCCGAAAATTTTTCGTGAAATACGAAAAACCAACTCGTGAAGGTGACGTGCACGCAGACTACATAGAAATGTGCTTAAGTTTCAACCAAAAAATCTGCACTTTTTGCACAGACAAATTTAACAATGTGCTGAAAATCTAAAATTTGACAATGCCGGGAGGGAAATACGAACCCAGAGCCTAGAATCAGAGTGCATGCGGCAGACGACGCCACCTCTGACTGCGCTACCGCACGCTCTAAGCACCCAGCAATGCATAATCATGTGAATATTTCAAAAGGACAACTTTTAGCGAAGGGTGGAATACGCATGTGTCATTGGAGCAGAGAGTCCGGCAGGTCATCTCTTTCCTGTGGCCATTAATCAGGTCACAGTGCACCCTCCCGCCTGAGAGATCTGCCATCAATTTCATTCCCTTCAATTTCTTTTTGACGTCGAATTTCGCCATATTTCATTGATCGCTGTTTTCTGCCACAATTAAGTGCAAGTTCGTTGAGTCAGGGAACGTCCATGGCTCCACATTTTTGAGCTTGCTATAGCGTTTTCACGTCGAAATGGACATCCTTCAAATCATTTCACTTTTCAAATCATATAGGGCACTTTCAAATCAAATTGGACACTCTCCTAAGCTAACTTTAAGACTTTTACAAACTCTTAGAGTCGAAAAACTGCACACTTAATAAGATAGTTGGAATATTTCTTGTTCAAGGAAAATTCGGTATAACTTTCTCTGAAATTTTTTAGTGTATCTGGTCCAAAAAATGTAATAATTTAATAACATTTTTGTTTTTGGAATAGAAATAATAAAATAAATTTTGACTTGAAGTTCAGCAAAAAAGCAAGCTTAAGCACATTAAGGGATCAGATCGCGCCATGCATTTAAAAATGTCGACGTAATTTTATTTGATTGATAGTGTAAATACCACTTACATAAGCCATCAAAGTGAGTATATGTGTGCTGTTCACAGTTGTTTTTGTTGTATCGTTAACTGTCGTCAAACTCCTTGCAAACAGAAATTCTGCAATCAATCGAATAAAAATCGCGACGTCTTTGACGAACGCACAGCGCAATCTCTTCTTTTGGCAATAAAAATAAGCACCTTCCCGCTGTTTGAAACAAATTTCAAACTATTATTTTTCCTCAAAAACTAACCTTTAATTAAGAAATTTACAACATTTTAAACAACGTCTTCACTTATTGGTTAAGTGAATCAAAACTTTAGAAGATAGCGTTTCTTTTTGTCATGTCAATCTTTTTCGGTACTAAAAATTTTAAATCAGAATTTTATACCAGGTTCTCACATACTGAATAGGTGAACTAAAGCCTCAAAGAAAGTTATACTAAATTTTTCCCTGAACAAAAAATTATTCCAAACTTTTTGGATAGTGTCTGATTTAATTAGCAGAAGCTCATTTTGATTTGGAAGAGTTTCCTTTAACTTCACAGGTCTTAGGATAGTTTAAAAGGGTGTCCAATTTGCTTTGAAAAGCGTCCAATCCGGGTGTAAGCAAATGGTTTGAACATATCCAATTTTTAGCTAATTTTGCAAATTTCTTGAAAAGTCGACCAGTTTCATTGATTGCCATTAATGGCTATCGATCTGTTCGGGTAAAGGTCATTCGGTCATATGATGGTATTAGGATTCCTTCACTTAAACTCTTGATGGAACGGAGGAGTCCGAATCGTGATTACATCGGTGTATGTATGCACATCGAATCGAAGAAGTTCACTTGAATTTTCATGAGTTTCTTATGAAGACGTTCCTTCGAAATTCAGAATTTCATGCTGATTCTGGTTTCGCTGCAGACGCTAAGAGAGCTAGTGTTCTACTGCAGACCAAACAAGGACTCAGCAACCTTTTCGACGAACTATCCTCATCGTCCACGCAGCTGGCACGCGTCCAATGAATGAATTCGTCGCCGGACGAGTAGTCTTGGGCGCGTCGTGTCGTCGTCGTCTGCTCCTGTGATATTCAATCCCGAAGCGGTTCTCTCTTTCGCGTTCCGAAGAGGTCGCCAGACACGACGCGACGGCCGCTCGTCGACGAATGCTCGACAGTTGCCCTCCTCGTCGCCTCTCGATGATGGCACTGACACACTGCTTTCCGGATCCGGACTCGTAATTAGCCACCTTATCGGCACTTTCTCTTTGAATGACATTAATAAAGGGAAATAACAAAATTCCTTAAGAATTTGATTTCTCTTTTTTTTAATTTATGTGCTTAAAGTTTTCTCGTGGAAAGAATATACTAACCTAAGAAAATAGCAAGCTTTAGAGGACTTTTACGCCTACAGCAATATTAATCGAAAATTTTCTGCCTTCAAAATAAATAGATTTATGACAAACTAGAAAATATATCCTAATATTTATAAACTAAATAACATGTATAAACCGTCTCACTTTTAAATTTCTGGTTGGAAAATTTAGAGACTGTGCTTAAGAAAATTAAATAATTTTTGTTAAAATTCGAAGGCTATCTTAAACTCCGCCTTTGCCGGTCCCAAGCCCGGATGAAAAAGCAGGAGGGTTGGGCGACGGGCCAGCAACCCGTCCCCGTAAAAAACCATTATGCTACAGAAACGATGGACTATATATCTTACAAACAGAGTGAGGAATACCATTTTAGTCCCTTTTTGCTCTCCTCTTTTCCTCTTTTTTTGGTGAAGCAGAATAAAGGTACGTAACTATCATTCTACCCAATTTGCAATTCGCACCCCATTTTTTGCGCTTTATTAAATATGAATAACAAGAAATATAACGACAATTCTATGGCCAATCAAATAGTGATTACACTTTCTGGAGCGTTCTGTAAATTTTATTTATCTCTTATAGAAATATGTATAAAGAAATTTAAATGAAAGTTTTTATTTTCCTTAAAAGTTACACGCTTTGTATTTTAGGGGGGGGGGGCAAAAGTTATGAGGCTCTCTATGCCGTACCCATATACGTCGTGACTGGAGCCCGGTTTCGTGCTTCTCGTATTTGTATATTTGTTGGCTACTTACAGAAGGAGAAGTGACCACTTTCGCCCTCTCCAGAAGCATGCCAAAACCCCAGCCTGTCTCATGCCGAAACCCCAGTCTGACGAGTCGACCTGTGTCGCGCAAATCTTGCCCAATTTCCAACCCCGAGCAGCCTGGACTCAGTAGTCACGCAAGATGAGAATCACGTCTTCTACCTTAACCCTGCCAAGCAGCGAGTCTGGGTGAGGGCTGGTGACCTGTTACCGACCTTCGTTCGGCGGGATATTCACGGCGAGAAGCACCTTCTGAGCTTTTGGGTGTGTGCCCATGGACCGGTACACTGGAAGTCGTTTTCCAAAAGCACGACGATGGACTCCAAGGCCATGGTAATCGAAATAGAAGAGATGGACCGGCGACACTCGCACTGATTCGGTCTCAGCGCTTCAAGAATGTCTTCCTCTTCGAGAGCGCCGCACCCCATCGGGCAAAAGTTACCACGGATAAGCTTCCTTACTCAACTGAGCTACGTTCCCATGCTTCCCCCACCGTATTCGCCGGACACCTTTCGATGCTACTACCACTACTTCTTAAGCCTATAGGACTACATGGTCGGAAGGGACACAAGAACCCAAGCACTCCTTGACAACCATAACGAGCAGTTGATCAACACCAGGCCTAAGCAATTCTGGAAGGATGGGACCAGGACGTTGGTTGACCGATGGCAGCAAGGTCATTGACCTCAAAGGCGAATACATTCCTCAGCACCGTTGAGTTGTAATTGAGTTATAAAGAGATAAAGAAATTTGTTGAATCTGTCTCATTACTTTCGGCCCACCTTAATAGAATTTTTTCTTATGAGTTTGTTCCTGAGCAAAAGTTTGCCATTATTGGTGTCTTTCTGCTCTAATGTTTGTTTGTTAGTTTGATGCTTGGTCCTGAGAGCGCTATCATGGCCTCGAATAAACAAATAAATAGAAATATCTAATATAGCCCATTCAAGCGGCCTCATTACGTTTCCGAAGCATAGAGCGGCCATTATGAAGGTTCTAAGTTGCTAGTTGGATGCTTAGTTGCGACGAAAACTCCTTTTCCAGACGGCACTCGAGCGTGCACACTCTGCTTGCCAGCAAAAACCAGCATCCTGCCCGGAAAGCAGAAAGAGCAGATTCGAGTTTTGCCTTTCTTCCGTTGTCTTGTTTTCCTACTTTTTGTTTCTAACTATCTAAAGAGACAGCATTCAAAGGAGAATCAAACTTTCACATGCATTTTCTGCAACATCAGGTGAAATTATAATCTAATTTGCGGAGCGATTTCTGCTCTGAAAATCGCTGTCCAGATTTGCGGGTTCTTACGTCTCATAGCCAAAGCAGAATTCGCAGTAAATGCATATCAGTTTTGCGCCAAAGAGAATTCGGATTTGGGTCATCATCTGATGGAAACAATGTTATAATTTTAAAAAATAATAATAACGATAGCAGCATAACCCTCCATCATAATTTCCTACCTCATCGATGTTTACTCCAACTTTTCCTCTTTAAAATTCGCGCATTAGGTTCCAAATATGTCATTCCTTCACGGCACTAGCGTTTCAATTTCATTCAATTACACCTTTACCAGTTGCCCTAGTTATCGGTGCCGCAGAGTGACGAGAAAATCTACCCCTTCGCAATATTTATTTTTTCATCTAAAGCAGTTTTCTTATGTTTTGTTTCTGCCATTTAGTACAAGAAGCGATTCACTAGAAATACGATCAGCAAAAATTTACGGTTTCACGCTTGCTATTTAAGACCGACAGTGCGTACATGTCGTTGAACACGAGCGATTGACGTTGTATGCTAGGTGGAGCAGCTGTGAGCATGTCGCTACTGCTGAATGTTCGCTGTCGTACTTTTGCTTGTTATGTCTGTGATCGAGCACGTGGTGGCGCAGTTGGAGGAAGTGTCGTCTGTTGCGTACAGTCATATATAAGGCTCTGGGTCCAGATCCGGCCCAGATCTTTCAGCCCCTTCGTCCCTGAAGAATCGGTGAATTGGTGCCAGACTTGTCTTTAAAGGAATAAGATTATTATTTAAGCCAAATATGTTTCAATTTGTCTCCACGATAATGTGAGGATAAAGAACGGCGTTACTCTATCCCTTTTGGAATACGCCACTCACTCTACTTCTACGGGATCTCGTGGAGGCGATTTGAATGCGTATTTGACCATACAATGACTTGAGGTGGCGAGCCGATGTACAAGTCAACGGTTTATCCTATCCAGAGAGGTCCGGTACGATTTCACCGAGCTCGGAAGAATGGAAGATTTGGTTGGCCTAGGCAGGAAATCCGTACCGGGAACCTGGTGTTTGGAGATCTGCGACTGCCGGCATCTCCGACAGGGCTACACGCTTCAGCACGATATTGAAGTAGAAATAGAATGCGTGGCGCATCCCTAAATGAGATTTATGAACGCCGGCCGTCATTATTTATCCTTTGTGTCAGTCTTTTGCTCTGTCATCTACTTCTTGGCTAAGTATGCAATTTTTCCATCAAACAGCACACTTTTCAAACTCCTTTTAGATTCAACTAGACACGCGTTAAGAACTTGAAAATCATGTTTTCGATCAAATAACTACTCGAGTTTCCTTTGATAGCCTTCAGCCTACCACACAATCCTAGCAAGTACTAGTACTAAAAAAAAAGGTGGAAACATTCTTTGAATGTGCACAATGCTACCTTATCTTGCCCAAAAATTACCTTTTTGCGGCATGAATATTTTAAAGATTAGCTTGAAAATTTGGGTAATGAGGTTGCTTCATATGTTCGTCCAGGCATCAATGTGTTCTCTCATTGATAAAATAAATGCTGCTTGAGCGGCGTAACGAATTTTTTCTACCCAACCGTTTATTTATGATGACGGCTCCTCTATATAAACAGTTTCCATTTTTAAGTAAACAGCTATCATTTACACTATCAATCAAGTAAACACTGGGAGGATCAGAACGAATGAAAGGCGTAACCTCTTCGTGAAACACCCCAGAAAATCCCTGCTTTGTGCTTATTGAAAGTGGCTTAAAAACATTTTTGTAACTAAAAAGGCGTGAGGCTTATGACAAGTGAAGAAGTGCAGTCACATTTTGGACATCGTGTGTTGCTGAATAATAAAAGAATAGAATAGGAATAAAATTAATAATAAGATTAAAAGTAAAAATAAAAAATAGGACTAAGAACAATATTCTACTTCGAGCCTAGTTGGGAAAATTGAGTAGCATTGAAATGACCGATTGATAATAAACGGCTGGCGCGTTCCCATGTGCCATTGCTGCCCACATTCGCAACATGAACCTCTTTTTCTAATAATACTCAGCCAATACACAATATAAAGGAATTTTGCTCTAAGTGTTACGGCATAAATTGGCTTTCTAAAGAAAAATCATGTCATACAATTTTTTATTATTCTACTCTTCTACTGAAGAATCGCCGAAATCGAGGGATTTTTTTAGATATTCAGCTAATAACGTATAATTGTTGTCAAATGTATTTATTGATTATAAAGCATTATTGACCAAAAATGTTCTGTAGTTAATAACAAAAAAGATATTTTTGCTTGAGGATTTTTTCTAACTTCTAGCTTAACATTTCTCCAAAGCAGTGAAGGATGGTTGGTGGTAGTGTTAAAGCTACTTTTTAATCTAAAATTTATTTTGCCTTTCCTTAAACGCTTCCAGTTTATAAAGAAAGACATCGTTTCCTATTTTCTGTCTGAACGGTTTTCAATTCATGATTTGGAAGGTGTCCACATTGAAAAAAATCCGAAAAAAAATTAAAAAAGGTTCTTTTGAAGGTAGTGGCAAGACGAACCTCCACACTCATTAGAATAACGTTTTATTTGACTTGATAATGGTGTATGCTGCAAATTTTAGACACTAAGAAAGATATCTTACTAATTTTGCTGTTAACTATACTAACTGTGTTATACCACATTTTATTTTTATATTTTTACAGAAAAATAAAATTGCTTTTCTTCGGACTTCAAGTGGGACACACTACATGTGTTTTTGGGTTCGACTACACTTCTTTACTCTCAGAAGTCGTTCTGCGTTTCACCCCAACACATGTCGTGGCTGAAATTTGATAGTATCGCACCTTTCAGCCCGGCTAAAAAGCTTCTGGAACAATCCATCCATAGCACTCAATTCTCAATTACCCGTTCTTCTAGTGCTGATAGCAGCCGGCTCAAAAACCGAGACATTTCGACTGCGAGGCGCCCTTGTTTTGGTCATTATCGGAGACGTTGTGGCTGTTCTTTCGGTTTTCTCTATGTCGCCGGCTTGGTCGTATACACCTCATGAGATAACGAGCGAGCTGCCGTCTTCACCTGAGGTGTCGCCCACTGGCCGAATTCTGTCTCCGAACGGCCGGCGACGACGATTTGTTGGCTGAGCCTCGTTGACCTTCCGACGACGTTATGGTTATTGCCCCTGTCTGATGTCGCATCTCATGCGCAGAAAGTGCTGTTTGCCGCACGAGGTGCTGTTAGCTTAAGCAAATCACCATGGGATCACCGAAGGCAAACAACAGAGTTTACAAGCAGGTTGCCGCCTATTAAAGAGAAGCAACTCACCTCATGCCGTCTGGTTTGTGAGATTGGCACAACTCCATAAGGACTGAAGTTTTCTGCCGTTCTGATGCACTTAATTCTTCAGCCTTTTTCAAGGCACTTTTCCTCAACGAGGGCCATTTTGGGAGATGTTGATTAGAAAATAAAGTAGCTGCGAGGTGAAGATTTTGGTCATGTTTGAAACTGTAGAAAAGTTCAGTTATCTCTTCGTAAGTTTTATGGCTTGAATCTCGGGAAGAACCACCTGTACCAACTGTCGTCCCGTTGATCGATTTGCTCGAGCGGGCGCCGGCAGCGTCTCCGTTCGTCTCTGTCGCGTGCCAGAGTGATCCAATGGATCCTCCTCGCTCGAGGAACACGAAGAGCGTCATTTCGGTCGTTCAGGGCTTTCACGAAGAAGTCCGATCAACGCGTTCGTAGGCGTCCTGGTGTTCCATGTCACTCCGAGCCTCTCGATTCCACGCTGCACGACGCTGATCGCGAGCTCATACTGCTTTCGTATGGCTCAGAGCTCTGAGGCATATGTTTGGGGAGGAATAACAGTGGAGTCGAATAGGTGGACACGGGGCCAAACGTTCTTTCTCTTCTTCGCGACTTCTTCGACGCTCTTGAAAGCTTCTCCCCCCCCCAAGCCGCTCGTTTCCTCCTGCTCAGCTCCGGCGCTAGGTCGTTGGCCATGTTGACTTCGCGACCCAGTTACACGTGGCTGGAGCGTTTAGAGATGTTTGTTCCGTTGAGCAAGAATGGGGCATCAGAAACTCGTCCATTCCTCATGAGCATCGCCTTCGTAAGATTCAGCTGCAGCTTAACGTTCCCACATACACGATCGAATTCGGGCGGCAATAATCAAGGGTCAAAAATAGACAGAAACTTAAGCGCCCCTGAGAAGAGGTTACCTTAACATCCGATTCTATAAAACTATATTGAGGGATTTTGAACTGCATGCACCAGAATTGGATGAAAAGCTTCACTCAGCATTGATCTCCGAGCAAAAGAACATGTAAAGCTTAAGTCCGCGTATGTTCTGATAGCCTAGCAGAGTATTTAAGTTGTTAAACGACATCATGTTGAGCCACCGTTCTGTGCTATGAAGAGTCTCAGACTATAGCTACGTGGTAGCGCAGTCGGGGCAGGCGTTGGCTGTAGTGTGCTCTCGTTTCCAGGTTCTTGATTAGGATTTCCCGCCCGGGTCAACGAAGCCCTTCATCCCTCCGTTGTCAGTGAATTGGTACCTTCTCGACAAAGCACTGACCTGTCCATCATCTGGCCATCGAGCGTCATTGTCTAGGTCAAATTGTCGTTCAAGTTGCCTCCGCAACATCCCGCAGAAGTAAAACGCGCGGCGAATTGATGTCATTCTTTATTCTTTCCCTTTTATGCGGTTGGATATCCACATTTTATCCCTTGATTAATAGGAAGAAAACCTATAGTAGCTCTGCGAAGTACATAGCTACTCTTTTTTACCCATCTTCTCTATAGAAAAAATAAGAATAATTTCCGCCTTAGAGTAAAACCGCTTCGGTCATTCTACACGAAATGATTAGTTTTCCGTTCATTCCAAAATGATTATGCTTATAACTTTTAGAATCTAATTCAAGAGATTTTTAATGTAAAAGGATAACGGTTAAAAGACGGCGTCAATCAAACGCGGTGCTTGGTGTGGGAGTTATAGCTTTTGCTGTCGATTTTAAAATCTATCAAAGTGTAAAGTCCAAGGATGATAGTTCTGCGATTCAATCAATTTTAGGCGAATTTTGGGAGCTCTTTGGCGATTGAATAGGCCTACCTTGCTCAAAGGAAAAAACCAAAGGTCTTCATCTAGGGTGTCACAATCGAAGCATACTCACACCATTGCCGGCGTTGAAATTGCCAGTGTACAGGAAAATACGGACCTCGATCTATAATTCCTAAGGACCGAAGAGCCTCTGGTTTGATGAACAATGTGGACTTATTTCTCAGCTAGCCAGCTGGCTTCAAAAGAATGCGAATTGAGCTACCGTACATTTAAAGATCTGATAAGCAAGGCCTTAATATATGTATATTAGGTTGGAAAAAAGTCTCTTCACACTTCGAAAAGTTTTTTGCCGTTCTCCTTGTAAACACACTAGCCAGCATTGATTGCTGATTTCATGATCCTATCTCACTTTTCTACCGTTCGCACGCGTACACAGGTGAAGACCCTTCTTGTACTTCGTTATCCATCCAATCTTCCGGACTGCCAGATTTACCCAATGACCATTTTCGGCATGGCATTCTTCATGAATTCATTAAAGAATGCACAGCACGTCAGGCAGCAGACCAAATTAACCGTATATACGGCTTGGGATCTACTACTCATCGCGCCTGTTATGAGTGGTTCGGAAAGTTTTTAAAGGGAGATTATTCACTCGGGAACAAAGCAAGGTCAGGAAGGCTAACTGAATTGTACGACACTGAACTACTCCATCTTCTTCGTACCGATAGTAGGCAGACAACACGTCCACTGGCAGAGAAGTTCGAAATGTCCCATAGGTTAGTGGGAATCCATCTGAAGGGTTTTGGCTTTGCATGGAAATTTGGAGCTCGATTCCACATGCTTTGTCAGACACTCAGTGCAAAGCCACATGTTGCAAGACTCACAAGAGAAACATTAGAGGAGCTGGGCTCGGAGGTAATGCCATATCCACCGTATAGCCCTGACCTCGTCCCTACCGACTACCATCTCTTCCGTGCTCTCAAGCAAGAAATTGGAGAGAAACGTTTTGAAATGGATGAAGACTTCAAAAATTGGATTCAGCAATGGTACGACTCCAGAACTGCAGCCCTTTAAGCAATAGGAATTAGACAAGTACCCCGTCTTTGAAGAATTGTAGTGAAACAAAATGGAGTTTATCTCAATTGATTTGACATTGTAGTTGTGAATTAATAAATCTTTGAAAAATGAAAAGACTTTTTTCAACCTAATAAGTCCTCGCACGTTTCTTTACTTTCTTTTCTTTTTATTATTGCTTTTTTGCTGTCTAAGGATTCTCTTCTTTTGTCCTATGTTTGTTTCAGTCAGGTTCGTTTACGGGCTGTCCTGAATTTCGATGATTTTGCATGTGATTTTGCTTATGGTTACTATCCAGTTATTTTCACACGAGTAGATAACCACCTGCGCAGAAAACCTTTCGGAATTCTCCTTTTGAGATCCGCCACGCATTGCACTTCTACGTAGGCAATTTAAACGTGTATTTGGATACAATACACTATCACTTGCGCTGTTCAGTCGATGTACAAGTCAGTGTTAGGGAAAACCGTTGAGCACCTTCCCTCCAAAACAGCTACATAGCATTGGCATCACTGCTGCCGATATCAGAAATGAGCCAGTAGTCACGTATACGTTTTTACTGTCTCTTTACGGTGACATTTTTGATGACACGATGACATCCAGAACAGTGTAGCGTAGTCTTAGAAGAAGCCAGTTTCAGCAAACTCCCTGAATTTACTCGCATACCAATAAATATTATGCTTCTATCACTGGTCGGGGTTGGTGATTTACTAATGATTTGTCTGAGAAGTGGACAACATTGAATTGTCTATCGGCTGGCCATCGCAGGTGACGGCCACCACAGGTGGCGGTATAGTACAAATACGCATTCAAATCGCCTCCACATCTTTCCTTTGGGACAGAATGCGTGGCGCATCCCAAAGAGGATTAGGTTAACCTCGATCTTTAATGTTGCCATTATTAGAAGCCTTTGCTAGCTAGGATAGGCTAACAATGCTGGAGTGACAGGGTAAAATAAGCAGAGTAAAATAATAAGAAACAGTTCGGTCTGATTTTTTAAAATTTCAAATGTTGAAATGTTTTTGAGTTAAATGGTTTTCATAGAATGTATTGCCTGGATTTTAACAGAAATGACTCCGTGTCACGGCATGTTAGCAGGTGAACCCGTAGGGCAGTTTTTGTGAGCAAGAGTACAGCTTAGGTAGCGGTTTTATGAGAAGGATGAGGGTGACGGAAGACGTTATTTAAGCCCTTATGGTATGCACCATGAGTTGTACTTCTGGCGAACGTCGCTGAGGAATGCGAAATTGGAATTTTTTGACGTTTTTTTTGAATGGCCTAGACAATGACTTGCTGAGGCCAGCTGATGGACAAATCAGGTATGTAGGTACCAGACAGGTCTGGTTCTAAATCGACCTGGAGAGCTGGAAGGCTTCGTTGGCCTCAATGGGAAATCCGAGCCAGGAATCTGACACGGGATGCAGGCGACAGCCGGCGCCTCCTCCGACTGCGCTACCACGTGCCCATTTGCTTTATTATGTTTACATAAGGCAAGTGTTCGAAAGAAAACAAGCCATACAACAACCATTGATAAGAAACGACATGAAACTCTTGAAAATTAGCAAACAAGCCATCAGAACAACCAATAACTTGAGCTAGAAAAGACAGCAACCAGTTTGCTGAAGTTGAAAGGCTTTGAAAGCCTTTTACGCCTACTAGCCATTGCCTACCAGCATTCCGCTTGAAGCTCGGTCCCATTCCGTGGCTTGACTGCCAACCCCCCGCTGTTCCCCACTGTATCTAATCACAGTTCATCGACGAGTCCGAAGCTCCACCGAGAGCGTCGAGAGCGTGGGCAATGGGGGTGGGAGACTACGACGAGAGTGACCACGCCGACTGCCGGCCAGTAACAGCGACAGCAGCGCCGGCAGAAGATACCCGCTCGTGCTTCTGAATCACCATCCCGGCTGGCCGCTCGTGTCCAACGATGTTCCAGCACAGCGGCGGACCCTGGTCGGGCAGCGCTGGGCGACCTTTTCGTCCGAAACCTCTTTCGGTCCACCTCTCCCCCTCCCCCTCCCGCACCTGAAGTCAAGCGCTTCCTCCGCCTTCTCCTCGACGTCCGTCCACCGACGCTACCTCAGTTCTTATCAGTTCGGTCATTTTTTGCCATACTGGCGTTATCGCTGCCGCTGCTGCCTGCGCTGTTCCGCACCGCTGCACTGACCTGACCGACCTGTGCAGTCGCCTTATTTTACTTCTCAGCGCAGGCTCCGTGATTTTTGCCTATTTCTGGACATTCCTTCAGTTTACGGTGGCCCTACAGTGCTTAACTTCACATTTAAGCGTTCAAGAATCTTTCGATTATTTCCTCTAATTCGCTAGCCCTTTTTCATGTTTGTGCAATTCCCTCAATCAGCTTTTTCCCATCTCGGCTTGGGTATTGTAGTCTTCTTTTACCGGAGATAGAATGGAAAGGCATCTGGGTTCTCTAAAACTATCAAGAACTGCTGAAATTTGAGAATTTTTTCAGCTCTCGTTCTGTTTACCTATTCAGCCAGCTCAGACCTCCGATGTGATTATACAAAATGGCAACTAACAAAATAGTTAGCCATAAGAATCCTGAGCCTACATAGTGTTAGGCTGTAAGGAAAGACCAGTCAGTTTTCGAGGCGTATGTTAAAAACCCATAACACAGCCCCAGACGCACCTTTTCATTGAATTTAAGAAATAGTATTATATACGCACTCCTCTATCGATGCCAACGTAATCGCGTTTTCTTTAAAATTTGATGTATTATGGCGTATGAGACCAACGGAGGCGAGCTCGATGTCATGTTCTTTCACAAGAAACGTTTTTCTAATGAAGGCATCAAAATGCATGATAGAAAAGTTTATATTTATGACAGCCAATAACCAATAAGCCAACAAAGTAAACAAGAGGGATATCTATGATTGGACATGAAATAATTTCTTAAAAATGACAATTGCGAGGACTGGTATTTCCTTTGTCGAAGAGTAGCCCAGCATTTGTTATTCTAATAAAAGGAATATTTTGTAAAATCCTTCTAAAAAAAGAACATCTGTTTATAAAATTTTTCTGCAAGGACATCCGTAATAAAATTGCGACGTGCCTTTTGTGCATAGCGCGATCTCTTTTCCAATGTAGTAAATAATTACTGCTTTGTTGAGCTCTAGACAAATTTAATTTACTGTTTTTCTTTAAACATTAAATTTTAATAAAATTAATACTCTCATGTGGGCAGCTGAACTAAACAATTTCTAAGATAGTTGCACCAAATTTTCTTGAACAAAAAATTATACTAACCATCGTAGAGACTATGTAGATTAACCTTTAACCTGTGAGAGAGTCGTTTCGATTTGGAAGAGCTCGCTTTGATTTCAAAAGTTTCAGGCTAGTTTAAGGCAGTTCCAATTTGAGGAGAATAGTGTTCAATTCAACGTGAAAAATTGTATATAATCAGCGCACGAAAACTGAGAGAACTGAGAGAATACAATCCAATTATACTGTACAATATATGGCCTATTGAAGAGGAAATTGTACTAGTTTAGTCCACCCAATAACCCTAGGGGATAACGGTCGAGTAACAAAGTGACGATTAAAAGAATATGTGACACCCATATGTACAGCAGGTGATCTCATATCTCACTCAAGGTACTTCTACATACATTTAATAATTTTCGTGCACCGTGACAGTATGACATCTGGTGGCAGCAATCCCTTCTTGGATCAGAATCTTGGTTGAAGTTTCACACTGCATGATCTACACTTGCAGATCCGGATCTTCTTTGAGCTCAAAGGCTTGTTTCCTTCCTTCCTTCGTCTGCTATCGTCTCAGATCATATTCCTGTGCTCATTGAATTTATTCTAATCGGAGGAAGCATAGAGTGACTTCCGCGTCTCCATTGGCTCCCTTGAGTTTCTACGAGATCTTCAACATGTCCAATGATGCAAGGGCTTTCATTTATATAATACGCTTTCCATTTCGAATTGTACACTTTTCAAATCAAATTAGACAGCCTTCTCAGCTAGCTTTAGGACTTATGAGGTCAAAGCGAACTTCCAGATTAAATTACAGACTTAATAGGATGTTTAGAATAATTTTTTGTTCAAGGATAACTTGATGTAACTTTATTTGAGATTGTTCAGTTTATCTGCTCCAAATAGTGTAACAAAGGATAAAGGACGGCGTTACTCAATCCATTTTGGGATGCGCCATGCATTCTACTTCTACGAGATGTCGTTGAATGCGTATTTGGTCTATAGAGTACCTTGTGGTGGCCATCCGACGGACAACTCAATGCTTTTTCCTTACCAGACACGTCTGGTACCATTTTACCGACCCCGGAGGGATGGAAGGCTTGGTTAGCCTGCGCGGAAAATCCGAGCCAGGAACTTGGTATCGGGTCACGCGATCATCGGCGCCTCCTCCGACTGCGCTACACGCGCCAGTAGTGTAATAATTTTACGAAATTATAAATCCGGGAGATGTGAATGAGTAGTAAGTAATGGCGTATACATTTGCCCACTTCTGACTGGGACAGATTCTATTTATATCTATGTATCGCATTTGTTCTGCGTTTTCACCTCCTTTTCCTATATTCCATATCTGTCACTCTACATAGGCGGGTTACCACTCCACTGGAGAAGTCAAGGATTGCCTTCCATCCGTTTGCATCCTCAATGTCTATCGTCTTTAATTTTTTTAATAGAGCTCTTTTTCAAGAAAATTATATTAAAATTTTAACTTCGCAAAACCTGTCTAAAAGAAAAATTGCGTGCACTCTTTTAATAGACAAATAATTCTTATCACCAAACTTAAACAATAGGTTTATTCTAAGGCGTTAAAAAGCAAAGAATTTTTCTGTGTATTATATGGAGGGATTACGCCACGCTCTTGTTTTATACATTGCGCTGCCCGTTACGCTGATTGTGCGAGCGCTGTTTACACGGCAGCAATTAAAAAAATATTGCAATGCTCTGACACATTCTCTTCCATCAAAATTCTTTCTATCAGGGAACTTCAGAATAAAACTCAAATCTTTGTTTAAATCAAAAAAATTAATGCTATACTCATTCGAAATATATTTTAAATACAATGTTTATTCAAAAAGTGTACCTATTTTTTCGTAATGCACTGTGTAGGAGTTTTTCAATGCAAATTTCTTAAAACAAATTAATGCCCTACCTTTGTTAAGAATTGTCTATTTCGAGTTTAGATCACGTCTTTCGTCTGCTTTTACTATATATTTAGTCTATTCGACTTTGATTTATTTTTGATCGACGGCGCGTGATAGCGGGGTAGGAGGAGGCGCCGGCTGTCGCGTTCACCTAACTTTGTGATGTTGCTTCGGATTTCTCATTCAGGATAATCAATCGTTCCACTACTCGGAGGTCTTCCTCAAACTTGTTTGGGAAAGATGAAGCGCCGACTTATTCATCGGCTGGCAACCGCAAGTCAGTACATGGGCTACATCTACATTCCAGTTGCCTCCACGACATCTCGTAGAAGTTCAATGAGTGGCGCATCCCGCAAAGGGATTGCTTAACGTCGTCGTCCTTCCTTTAACCCTCAACGTCTAGTGTTCTCTGAAAAGTGTCAGGCTTAAAACGAAGAGTGTCTAGCTAAAGATGGAAATGATAAAACGATGTTAAAAAATCGAATCTATCCTAATAATCAGAGGGGTGGGAATATGGTGGTTTACATCTCCCTTCCCAAATATGGGTTTCTACAACAACTTTAGTTACCGTTCCATGATGCAAGGCGCTTCATTTAAATTCAGATTTGGACGACGTTCGCAACTGATACTTTACGGCTCCTCCTTCCGACTGGATACGTTTATGTTTATATGTTAAGAGGTTGTTTTGTTTGAGACAGTCGTGTGACACCTAGCTCCTTCGGTTTTGCATAGTACAAAAGTATAAGGGATAAAGGGCGGCCTTACTCAATCCTTTTTGGGATGCGCCACGCATTCTATTTCTACGGTATGCCGTGGAGACGATTTGGATGCGTATCTGGCATACAATGACTTGTGGTGGCCAGCCGATGAACAAGTCAGTGCTTTATCTTTCCCAGACAAGTCCGATGTTTATTCACTGACCATGGAGGGATGGAAGGCTTGGTTAGCCTGGGCGGGAAATCCGAACCAGGAACGTGGTATCGGATGCAGGCGACAGCCGCCATGTCCTCCGACTGCGCTACACGCCCCCCACCAAAAGGTTAGATTCAAAAAATCCACAAGACTTCAAATCTATGATAGGTGCTGAATTCTTCCACATTCGGTGGAGTTGCCCTCCTCAGATATTTCCTTCCTAGGATAAGCAACTTCTAGCCTGCATAGCTTGCCAGCATCCACTTCTCTTCAATTGCTCTGTTCTTATTCGCTTACTTCTGAATGTTTCGAAGCCCCTTATATGTTAGTACTCATCTCGGCTGCATTTTCGTCTCACTCGGGGAATCTTTCGCCAAAATTTCACTCGCATCGGGCCGCTATACAAAAAGCGTTTTCAGGAGGATGCGCCTCAAACTATTGTTATTCTGGATACCATTATTACAAGCACAAACGCAGCTCTTCGACTATGGCGAACGAGCCGGTGACCAGGTGATTTTACACTTTTGCTCCAATTTTTCTAGATTTCCTAGCTCTTCGATTTTGGTAGTGTTCTTGTGCTGCTCGGTTAACCTCGCACTTTGCAACGTCCGTCGTGTGGTGGTGTGAGAAAGTAGACGTAGGGGGAGCATTGTTCGAGAGGGTTTCTTTGTCCGAATTCGTCTGAGTCAGTCGGCATGCGAGGCACCGACAGCACAACCATCATGCCCGGACGGTTCGTGCCCTCTCGCCTGCCGATTGCCTGGGAATTGCCTGGGAAGACGGGACGAAATTACCCGAAACTGTCGATCGATTCGGGAGTTTGTCGAGTTTTCCGGCGACGATTTCCTTGTCAACGCTAGGGGAAGAGGTGGCCAGACGTCTCGGTCGTTAAACAACGAATCACCTCACATCTATTGCTACAAGCAGCAACCAGTCCTCTGTAGATGCTAGAGATTCTTTGCCTATCGAGTAAGAACCGCCCTAAGGTAAAGCCAGCAGCTCGCCTTTATCGATTTCTTATATCGATTTTGGTGTTATAATATGCCTCTTTCATGTCGAATTGGACACTTTCCCAATTAAATTGGACACTTTTCTCATCAAATTAAACACCCTTCTAACCTACCTTAAGACTTCTGGAATCAAAGCAAACTCTTCCAAATTGAAATGAGCTTTTTCTACGTTAACTAAATCTGTCCAAAATGGTTAGAATAGCTTTTGTTCAAGAAGGATTTTAGTATGATTTCTTTGAAGTTTCAACTTAGTTACCCAATAAATTAGAACATTGTTGGAAATTTATGATTTTTTGGGGGAAAAACAATGGCTTAAAGCTTGTTTTAAAGAGCAGCGAGGGGCCATTTTTAGTGCTAAAAGAAAAGATTGCGCCATCTCCTCGTCCATACGTTGCGATTGTTATTCGATTGATTGAAAATTTTCTGCTCGTATGGAGTTTCAACTTGTAAACGATACAACAAAAACAACTGTAAAGAGCACACATGTCCTCACTTTGATGCTTCATGTAAGAAGCTTTTACACTATCAATCAAGTAAAAATCGCGAAAAGCTTTTCGAGTGCATGACGGCAGATCTGGCCTTCTATGATTTCAATCTATTATTTTTCTCAAAAAATAGAAATGGAATTTATACACTTGTTCGCGCAGTTGTAATGGGAAATTTCAAAAAAAGTTGTACCAAATTTTCATTAAACGAAAAATCATCCTAATCTTCTTGGAGAGTCTGTAGTTTCAGTCTGTAACTTTTAAGAAGCTCGTTTCGAATTAGAGGACGTTCAAATTGATTTC
Source organism: Heligmosomoides polygyrus bakeri (assembly GCA_947359475.1). Lineage (NCBI taxonomy): Eukaryota > Metazoa > Nematoda > Chromadorea > Rhabditida > Heligmosomidae > Heligmosomoides > Heligmosomoides polygyrus. The sequence continues at coordinate 94,142,919 of OX375868.1, read as the reverse complement.
AGAAGCTTTAGGCTGTTTAAAGGAGTGTTCAATTTGACGTGAAAATGGTGTATAAGCAATAGATCATACAAATGGTTTTAGATGTAGAAAGTAGCCTTAAAGAAAAAAGGAAGGCGTTAGCCAATTGCTCTGCGGAATGCGCCACGCATTCTTCTTTCGGCATGTTGTGGATGCAGTTTAAGTTATTGGGCCTATACAATGATTGCAGTCCTTCCTAGACAAGTTGAATGAAAGGCTTGGTTGACCTGGACGGGGATTCTTCACTTGAAATCTAGAATCGGGTGCATGCGACATCTGACGCCTCATCTCACTGCCCTATAACTCACCCTGAGCGTAGCCCTAAGTGAGAATAACGACGTAATAATGCCCTTGTTTTTCTAACGAACGTATTTTTGCACCATTGAAACCAATGTAGACGTTGAATGCCCTTACAAAACCTCCGCACAGCATCGCGTTGAGGTGGAGTTCGTGGCGTATACCAAGGCATTTGACTTCAGCTGCGTGGATCAAAAAATCAGCTGTATCACCTGCTAGTTTCACTGATCTTCTAGTTCATATGATAGACATAATCTAGCCTCTATTCGTTTCTGACGTGTGCCAAAATAGCCCATTAACTTCTGCTCGCCCGAGGGTCACGAATAGCGTGTTGACCTTCGCTTAGGTGTTTCACAGAAAAAAGCGACCAACCTGCTGCTCGGCGTCTTGGTGTTTCTTTAATATAAAAGAGAATAAAGATCGGTTACGGCTGAATAATCAGAAAAGAATCGATAAAATCAATCGATCGTGTCATCCGATAGATGCCGGTTTGCTCGTTGCGAAGCCTACCCAACGATCTATTAGGTTTTAACGAATTAAATGGCACTGGCTCGCGCCATTTTTTGGCGCGTCTTTACGCGTTTGATCAAGAACAGACCGTAACATGTGGCATATCATTTAGAAGCGCAAACTTTGCTCTACCGGAGAGTACCAAATTTTCTATGTAAAAGTGGGAAAACTTTAGAGTTTTATTGACTTTTTTGCAGATGGACAAAAGGGTAATCCGAGGCATTTACTTGTATGAATTCAAGCTGGGCACTACCGCTAAGGAGGCGGACGAGAGGATCAACGCCGCATTCGGTCAAGGATGTTCCACAATTCGGACGGCGTATCGTTGGTATCAGAAGTTCCGGAATGGAGGTGAGAGCTTGGAAGAACATGAAGGTCGTGGGAGGCATAGTGATGTTGATGAGGACAAGCTGAGAGATGTGGTAGAGGAGGATCCACACAAAGGTACCAGGGAGATAGCGAAGGTTCTTGGCGTCAGTCACAACACAGCTGCCCGGCATCTGAAGGAAATTGGAAAGACCAAAAAGCTGGAAAGATGGGTGCCTCACGAGCTGTCTGAGGAGCAGAGAAACCGACGATATGAGATCTCGTCCGCACTGCTTCTACGGAACGAAACGGACCCATTCCTTGATCGCATCGCAACCTGTGACGAGAAATGGATAATGTACGACAACAGGCGACGATCGGCACACTGGGTGGACAGCAATGAGAGCCCCAAGGTTTTTGCGAAGCCGGAATTGCGCCAAAAGAAAGTAATGGTGACGGTATGGTGGTGTTCGCTGGGAATTATTCACCACAGCTTCCTCCCTCCCGGTGAATCCATCACGGCAGAGAAGTACTGCATTGAAATTGAAGAAATGATGAAAAAGTTGAAGGATATCCGGCCGGCCTTGGTGAACCGAAGGCGAGTTCTCCTTCTGCACGACAATGCTCGCCCCCATGTAGCCCGAATGACGTTGCAGAAATTGAATGAGCTGAGCATTGAAACTCTACCACATCCTCCGTTTTCTCCCGACCTCTCCCCAACAGACTACCATTTCTTCAAGCATCTTGGCGACTTCTTGGTAGGGAAAATATTCAAATACCAACAGGATGCCGAAAGTGCCTTCGAAGATTTCGTCAATTCCAGAACTTCTGATTTTTATGCTACTGGGATAAAAAAGCTTGTGTCACGTTGGCAAAGATGTGTAGAATCAGAAGGTTTTTATTTCGATTAATAAACTTGCCTACAAGCCGAGATATTAACTGTTTAAATTTACAGTGGTTCAGTGCCATTTATTTCGTTACAACCTATTACATTCTTCCATATTCGCGCGATTCTGAATTCAAAAATTAGTCCTGGGCAGGAATCGATAGTCCCATCGATATGTGGAGCCCTTCATTAGCCATTGTTCGAACAGAATGAACGACAGACGGAGAGAGACAGGACAGCATCATGGCCGGACAACTGTGCTTGGAAAAAGTGTAAAGGACAGAACCAATTGATCCCTTTTCGGATGCGCCACGCATTCTGCTTCAACGACATGTCGTGGAAGGGATTTGAATGCGTGTTTGGTTTATACAATGACTTGCGCTGTTCAGCTGATAGACGTGTCAGTGCTTTCCTTTCCAAGCAGCTCTGGTACCAATCCACAGAGGCCGGAGGGACGGGGAGGCTTGGTTGGCCTAGGAGGGAAATTCGAAGCAACAACCTAGAGTTCGGGGCACGGTAGCCGGCACCTCTTCCGACTGCGTCACTTTCTAGATACAGAGCAATAAGTTAATAATATTAGTAACAATAATATTCATGTAACCCATGCTTCGTGAATAAGGGATGCAGTCCAGTGAGTGTGTAAGAAAAGTTTCTAGAATTCTAGAATTTATGCCCAAAATGTATAGAAATTTCTGGGCATACCATGGCTGAAACTATTCCATTTCTAGCTATTTAGGTTCTCTAAGCGAACTAAATTCAACGTTTCTATCTATAACACATGCTTCATGAAGCAGCATGCGGTGGTACTCGAACAAATTACGGAAAACCCGGCAGTCAACACTGCTTTTCCCTACCCCGACGTTCTATCCTTGATACAAAGGTTAGGGAAAACGATCGTCGAGCAGTCAAGCATGACAAGTGGCGTGTTTGCGCATCTTGTACTATTCAGCAACATTCCTTTCCTTTGGTGGCCTTGCTGGCGACGGAGAATTGCGTGCATTGTATGTTGTAGAGGTAGGGAACCGTACTGAAGAACGGCTCTTACAGTAAGTGCACTCCCTGGGAAGGGAATGGAGCTTTAAGATTTAAAATCTTTGTAGTGAATGACTAGATGATGCTAATGCCTCTGATAGAACCACATACATACCATTTTCACGTCGACTTGAACCATTTTCAAACCAAAATGAACGCTCTTCAAATCAAATTGGACACTTTTGAAACCAAGTTAGACACTTTTCAAATCCGATTGGACACTCTTCTAGGCTAGTTTTAAGACTTTTGAAATCAATGCGAACTCTTTCAAATCAAATTGACCTTTAGGCAGGTTAAACTAAGGACTCAATAAGATGGTTAGAATATTTTTTCGGGCAAAGAAGTTTTGTACAACATTGTTTGAAATTTCTAGCTTACATGCCCCAATAAGTATAATAATTTTATAAAATTTTTATTTCCAGAGATACATGTCGTCTTTGTCTTAAAGCACAGCAAAACAGCAAGCATGTAGCACATTAAAAGACCAGAAAGTGCCATGCACTCTAAAAGTTCGCCGCAACTTTAATTTGGTTGATAGCATGAATGCTGCCAATCACCTAAATGAGGATATGTGTGCTCTTTACAAATCTTTTTGCTCTGTGGCACTCGCGACAGGCGTGAAACTCCATGCATACAGAAATTCTGCTATCAATCGAATAAAAATAGCGACGATTCGGACGAGGTCATGGAGTAGTCTCTTTTTGGCACTAAAAAATGGTTGCTTTCCGGCTCTTCGAAATATGCTTTAAATCATTATTTTCCCTCAGGAAATGAAAATTTTATAAAATTTCAAACAATGTGTTTACTAATTGGGTAGATGAACTAACGCTTCAAAGAAAGCTACTCTAAAACTTTTCTTGACCAAAAAATTATTCTCACCTTTTTGAAGAGTCTCTGTTTGACCAATAAGAGGCTAATTTTAATTTGGAAAAGTTTTCCTAGATTTCGCAAGTTTCAGGCTAGCTGGAGGAGTATCCAATTCGACGTGAAGATCGTATATAAACGATTAAGAAATCTCTGTGAGAGTCAAAGTTGCATCAAATTTGCCGAAAATTAACCTGCGAAAGTGGTATGCATCTCTCACTCCCAAGTAGTTGGTCAGAGGATTTGAAACGTTTGACATGAATTTGATTTGAAAGGTGTCCAATTTGATTTGAAAAGTGTCCATTTTGGTTTGAAAAATGCCCAATTTGACGTGAAGATGGTATATAAACGGTCAACTCTGTGAGAGTCAAAGTTGCGTAAGATTTGCCCAAACTTAACCTGTGACAGTAGAATGAATGGTTCGCCCCCAATTAGCTGGTCAACGCTATCTTTATATTCTGGATCACTCCATCAGAGGATCCTAAACAAGGATCCGCTGTTCTTGAGTGGTGCAGCTGTGATGTAGTGGCGACCATAAGGAGAGCGAGCGACGCGGTTTTTCATCCGCTTCTTATGGAGCACTTTCGGAACATCTGTTTAGAGGATCCTCACGCTTTGACGACGACGTTATTCACGACGGTTTTTTCGCTTGGTTGTAACGTAGATCGCGCTCACGTCGTGCTCTCGCGCGGGCATCTCAATAACAAATGAGCTGCCACGGCCGTCATCTTCCGTCAATTATTCGCGGAACCATTCTCATTTGTCCGAGTGAACATATGTGTAATGATCCGTCACTTCTTCAAGGAGAATAACACTGTCTAATAGGGCACAGGTTGAAGCAAAATGTCCGACCCTGCAGCGGACTCGAACCCATGAACATAAGTGTAAAAAACTAACGCTCTACCAACCGAGCTAACGAACCCTCCTCGCGGTGTGCTGTTATCAAGCAGTGAATTCTATTTTTCGCTTTAACCACACTTTCTCAAGTTTCAACCTAATTTCGGTCAATGTCGAGAATGTGGGCAGCATTTGGTGGTAGAGACGTGATAGCTAATAGGCCGCAATCGGCGTACCATTCTTAGAGGGTGTGAACGGTCTATAGCCTGATTGGCTGGCTTGTTTTTCGTTCCTGTTTTGAGTGGCTATGATTGGCTAGTGCGCCCTTACCTACCAATGCTGCTCAACTTTGCGATATAGATCCAATCGAGGGGTAGTGGAAAACTGAATGCATACAGACGGGTAGAAACTTCTATGCGTGACACGTGACACGATTAACCAGCATTTTCGGATTTATGCTAATCGGGGGGGGGGGGGGGGAGGGGGAACACATAACTAGAAAAAATTATGTAACTATTTGACTTGAGATTCAAGGAGCGGCTTCAAGGACCCAAAAAAACAAGCAAACAAATAAACAAAAACAAATCGCAGCGTAATATAACATTTTTGAAAATTTTAAAGTTTACCTGCTCCAGTAAGTGGACACACTGTTTGAAATTCTATAAGTCGCCGTTTCGGCGGGTAAAGCGCATTCAAACACAGCTGACCGCCGCCCGATATGTTACAACCCGGGTCTATCATAGTGAGGGAGGCACATAACTTTGTCCGTTTACAACCGCAGCGAAATCGAATGTAATTTTTAATTTTTTTCTGTGAAATTTGTCAGTTTTACGTCCTATTTTGTCCTCTAGAAACCATAACTCTCTAGTCAGTTTGTTCTTCGATGAATCTCGGGCCGCGTTTGATTTGTTCAAGGATGTTTTATCTAAAATACCAAATAAAAGGTCATTGAATCGTTTGAGTGAACTGTTTCCTGGCCTCGTTTAAGTGAATAGCACTCTGATTCCTGCCGCCTTTTGCAGAATGCATTAGACGATAACTTTTTGTGGAATTTTCTCGTTAAATTGGACACTTTTCAAACCGAGTTGGAACTCTACAAAATAGGCTTAATGATTTAAAATATCAAAATCAAATGAAGTTCTTCCGCAATAAAATAGAGACTCTCCGAGACCGTTAGAATAATTTCTTGTCCAACGAAAATTTGGTATTATATTTTTTGAAAATTTCAAAGACCGCCTCTCGGCCCCAGTTAGTGGGTAAACTGTTTGAAATTTTATATTTTTTTAAAGAAAAAAATCATGTAAATTAATTGATAGTGTGCTGCAAACGTGGAGCAGTGAAGTGATGATATGTGTGTTTTGTACAATTCTTTTTGTTATATCGTTTAGAAGTGTGATACCCCATGTAGACAGAATTTTTGCTATCAATCGAATAAAAATCGCGACGTCTTAGACGAGCGCATGGCGCAATCCCTTTGTTGGCTTTAAAAAATGGTCGCTTTCCTGCTTTTTAGAAAAGCTGCTTTTTAAGTAATTACTTTACTTTTAAGAAGGGAACTTATAGAATTTTAAGCAATGTGATCTAGCATAAAAGATAAAAGACGGCGTTACTCAATCCCCTTTTGAATGCGCCACGCATTCTACTTCTACGAGATGTCGTGGAGCTGACTGAATGCGTATTTGGTCACACAATGACTTGCCGTGGCCAGCAGATGAACAAGTCCGCTTTTCCTTCCCAAACAAGTCTGGTACCTATTCGCCGACACCGGGAGGAAGGACGGCTTGGTTGGCCTGGGAGAGAAATCCGAACCAGAAACCTGGTATCGGGTGCACGCGACAGCCGGCACACCTTCCGACTGCGCTACACGTGCCCTTCACTAGAGTAGAACAGCTTTGTTCTTGGTCCTTTCTCCTACTCAAATTCATTTTCTCTCCATTCAGACGTTGGAAGCATCCGCTGATCAACATGCGGTCGCCATTGACGTTCCGATGGTCTACATGGAATCGTCACACAGCGACATCTATATCTCTCCGAACGGTATCATCGGTCTTGGAGCACGCCTTCCAGGTATATTCTTCTGATTCCTGCCTCATTTCTTCAGGCGAATGAACGAATTCTGCTTTCAGACTTGATAACGCCTCTGCAGAAGCTTAATCAGAGCGCTATCGCGATCTTCTACGCACCGATTAGCGAGGGAAACACCTACTTCAGGTGCGCCTTCGTCCTCGACATTACTGGCTTGGTCTACTGATTTTTTCGGAACTTTCAGAGCGACGTCATCTGATCAACGTTTACTTCGTCGTCTCACCCACTACATCCACAAGACCTTCGCCGACAGCTCGGACTTCACGACTCTGCAGGCAGTGATCATCACCTGGGATGGATTACAGAACGAGGAGAATGATGGTGGTGCGACTTTCCAGGTACGTGAGCTGTTCGCGGCTACACTGGAATTTAACTGAAACGTGTCTCTTCAGCTGGCACTCGCCTCCGACGGCATGACTTCGTACGCACTGATACAGTTCCTTACACTTCCTTGGTCAGCTTCGGCCGGACGATACGCGCAGAGTGGCTTCGCCATGTCGGATGGACGTCATCAGAGCAACATCAACTCTGGAACGCCAGATGTGAAGGACTTGGCTGGGTAAGATACGAGTTGATCGTTTCATAGAAGGGAACAAAGTACGGTATAGATGTGAAGCGCTCTGAAGAGCTTCTGGTCTGTTCCATATCCGGCAAACTTCTGGTCCATGTCGCGAATATGGACAGCATTGAGTGCTGGAGCGCGTTAGGAAATCATAACCAACCAGAGCGCCGACTGAACATGGGCCAGGCAATGCCGAGTATAAACGCCCTCTCTGAATCACACACTCATTCGACGTGGCTGGCCTGTTCCTACCTCCATTGCTGCCCAGATTCGCGACTAGGGCCGAATTTGCTGGGTAAGGTATGAGTTGGCCGTTTCACAGAAAGGGACAAAGTAGGTATAATTGTGAAATGCTCTGAGGAGCCTCAGGTTTGTTCCATGTCCGGCGAATTTCCGATCCATGTCGCAAATGTGGACAGCATTGGAAGGGGGAGCGTATCGGCCATAATCATAACCAATAAGAGCGCCGACTGAATTCACGCCAGCCAATCAGTGTGCCGACCATAAACGACTCTGAATGATACACCCATTCGACGTGGCTTGATTTATTGGCGTGTTCCCAAATTCATTGCTGACCACTTCGCAACCAGGACTGAATTTCCTTACGTTCCGAACATATGTAGCATTACTGACAAAGGACGTCTGTGAACTCACCCAACGGTTCCAGATAAGACCTGCGTGGTCCTGTAGGGCTTTTAAAGAAGAGCACAGTGGTCGCATTCGTTTTTAGTGCGGGCCACTGGGTGATCCAAAAATGACAAAGAATTCGCCAAGTAGTCGTCAGAGGCTCGATAGGAATGGAGACCACCGAGTTACCCCGCGTGCTGAATCTGAAAAAATTTCGGCAGATATTTCGGGTGAAATTGAAAGACTCGGACGAGTTCGGTTTAAATTGAGCACCGAAAAAATTAGCAGTTCTAGCAGTATGGAGCAAGACACCTGCCCCCGACCTCTCGTCCACGAGGTACTAGGCGACAAAATTTTGTCATTTGGCCCACCAGGTGGCCCGCAAGAGAAACGAACTTTACCCCGGGACTTGGTTGATGCCCTGCAAGAGCACATATGTCCTGTTTACTCTCGTTGGGTAACTTTACAGACAATAACGAGCTCTCCCATCCAATGGCCAGATTCATCAACCGCTTACCGCCCTTTAACGATGAAAATGTCGCTAAGCCTGATGCTAAATGAATGTCGTATCAGGGGGTTTGGCGGTATTTTCACCGTTAGAGGGCGGTGAGATTGATGAATCCGACCACAGAATGAATAGGGAATCTATGTGATAAGGGGCCGATATTGTAAGTTACACGAAAGAGCTAGAAGAGGTAGAGACAACTTTAGAACCAGTTCGAAGTGATGGAGTGCAGTAACTCGTTCTGAAGACTTGAAGCACCCCAGTGCTTACCATTTTCTGAAACAATGTTCTTACGGCAGATCGGATAGGGAACGCTATAGCTTCCACGTTCGGTATGCGCCTTCAGAAGTCTTGCAGTGGTAGAAGAATCTTGTTATCTTTCCAGGATGTTCAGCTAAAGCTAATGGCTTTACAGCTAACCCTCATTGTGGTTCTTCAGGCTATCGAACAATCCTGAAGGCACGTCGTTCATCTTCCGCATTTCTGGTTCGGCCATTGAAGATCCAAGAGAGAACGGCGACGACTACGAGTACAACAGCTACGACCAGACCGACTACGACGGCGACGTTCGAAAGCCGCGTAAGTGACCCTAAAGCTCATGAAGGTCGAGCTCAAGTCTCATAGCTCCCCGTTTCAGCAGCAGATTGCCCAGTCGATCCCTATAGTGACCAGTGTCCGGATGGCTGCAACATTCTCACCGACGAGCGAATGTGTTCCCGTTGCGTCTGTGCAGGTGCGGTGGTCAGTCTTCTTGTTAGCTCCTTGACTACTACAGCATGTGCTTTCAGAACCGAACCCAGACGATGGCGTTGAAGAGAATCAGCTACCCGAGTACTCTATTCGTGAGCCACTGCCGCAGCTTCCCACCAAGATTGGGGGAGCCGGAGCAGCAGCAGATGCTCACGACACGAATCGACAACCTCAGGAAGAGCGTCAGAATCCACCACGCGTGGAAGACGAAAGGGAAAGAGCGCCAGCGGTACTGGAACCAGAACGACCAGCTGCGCCTGAGCGCGAGCATGAGCACCAGCAGCATCAGCATCCTCATCACCCTGCCCAGCCAATACAAGGTAGGTACAGCTTATTTATTTGTTTAAACGGCCTATTTTTATTAGTGGTTCCAGAATTATACAGTACATTTCCTATAGAAGCGCGGCTAGAGTAAAGTAAAAAAGGAAGTAGATGCGAGAAGATTAGGGATCAAAGTCATCGTTAAAGCTTTCAGGAAAGATGTTAAGCTTATGTTCCTTAGCACGGAGCAGTAAAGGAGAAGGAAAGCAGAAAAATGCGATTTTTTACGCAACTTTTTTCAGGGGGACCTTACTGACAAAAAGTGAAAAGGAAGAGTAGGTACAAGGAGCTTAGGGTTTAAATTTTACATTTCGTAAAATTTATGATTTATGTTTTCGCTTTTATTTTTCTTTATCGCTGGTACGAAATATACAACTAACAGGTCTTTTACGGAAAACAGTTCAACATGTTCATTATCAGCAGGATAATCCTTGTGTAAGACTGAATCCGACGTCTAGAGATCAGATGAAGGCACTAAGAACGCTTCAACAAGCTCTGCAGTTTCTAGTCGTCGAATTGGACGCTTCCAAATCAAACTGAACATCCTTTTAAGCTAGCTGAAATTTGTGAAATGAAAGCAAACTCTTTCAAATCGAAATTAGCTTTTCTACATTAAGCAGAGACTCTTCAAAGAGGTTAGAATAATTTTGTTCAACGTTCATTTTAATATAACCCTCCTTGTAGTTTCAAATCACCTACCCAATAAGTAAATACGTTGTTTGACATTTTACAAATTTTTCATGCAAGCTTTCCATTTCCTGGGGAAAAGTAATTTAAAGCTTGTTTTGAAAAGCAGGGTGGCGGTCATTTTTTAGTGCCAAAAGAAAAGATTGCGTCGTGACCTCGTCTAAGACATCGCGATTTTTATTCGTTTGATTGCAAAATTTTTGTTAGCATGGAGTTTCACACCTGTAAACGGTACAACAAAAGCAATTATAAAGAATCCACATTTCTTCACTTTGGTGCTTTATGTAAGCAGCGTTACACTATCAATCGAATAAAAATCGCGATGAGTCTTTCGAGTGCATGGCGCGATCTATTCTTTCAATGAGCTATACAATTTTGCCTTGTTGCACTTTAAAACGGTATTGATCATTTATTTTATTAGTTTAATTTATAAAAATAAAATTTTTATTCAATTAATATTAATCAATCGAGCAGCTGAACTAAAAATTTCCAAGAAAGTTACGCTAAACTTTACTTAAACAACGTGATCGGCACGATCTCTCCTTCAATACACTTTGCGTTTGCTGCTGTCTTGTTTTTAGGGCAACATAATTTATAATTTCGTTTCAAATATAAATTCTTATACATTTTTAAACAGTGTGTTCAAATACTGGGGCATTTTAAAAAATCCAGTGAGAGTTTGAACTGAATTTTCTACAAAATTTATTCTAACCTTGTCGGAGAGTTTCTAGTTTAGTCTGGAAGAACCTATTCTTGATTTTGGAGAGTTCGCTTTGACTTCAAAAGTATTAGAGTTAGGCTTAGAAGAGTGTCCAATTTGAAGTGAAAAGTGTCCAATTTGATTTGGGAAGCGTTCAATTCGACGAAAAATGGAATAATTATTGTTACAGGATGTTTTGTTGAGATCAAAACTCTTGCGCCAGGCGGGACTCGAACCCGCATCTTCTGCTTTCCGGGCAGCGATGTTCGCCTTACACCACCGGCGCTGTTTGACCGCACGTAACATCCGCGATAATTATTAGCCCGCGCTAATGAAAAACATATCTAGAGTCTCCAGCTTCTCTCGTCATAAAACCTCGGCATTGTAGAGAATAGTTGTCAATATTTTTGCTTGTGCCGCTCGAGGTTGTTACGGTGGATCTTTATTTGCCAGGCCTAACGTTTCGACGCTCCCGTCTTCTTCAGAGGCCTGAACGTGGTGCAAGTATTAGATAAGCGATTTCTGGCGGTTTCGCTTCCTTAGAGAAATCACCCTGAAAAACCCATTCAAAGAGGGATAAACTCACGTTTGATCCACCTATGGAGCGCTTTCGCAGCTCTCTGTTAGTACAACCGGGCGAATGAGACTTACTGTGTGGTGCTGGATGGTATAAGATAAAGATAACGACCTGCACGTGCGCCCTTCCATTCTACAGCTCGCATTTTGGCACAAACGGCAGAAAATCATTCGTAATTTACGGGCGTTCCTGACGGTCGTTCATGCCAGGATTTCTTGCAAAAATCCAGAACGCCTCTAATGCCTTCCTTGCCGATATTCCTGTTTCTACCGTCAACACTTTGCACTTTATCTCAAAGTCGTTACCGTTATGCTGCTCTGTGCCTTCCGAGAGGTGTTCTGATGTTACCACGTTGTTTACTAGCCAGGTGTTCTCTAACTCGAATGGCTAGTCGCTTGTCTAATACTTGCACCACGTCCAGGCCTCTGAAGAAGACGGGAGCGTCGAAACGTTAGGCCTGGCAGATAAAGATCCACCGTAACAACCTCGAGCGGCACAAGCAAAAATATTGACATATCTAGAGTGTTTCGAAACCTCACCTTCACGCTAATCTATTTTTCAAACTAAATCATTTTAAAAATTCGTTCTTCTTTACGTGAATTTTTTGAAATTGCAGAAGAACAACTCGAAGAATCGGCCACCACATGTGCTGCAGCAGGAACTGGAGCGTGCCACGGAAATGCCGACTGCAGGTAAGCCTTTTAGTTACTTCAACAATTTCCGCATCGAGAAGAAGTCGCTATAAAAACTCTTATGACGAAGTTTCGGTGCGATCCGAACTCTACCGTCAGGCGGGACTCGAACCCACACCTCTTGCTGACCGGGTGGAAATGCTCTACGCCACTACGCTACCGACAACGTTTGATTAAAAGCAATCCACACCTCGTGGGACCCATCAGCACTCATTCGTATATCGGGATAAGCTGGGTGGAACTACTATATATCCTTTGTACACCTCCATAAAGGATAAAATAAAAAATGACGGTGTGGTCAATTGCTTTAGGATGGGCCACGCATTCCACCCCTACGCAGTATCGTGGAGGCCAATTGATTGCGTATTTGGTGTATACATACATTGACTTGCGGTGATAGCCGACCTATAAGTCAGCGCTTTATCCTTCCCAAAGGCTGGTACCAATTCTTCAACCTCGAAGGGATGAAAGTCTTGGCTGATGTGGACGGGACCGTAACCAAGAACCTCGATTCGGGTGCATAAGGTGGCCGGCGCCTCTTCTGACTGCGCTACCATGCGCCGCTCTTGAGGGAGATATTATTTCTAAATCGGCACGGTGACATGCCTTACTTTAAAAATGCGCCTTTCAGGGACTACGGTAGCGGATACTGTTGCGAGTGCAAGTCAGGCTACTACGGTAATGGAAAGGACTGCTTGAAGTCGGGTAAGAGCCAGCCTTATATGTACTACTTCGTGGCCAACCCGTTCGGCTATGTCGAATAACTTCAGGAGAACCGCAGCGAATATCTGGATCGTTCGAAGGAGTAATCAACGGCATGTCAATAGACCGCACGGATCTGCACACCTACGTCACCACCAAGGATGGTCATGCCTACACGGCCGTGTCCAAGATCCCCAACGAACTCGGACAGCAGTTTCTGCTTCTGAATCCAATCGGATCTGTGATGGGATGGCTGTTCGCGGAGGTAAGACGGGTGGAAATCGGCTTTCGAATCCGTACTTAGTGAGCCAGTCAAGGCATCATTTGTACGCCAATGGGGCATTATCCCAACAAGTACCGAAATGCGCACGTGAACCCTTTCAGGTGCATACTCCGAACGCCTACAACGGTTACCAGTTAACCGGTGGTTTCTTCAACCGTTCAGTCACACTGCACATTGGCGATCGCTATCACGTCTCGATTCGCCAGCAGTTCAGCGGCAAAGACAGCTACAATTACCTGAAGGCTACGGTACGGCCATGGCTACACGCAGCTTTTGTAGATCTATCGCCTTTTGCTGTAGCAACAAAGTTAGACCACCCTAACTTCTCGGTGCTGGGTTTTAAAGAATAATGTTCCTAATGTAAGATACAATACAGTAGCTCCTGAATATTCAAGTCCAGCTATTTCCAGGTCTTCGTCTCCGGAACTCTCCCAGAAGTCGCCTCCGACACCGCTGTTCAGTTCCCGGATTACGAGGAGGAATATCAACGTGAACGACCGGGTAATCGATAAATGATTGCTACTATACCTTTGCTGACAGATCGATTATCGATTTTCTATGTCTAGGTGTTGTCCGATCATACGCTGGAATAGACATCCAATTGCAAGAAGCCGGACAGCCGAAAACGATGCGAATGACGATAGATCAGCAGATTATGTACGACGAATGTCCTCATCGCGCGGTAACGGCTGTTTCATCTTTGGATTTTTTCTATTTTTTGAAAGAAAGACTATTTGAACTACTAGTCGTTGATATGATCTACGTGGGGAAGGATTAGCGGAACGCTACATGTCGTGAAGGTGGGCAGCATTGGAATATGGAGACGCGTCAGATAATCAGACCGCTTCAAAGAAGCGTGTCGTTCAGAGAAGAATTGTACTGCCGATACACTGATTGGCTGGCGTGTTTGGTCGGCACTCTGCTTGATTGTGATTGGCTGGAGCGTTCGCTCCTCCAAATGCTGCATAAATTCGCAACACGTACCAGCGGATCTCTTTGCTTATTTTTTTTTGAAAAAATAGAGGTTCTTCTCGTTAGTCTGGTCTACAGAAACGGGCCAGTGTAACAAATCATGGCATAAAAATATAGCCTAAGCAAATCATAGCCCTTTCTGGGTGGTTCGAGGTAGATTGATCTGGCGCTCACCCGCCCTCTCGTATAGGCCACATTAGCGACAAGTAAAAAATATTTCGCTGCGTTTCTGTATACTACAGGGTGCGCCAAAATAACGAGTTGAGAGTTTGGTGTTTCCTGTGCAAGCGCATCAACCCGCAACACTACAGCAATGGCGCCAATTGTTTCGGCACACCTTTTTGTACCGGTCAGTCTTCTCCGAGTTCAATTTGGAGCCATCAACCGTGTTCTGCATAATGTCAAACCAAAGAGGCGCAATTTTGGAACTCCATCGTCGAGGAATGCGTCAGAGTGGCATCGTTCGTTCGCCCAGGCCGAGGAAGTAAGCGTCCCGAATAGGAAAAATCATCAAGAAATGAGTTGGCCGAAATCCGAAGACTTCCGTGAGGAAAATCGCTCGAAATATCGGTGTCAGCTTCTCTTCAGTGCGTCGTATAGTCAACTTCCAACTTGGTTTGAAGCCCTACAGGACCCAAAAAGTCCAGCTTCTAAAGGACAAGAACAAGCGCGAACGGCCCTTTCGATGTCGTCAACTAAGGGTGCGGGCCGCAGTTCAAGGATGGGAACGGATACTCTTCACAGATGAGAAGCTGTTCACCGCGGAACAGGGGCATAATCGCCAGAATGATAGGATCTGGTCCACAAAGGCTCCGGACACCTTCTCCATCGTCGAACACTGCCAAAATCCACAGTCGGTCATGGCATGGGGTGGAATTTGCGCTAGCGACAAAACACCCTTGTACTTCGTGACCGAGGAGTGAAAATTGACCAAGATGTATACCGGCGAAACATTCTTGAGGTTGTGGTCCTTCCTTGGGTTCGACAGCACTTCGGCAACACGCACTGGACGTTTCAACAGGACTCTACGCCAGAGCTTAGAGTAAAGAACGCGCAGAAGTGGTGCAAGGCCAACTTCTCCGACTTTATAACATCTGAGGAATGACCCCCAAACTCTCCAGACCTAAACCCCATGGACTACAGCGTGTGGTCGCTTTTGGAGTCCAGGGCCTGGAAAACGTCACCGCACTCTCGAGTCCTTGAAGCAATCCTTGCGCCGAAAGTGGGACCGTCTGTCTCTGATGACTTGCGGCCCATAACAGAAAACTTTGTGAAACGTTTGGCACTCTGCATTCACGCCAAGGGAAGCTACTTCCAAAACGAACGGTAATGAAGTTGCTGTAAGTGTATGTTGTTGTTATTTGTTGATTGTTCGTCGAAATTGTCAACCGTTTTTCAGTTATGATAAAAAAAGCTTTAACCCATTTTTGGTGCACCCTGGGTGATAACATAGTATGCCACTTCATCTGAGTACGTGTAGCGCAGTCGGATATGGTGCCGGCTGTCGCATGCACCCGATACCAGGTTCCTGGTTCGGATTTCCCGTCCAGGCCAACCAAGCCTTCCATCCCTCCGGGGTAGAGCGGGCTCGTATAAAAAGAATAAAGCGCCGACTTGTTCATCGGCTGACAACAGCAAGTCATTTTAAGGCCAAATACGCATTCTTATCGCCTCCCGATATGTCTCGGAAGTGGATTGCATGTTGCATCCCAGAAGGGATTGAGAAGCGCCGTCCTTTATCCTTTATTCTAGCTCTCAGACAGTGTGTTCGCTGAAAATCGTAATTGTTATTTTATAAATTTTTCTTTAAAATTCCTTAACATTCTAGTCTACGTATGTCATTTCAGTTCGATAAAGATACTGCGGTGACACTTGAAGTGCAGCGAGTTCATGTCACTTATGTGGCCAACGAAGGCATAGTGCGGTAAGTGCTCTTGGAATTTTTTTCTTCGGACGCTACGACCAGTGTTAAGATCTTAGGCTATGAATTACAGCTACGGCTCCAAGAATTTTGTTCGTTCCGCCGGAACCGAGGCAGATGACTCCCAGCCAGCTGCTGCACCTGGAAGTCCGCAGTATGATCGCCGCCAGCACGGTCAGACTCAGCAGGAGGCTCAGAATCCTGTACAGATCCGAGAGGTTTGCTATTACAGGTTTAGACTGCTTGAGAAACTTAGTTTCGTGCAGTATGTTTCTTTTCTTCATTAAATGATAAATGAGTAAAGCCATATAATTGTGATAGTTTAATTATGAAAGTATGGAAAACAAAGAATTCGTTTGGTTTTCGTTTCGCACGGGCCCTTAGACAAAAACCAAACAGACAGAGTATCCTTCCCCTTGTGCTCATCAGTAAGGGAGGGGAAGGAAGAAGGAGTTGCTGCTGTAAACTAACCCGAGCTCCTCCTGTTGAAGATGGACTTGGCGAACAACAATTGAACGTAAAGAAGCAAGTTTAAGATGTTATAGAGAATTAACGCTATAAAGATACCACCAGAAAAGAATAAACCTTGAATGAAAGGCATTAAGGAGAGGAAGGGTGGCAGTAAATAAGAATAGATAGAACAACTCGCAGCAGTGGCACGGAGATCGCAACGTGGCTCAACGAGAAGATCCACCATGGAGAATGGACTGGATTTCATAGTAGAAAAGGGGGGGGGGGAATGGTTGTTAGGGAAGGAATTAGTTAAGGTGAAGGAGGAAATAATGAAGAGGTAGACCTCCGCGCCGTACCATCAAACGCGCCCCAGTCCACCACCACGAGCACCATAAGTTAGGGAGTATGTTTTTATAGTTTATGCACTAGAATTTTAAAACATGATAAAACGTTTTTAAATGCTTTGATTAGTGTTGTTTTCAACGTTTTAAAACGTTGAAAACAACACTAATTAAAGCATTTACATGACGAGTCCTTTACTTGAATTTTAGTGTGACCTAAATCGTATTTATATTGGATAAATTTGTTTTATGAATGCATTTAAATAACGAGCAATTGAAAAAGTTACTGTCATATCCTGACTCGAACAGTTGCTTCTTAATATGCAAAAGTCTAGTTACAAAATCATCTTTAAAACTACAGGTGCGTGCAATTCTTAGAATTTCTGCATAGGTCGTGGCTTTTTTGATATTAGATGACAGATTGGTATCGAAATGAGGAAATCTCTTGATACTAAAATTAAAGGAATCTGTCTTATTATAAAGCTTATTGGTTAATCGATCGCTTGAGCTCTTTATTTCCATATCTAAATAGTTGCACGAGAAGTCGTTGTCATGAGTAATATCTAGGTTTAGGACATTATTATAGACGTTGATAAGTTTGTTATAAATATCATTAGTGCTGCTGTTATGGACAACTAAAATGTCGTCCATGTAAGGGAACGGAATGAACAAGTAGAGATTAGGATGAGTAATAGAGTAAATATATTCGAAATATGTGTGAGTTAGATCAGCCACAAGAGGACTTGCATTACTACCCTGCGGTTCCCCACTTTTTGAATGAACAAATGATGATCAGAGAATTCACAGTAGCTGTTACTGAGAAGGTTATCTATAAAATAAATTATATCGTGCATAGTGTAATATTTATATTTTTTATTTTCTATATAGTTACTGTAGAAGGCTTTATTATAGCCATTATAGGCAATGAAGTTTTTGTTAGCATTTTTAAAACAAATTTTAAGTATCTCTCTAATATTGTTAAGAATATTGCAGTGGGGTAAATTAGTAAACATATTGGGGAAATCTGCTGAGAATGCTTTTAGATTCTGCCCTCGTATATTTTGTAGCCGTTCGCTAATATTAATGTTTTGAATAGACCAATATCCTATAAATGTTCTATTTCTGGCTTTAATAGTGTCGACGTAGTTATTAAAATGATTCCTAATAAACTTTAGAATATTAGCTAGAAAGACGGAGAGTGGTTTAAGGCTGCTATCTGCCGCACCAGTTATGAACCTGAATTTAACTGGTGTTTTGTGTAGTTTAGATATACCATAAACTATTGGAATATTACTTCACGGCAACAATTGTAGTTCATTAACAGTACCGAATTTAATGCGTTTTTTGAATAACTTCTGCAGTAGTGTTAGAGTCTACTAAGGTGTATGTGTTATTTGTAGAAGAAGACATAATGGTTTTATTAACCACACTAAATCCCATTTCTCTCATAAAACATTGAAGATAAAACTTCTTGCATACAATACCATAATTATTAGAAGCCTTGTCTAAGGGGCAAAAAACCCAGGTGTTTTGAAGGTTTCTAATTTCCCGCAAAATTTTATTGTCTACGCTATCGTTTGTTTGGTAAATGCATTCGTAAAGTAAAGGCTTAATTATGTGTTTAAAGTTTCTTTCCAATATGGAATGAATATGTCAATTCACGTGAAATCGGGCAGTTTCCAAACAAAGTTGGGATACGTTTCACGAAAACGCATTGCACATGGTGCTGAAACAGGCATCGGGGGTGCGGGAACGCACCGTTGCTCCTGCTGTAATCGCGGCAACCAACCATGTGCCCTGCCTGAGCGGCTAAGCAGGTGGCTGATTAGCAGCCGCGGTTACGGTACCGCACCACCACGGTGCGTCTTCGCGAAATACACCCAGATTCGACACTTTTTACATTATTCTATTGGCACCTTTCTTAACAAATTTGGCGCTTTCTAAACGAAACTGAACTTCTTCCGAATTAAAACGAGTGTTTTCAGGTAGTAGTACACACTTTTTAAGAGCAATAGGAAAATTTTTGTTTAAGAAAAATTTGGGATGATTTCTTTTTAATTTTTGGTTCACCTGTCCCAAAAAGTGAACGCTCTACTTAAATTTTTATAAAAATTTTATTTTTCAATAAAAAATAGCGAGTTAAAGCGCATTTCTTTGTTCATTTTTTTTCAACAGCTGTACCTTAATTATTTCAATAATTCAGATCGAGAAACCCAGTTAATTACTTGCGCGGTTTGTGCGTTAGTATAGCGCACATTTTCTCCGCACTTTCATCATTTTTCACAAATCGTTCCCTCTTTCCGCTTTCCCTCTTTCTTCCTTCTTCTTCTCTTTCCTTGTTTTCAATAGCCGATTTACTTTGTTTCTCTCAATTCCCTTCCTTTGTTACGTTGAAGGAAGAGATCGCCCCTACACCCGTCTAGCCCATCGTGACGTGACATTATTTCGCTGCACTTTCTAGACATCTCAAAAAATAGTACTTCAAACCTGCTACGTAAAAGAATTGCGGAGGTCCAGTAAACTTATTTGTCAGTGAATCAAAGTCCGTGCAACAACTTTGAGAAGTTGAGAGCTAGCGCGGTCATCGGCGATTGTACCAACTAAAATTGAAGGGCGAAAATGCCAATGCTTTTTGTGGCTCACTGGAATTCGCAGACGTTTTTCCATCTTTTTGTAAACAGCAACAGATCCTGATTTTCAGGACATCTGTGCTGAAGGCCGCCACGTCTGCACGTTGCCCAACATGAGATGTCGACCAGTGGAACCGTCGTATCGTTGCGAGTGTCTCCATGGATACCAAGCGGTCCATGACGCTTCTACTGCTCTTGGATGGAAGTGTGAAGGTAGGCCTTAAAGATTTCTTACAGTACTCAGTGACACTTAAAGTAATTCAAAGCAAGGTAGAATTGAGGAAAACTCGGTCTAAGAATTGAGTCTTGAGAAATAGAATGCGCCTTAGAGGAAATATTGCGCCGCTTTGGGGCACTCCTTCTCAAGGCCGGCGCCGTATTACGGTCTTTTGTAGTCTATTTTCTTGCTCTGCCCTTTTTGGGCGCCTCCAGGGGGAAGAATGTTACGCCATCCACCATGTGAGGTGGCAGCATTTGGAGATTCACATAAAGTCTACCGTATTCCTCACATTTTTTCAAATACTATGCAAGCTCTGAGAATTGAGCTGAAAAATAAATAGAATGCGCCTTAGGGACAATATTGAACCACCTTCAGGTACTCCTTCTTGACACTGACGCCGAATTTCGGACCACTGGAGATGTAGACATCTTGCTTCGCCCTTTTGGGCGCCTCCAGGGGAAGAACCCCACGCCATCCACCATGTTATGTGGCAGCATTTAGAAATGCAAAAAACCTACCGTATTCCTCACATTTTTTCAAATCAATCCCAAATTTGTTATGTTGCGTGCGATGGGGCAGCGCCGGTGGTGAAAGGCACGCATCCTGCCCATGGAAGCAAGGGGCGCTGGTTCGAGTCCCACCTAGTGCAATAGCTTTGGTAGCAACAAAACATCCATCTTGCAACAGTCACACTAGGCTACAGGAAACATGCAGAAATTTTGGGACATGTCGCGGATGCGGGCAGCATTAGATGGGAATGCACCAGCCAATCAGGCTGCATCGAATGGGCTTGCCATTGCCATTGAAAGGTCGGTATTCTGTCTAGCCAACATGTGTTTGGTAGGTGCTCCGTTTGGTTATGATTAGCTGACGTGTCCCGAATCCTAGTGCTTCCTAATGCTGCTCGCATTCGCGACATGTTCCAATTTCAAGTTTCTCTTTTCTGCGACCTGAATCGTTATCTAATATTTTACTATTTTCTATATCTGAACGAGTGCGAACGCGGTGATCATACGTGTGATCGTCGCGCTGTCTGCTATAACACGGACGGATCGTTCACATGTAGATGTCGTGCTGGATATGTTGGCGATGGACACCGTTGCACATGTCTGTAACGTCTTCAATTGTACTTTTACTGTAAAAAAATCAGTATGGTATCGATTGAGGCTGTGGATCGACCGAATAGTTGTTGCTCGTTTGGAAGGCTTCTGTGGACTTTTTCGGTGTTTAATGATAAATAACGTAAATCAACTTTAAAATTAACATAAATTATAACGTAAATTTAAGTTTAAAATATAAATTTAATTTTATCAGATAAATCTAATCAAGATCAAGACTTAGGAAGATCACATGTGCTAGTATGTTGTCTAACATCCCTGTATACGTCTTATGAATTATACGCATTGACCAAGCTTGGCTCGATTCCACTCGTGAACAAGCATGATTTTCGGGAGCGTTTGTAGCTGAGCTGCGATGAGGATGTTTCTGAAACCCTTAGCGGTTAATTCCAGGTCTACTTCCGGTGAGTTTTAGGTGTAACCGCTTGTCGTTTGAAATTCAACTATTGGTGACAGGATTTTCGTGCATTGGTGAACGGCTTTTCTAAGGTAGTTCAACATTATTACAGTCTGTACCGTTCTTTGGAATTTTCGTACAAGAGAACGTAAGCCGTACGTTGCACGACGGTGCACAGTCCAGTCGGTGTACTGGTAATTGCGGTTTTCCTGTATGCTTTCTCTATTTTTCGGCACAATCGTACTTTCACTCCTGTCTAGCTACTTCAGAGGTGCAAGAAAAATTTTTGTGAAGGTTATTTAGCGTGCTGATCAGGAATCTGACATAAAGGATAAAGGATAAAGGACGGCGTTACTCAATCCCTTCTGGGATGCGCCAGCGCATTCTACTTCTACGGGATGTCGTGGAGGCGACATGAATGCGTATTTGGCCATACAATGACTTGCGGTGGCCAGCCGATGAACAAGTCAGCGCTCTATCCTTCCCAGACACGTCTGGTACCAATTCACCGACCCCGGAGGGATGGAAGGCTTGGTTGGCCTGGGCGGGAAATCCGAACCAGGAACCTGGTATCGGGTGCACGCGACAGTCGCACCTCCTCCGACTGCGCTACACGCGCCCAGGAATCTGACATCCGTCATTAAAATATATGCTAATTACGGCACGTTCTGGTACGTACGTGTGAACAAGGCTGTCGAGGTTGTGATCACGTAACTACGGTGTCCTACCGTATTCGGCGGAAATTTTAATAACGTATGTCAGACCCATGATCAGCACTCCAAATAACTTCTATATACAAATTTTTGGCGAACTTTCTCCAACCTCTTCTCGACCTATAGAATCGTGAAAGTACAAGGGTGCCTTTCGTTCCACTCGTTTTTTCGTTTCCTACAAGGGTATCGTGTTTTCTTCTGCGTCAGCACTTTTGTCAGATACCAAATGTTTAGACTTCACGCGATGCGATGTGACGCTTCGCAAAGAGAAATTAGGAGTCAAATTACGTCACCACTTGAGACCATCATCCACCTTTTCCCGTAGCACGTAGACCGCAGAGACATTCAGAATAGTATTCACAATAGCTGATGCCCTACAGTCTCGCTTTCGCCTGTAGAGGGACGAACTGGTTCCTTGAATGTCTGGAAAACTCAGAAACCCTCAGCAGTAGCTGGGGTCAGTAGGCGTAGCCGACCTTGCACAGGCTGGCCGTGCGTACAGAATGTCCTCACGATATCATCTAGAAGTGCATGGCGCATTCCAAACAGATTTATCGATATCGACTTTTCACATACATTTACCGACTCATTGAGGTCTAAAGCTCTTCTTTCGTTACTGTCTACACGTCTGAAATGTTCTCTTGCCTTCTAAACAAGTGAAACCACAGGAACCTTTCGAACGACCTTGTACTGCTACAATCAGTTGACTAAAAATATTTGAACGCGGTCAAAAACCTTATTTTGCTGCAATTCTTCCAGATAGCCCAGCCGAGGCGGTTCAACCTCAACCGTCTCAGGAACGAGTGGCTGAAGTCGCTCCGCAGCATCCGATCGTCGAACCTATGGAGCCATCTCGTCATGCAAAGGTAGGCGGTTGACATCTGAAACTTCTAGCTCTGTATTACTAATTTTACTTAAGGTTTTATAACTGAGGAATTTAAAATTTTATTTTTAATTAAAATTATAATTTTAAAACTGATCTCATTCTGTTGCATCCTTCATTCATAAATGACATGGACTTCACTTCTGCTAATTTATTGATTCATTGATTTATTAACGACGATTTATTGATCCATGTACGATAAAATGCTCATTTTGATCGCCCGTGAAAAGTTACAGCATTGCTCACTCACTCACTCACTCATACCTTGGGGATCATGCGATAATATCGATCAATACCATTATGATTTCAAGAAGAGTATAACTTCAGGCCATTTCGTTTAACAAAAAAAATTAGTAAATCGATCAATATTGATCGGTAAGGTTTTAGTGCATTTCAAAGTTTTTTGAAGAAGAAGCCGAAATCCACCATTAACATACTTATTGGCGATAAAAAATTCAGTCGCGCTTTCAATCAACGGGTGTGCGCCATACCACTTGCTTTACATAAAATACCGCTACTAGTGGCAAATGTGGCCTACATAGCGAATCAGGAATGCATCCGCTGATCACAGTCGAACAGAACTGAACAAACTCACTTCATCTGGGTGGTGCTGCCGTCCGATACGGCCTGTATGGTCTGCTACGTCCTGGTCTGCTATGTCCCGCCCACTCCTCATGTAGGACACATTGACGACTAGAAGCGAATGCATTCGGCAGTCCAAAGTAGTTATCACTCAGTTTACTAAGGAAAGCTTGTTATACTCCCATTGAAGCTGGAGCTAGCAAAATGGCTTTACTTATCGCTCATTGTTAGCTTAATATACCGACAACTTGAGCATCATACGAGAATGCCACGATGTATGGTCATTTCGTTCAATAAATAAAACCGTTAAACTGATCAAGGTTGAGCGGTAACTTGGATTTTACTGTGTTTGGTTATCTCGTTTAGTTTTGAAAAAGAGCCTGAAACTAACCATATTTGTACATGTAGCCAGTGAAAAATAGGCCTCATTTTTTCATCCTGCTCGCATGCGCCCTGCGCCTGATTTACATAAAAATTTCGGTACTGGTCGTAAATGTGGCCTACATAACGAGGCGGGAATGCATTAAGTAATCGCAATCGAATAGAACACCAGCCAAGCACGCGCAGTCTATGTGACGTGCCCGATTCGATGTGGCCTGATTGGTCTGCTGCATCCCACCCACTCTCATGTAGGCCACATTGGCGACCAGCGCCTACTTTTGTTGAGAGCTTGAAAGTAGTTGCCATTCGTTTGAATACTAACGTTTATGATGCTGTTGTGGAAATGGGAGCTAAACGTCTTTACATGGTAAACTCATCCCTATGGAGTCCCAATCAAGAATTACTTCACTAAATTGCTTACTTTTGAGGGATATGAAAGGTCTTCTGTCGTGAACATGAGATGAAACATAGTTTCTTTACAGCTACTTACAGAATCAGACTGAGCTTGAAATTCAGGGCACCTGCACAAACCATCAGCAATGCCATCAATGGGGAGAGTGTGTGTTTGCCGACGGATCTCCGCACGGACACTGTCGTTGTCGTGGATGGTACGTTGGCGATGGTGTCGATCACTGTGGACCACCTGGAGGTGAGGAAAATGACGGTAAGGTCTTTTAGCTAGCCAGAGTTTGGGCAAGAATCTGTTGGGTTTTTTATTTTAAAATTTCCTTTTTACTTTATTTCGTCTTCTTCAGGAATTCTTTGACAAGAATGTTCAAATACATTCGAAAAATGCAATTTTTGAATACTCAAATTCGAATGAAAATCATTGGCATACCTATTTCTGTTACCCGCAACACTATAGCTAGGAATGCTACTTGACAGAAGCATTCTGCGCTATTGAAACTAATCAGCGTTCGCTATACATTTTTAAAAAGTCAGGCAACAAAGGCTTTCATAAATTTGTTTTTTTAGAGCGTCCACGAGTGAATGCCAACATTCCTGAACGAGGCGGAAAGCCATGTGGGCAGCACGTATGCGACGTCAACGCGGAATGTATGCCAGCTCGTGATGGCGGAGTACGTTTAAATCAATTTTTTGATGTTATTTTTTAAGTACTCCTAATTTTGCATCAGTACCTAACAAACGAGGCATGTCTTTTTTCTCTTTTCTCACTAGACGATTTTCAAGAGCCCCTACCTAATTAATGCAGACAAACAACAGTTTGAAATTCGAACCTAGCGGAACTTCGGATCAAATGATGAAATTTTCAGTCTGAATGCGTATGCAAAGCCGGCTTTGCTGGAAACGGAATCAGTTGCGAATCGTTGTCCGATGACGATACCGAAGAGCAGACACCTGTACATGAGGAAGCTGTTGGTAAGCGAGAGTCTCGTTTATTTATTTCGCTAACTGTTGGCGCGCCAAGCTTCTTGGTACGGATTTCTCCTCCAGTACAACCAAGCCTTCCATCCCTTCGGGGATTGGTGAATTCATATCAGATTCGTATGGGAAGGGTAAAACATTGACTTGTCCATTACATTGGCATTGTATTATAATTCGTTGTGTAGACCAAATAGGCATTCAAATTGCCTTCATGATGCGAATCGGTGACCCCGCTCGCGAAAAGGCATGCCCCAGTTGAGCGAGGTCAACTAGCCCTGTGGGAGTACGAGGTAACTATGGAACCCAAAACCCCGGGCTAAGGTCCCATGATGAAACTGGGTCACGTCCTCTCTCTGGGGCCCCGCATGGTAACCTCTAGTCGCTTACACTGGACAGCTCATCTGGGGTCGGATTCATCAACGACTAACCCGTGGGTATAGGGGGTAGAGATACCCACGATGATGCCTGCGTCTCTGACTCTTACCTTATCTCTACCTGACTCTTATCTTATCTCTACCCCTTATACCCCGCACACCCATGGGTTTAATGTTATGAATCCGGCCCCTGGGCCCCCCACCCCCCTTCATCAACGACTAACCCGCGGGTATAGGGGTAGAGACACACACAGTGGAGCCTGCGTCTCTTACTCTTACCTTATCTCTACCTGACTCTTATCTTATCTCTACCCCTTACACCCCGCATACCCACGGGTTTAATTGTTATGAATCCGCCCCTGGATTGGCACGCTCGTACCACTTAAGCCGTGGGCACTACGAGTGTGCTGTAATGGTCCCGCCTGTATTGAACGAGGAACAGACTCCATCACGAGCAACCAACGACAATAGTAACCAACCAACAACAACATCAAGTCTTCAACCAAGGTAACCAAATGCCCTTCGCATTTGTACTCACCGACCACAACACAAGGTATAATATTCACCAGCTTCTTCTCGCTGTAATGTACATAGTAGCACGATTTATTCCATACAATAACACTAGACCACGTTGCCCAGAATGTCAGACAGAATATAGTCGATGCCATGAAAATTGTATGCGAGACGATGAGAGGGCCCATGCTGTGCTGTATTGGCTACCCAAGGCTCATGCGAGCTCCCATCGGGGCTCGTCGCCTTCCTGTAGTGCAGATGGCAGTATTACCGAGAGAGCGGCAAGGCTTCGCTCGATCCCCGGAGATGGCTCGTGCAACCGCTTCAGAGACGACGAAAGTATAAACTAAACCCAGCAAAGTACGGGGCGTAGCGAGCCAGCGCGGATCGATAGAAAGCCTGGCAGACCGGACCTTAGGAGTGCCTTATCGGGGTCCGGCGCGGATATGGCAGCCCGCTAGGGTTTGAATTTAAGGAGAGATCGATCGTATTTGCGACATTCCACGACCTCCCGTAGATGCAGAATGTGCAGCGCAAAAGGGATTGATTAACGCTGTCCTTTATCCTTCTTAACATATGATCTTCATGCTCTTAGGAAAGGTGTGCCGAGCTCATGAGGAGTGCTCCGAACATGGCAGCTGTACCTACAGTAGAGATCTCGGTTACTACCATTGCACATGCACGGAGCCGTACGTTGGCAACGGAATCGAGTGCGCTTTGAGAGAAGAGGGAGCCGAAGGACGAGGTGAGCTACTTGTACTTGTCGTTAATGTGGATTGCATGAAAAGAAGACGGTCTTGCAACCTCTCTCTTACACAGAAAATTCGCTACAAATGTGGTCTACATAGGGAAACGGGATATCAGACCAATCAGGCACTATCAAATGCGCTTGCTAAGTGTCACGCCTTCCACTCCTCACGTAGGTCACACTAGCGACCAGTACCAGACTTTTTCTAAGCCCATAGATCATAGCCTTCGTAACCGGTGTGAAATGGTTGCTAATTCCATGTAGGCCATATTATCGACTAGTACCGAACTTTCTTCATACCGATAGACTGCTCCGGAAATGGGTGAAGCACAGCCACTAGTTCCATATTAATGACCAGTTTCAGATTTTCTTCAGGCTAATTGATCTCTGTTTCGCAAACTGGAGAAAAATTGTTGCTAATTTCATATGAGCCAAATCAACGACTAGAATCGGACTTTTTTAAGACGATAGATCCTTCTTTGGGCACTCGGTGTGAAATGGTTGCTAATTCGATGTAGGCCATATTAACGACTAGTGCCGAATTTTCTTCAGACTGTGTTTGCTAGTTCACCTTGCGTAGTCTTATCACAATAACTGTTTCACTAAATAACACCTGACGACTTGGCAACAATAATCGCATAGCTCTGAGCGAAACTAAGCCAGTTCAGCTACTTCATCTCTATATTTCTCGCTTTTCACCACATCTTCTTGAGCTGGACTCTTATAATACATTTTTCAAATAGTTTTCAAACGAATATTAGTCAGCCTTAACAAACGGGACAATGTTGAGGCTCATTTAAGCCCGTAGTTTATTCTTTTCAAAAAATCACGGCTTTGGAACTCAGTGGAATATGGTTGCCAGTTCCATGTAGGCCACGATAACGACTAGAGCTGGCATTTTCCCAGGCCCGTAGATCCATGCAGGAGACCCGGCGGAATATGGTTGTTAGTTCCTTTTTTGGCAGAATAATTATATTTCACAAAATAGCACATTTTATTATGGAAACTTTATCGAGTAGCTCTAAGTGACTAGGACGGCGAAGTTACCCCATTTCTATCATTTTATTATTTTTATTTTGTCTTTTTCCTTCCTTTTTCCTTTTTTCCTACCTCCTCCACTACCGATTAATACATATTTTCGACTGCAACTTTTCAAAAAGTACAAGGTAGCCTTGACAATTTGGATGATGGTGACCTCCATGCGAGCCTGGATAGGTTGTTTCCTTTTTATAAAAATCACGGTGACAATTTCCAGAAGACGCACAGGGTTGTGATCGTCTGCGAAACTGCGACGAGAACGCACAGTGCGTCTACGACAGCTACAACAGGTTGGACTGTCATCTAGAACCCTAGCTATCACAGCATCCCAAAGTTCATCTCCAGGATTCACCGTTGCGAGTGCTATGAAGGATACGCTGGCGACGGAACGACTTGCGTGAAAATTCATACCGGAGCCACTCAGTGGGAAGATCAGCAAGGTGAGGAGCGCTTCTAGCAGCTGATCCCCGTGGCTTCTAGAAACACAACCAATTCAGCTCGACCTCAT
Source organism: Heligmosomoides polygyrus bakeri (assembly GCA_947359475.1). Lineage (NCBI taxonomy): Eukaryota > Metazoa > Nematoda > Chromadorea > Rhabditida > Heligmosomidae > Heligmosomoides > Heligmosomoides polygyrus. The sequence continues at coordinate 94,114,500 of OX375868.1, read as the reverse complement.
CAATGCCGCGACTCCACAGAATGCAACGAGCACGGCCACTGTGTGGTGGTAGGCAGTTCCGGCTACGTCTGCGAGTGTCTGCCAGGCTATCGAGGCGACGGAGTTCGACAGTGTGTCGTGGCCGGTAAGTGGAAGCGCATGCATGTGAATGACCGAATGCCTGTTATAAGTATTGACGGACCGACCGACCTAGGTCGTGTCGACCAGAAACACGACAAGTGGTACAAAATTTATCGAACGACAGTATACGACAACAAAACAAAGTAACCACCAGTCAGGTGGGCAAAGGCAGAACAATTCAACTAAACGAAACTGGCTGAGTTCCACGGAACCCGCGGGCTCCCTGAGTTGGCACCAAAACGTGCAGGAAGCCGACGGCGGGTACGATTGGAGCACATTTGCGTACTCTACCTAAAAAACATATTCAAATCACAATCACAATTTAAGCGAATGATGTCTTTCGTCCACACTTCACCTTCCTTCGGTGCTCTCCGCTTTAGCGGAGGACGGCCATCTGTTTCGGGCATACAACTAGTACGAAGGTGGCCAAGGTATTTTCATACTGTGCCACCAGCGGATGATACTAGCACAGCTGTCATAAGATGCTTTGTTGCGATCAAAACTTCTAGCGCCATGCGGGTCTCGAACCCGCCCCTTCCTGTGAGCGGGCAGGAATGCTCTACGCCATTACACCACCGGCGCCGTTTGATCGAACAAACATCCACACCTCGTGGGACCGATCAGCACTCACCCGTATATCGGGATGAGCCGACCGCTGAGATCAGTATGGAACCAGTTAAGCTGATGTTCATGATAGAAACGATTCCTTATGACAGCTTACAACCTCGACACCAACCACTTGAGGCTTAAAAACTGATTCGAATCGTTTCTATCGCGACCATCAGCTTAACTGGTTTCGTGCTGATATCAGCAGCCGGCTTATCCCAGGGGCTCATATACTGGTGAGTGCTTATCGGTACCACCAGGGGTGCATGTTGCGTTCGATTCGATCAAACGGCGCCGGTGGTGTCAAGGCGTAGAGCATTCCCGCCCTGTCAGAGGGAGGTGCGGGTTCAATCCCCTTCTGGCGCTAGAAGTTTTGATCGCCACAAGACATCGTTATGACGTATTACAGGTAAATGCTATTCGATTCTATCTGCTTGACACGCATGGTAGCGCAGTTGAAGAGTGGTGGGCGGCAGTCGCCTGCACCCGATAGCAGGTTCCTGGTTCGGATTTCCCGCCCAGGGCAACCAAGCCTTCCATCCCTCCGTGTTCGATGGATTGGAACCAGTCTTGTTTGGGAAGAATGAAACTCTGACTTGTCTGTCGACTGGCCACTACAAGTCATTTTGTAGGCAAAATATTCATTCACATTGCCTCCACGACATTCCTTGGTAGTAGAATTGGTCACAATCTCAGAAGTGATTGATTAACTCCGTCCTTTATCTCTTACCCTCACCCTACTTGGAATCTATCCTAGTTGTGGGTGTTCATCTGGTCATTTTTACGTCGAAGGTGAAATTCAAATCGATCCATTCCATGGCAGCTAACACTGAGCTGGCATACTAGAGAAACCCTTTCTCCTCAATTTGCTATCAGGTATAGGCCACCCTGTTTACGTCTGCTTCGCTTTTCTAGCGGTGCCCCTCCGACTAGGATAGATCCCCTTACTTATTGTAGCTTTGAAATAGCTTTGAAGAATTCCGGGGAAATTAAGAGGTTGTTTTACCTTCTTCGGTACTTAGGTACCTTACCTTCAAGGACAAGTTATATAGGATAGCATTAGATGATCACCTTACGGGATGCGCCACGCATTCTCCTTTCGTGGAGACGCATTTTAATACGTACTAGGCCTACACAATGACATACGGTGCTTAGCTGACAGACTCGTCAGTCTTCTATCCTTCACAGGCAGGTCTGGCGCCGACATCAGCGGTATGGAAGGGTTGGTTGTTGTGGAAGGGAAATCTGAACCAGAAATTCGCGGGCGCTTCCTCCCACTGCGCTACCACGCGCTCACGCAAAGTGCTACGAAGCGATATTCATCACGCCACTGTTCGAAGGATGCTTTCGCCTCTTGTTCTTCTAGACCTTTCTACCACAAAGCAGCTTCCTGGAAAGGGGTTTGCCTTTTTAAACAAGGAATAAAGAAAGCCTAAAGAAAATCCTAAACGATGCGCTAGAGTGCTCCACAAATTCCACCTCTAGGAAAAGTCTTAGAGACGCCTTGAGTGCGTATTAAACGTAAAAATAGACTTTAGAGAACCAGTCCTTGAGATAGTCGATGCATCATCCTTCACATATCAATTCCCAGATCCAGAATTCATGGCCAAATCCAGAATATCTGTTGTGGATGCATTTTCGATCGATCCAGGAATTCTCGATTCATTTGATTCATTAATATGGAAACTGTTTCCTTTGCTGTTTGCGATGCATAGGCGTAAAAAGGTGGATTACGGTAGAGCAAATACAGGCTGTTACGGAGAGCCATAGGGTCGTGTCTTTCTGTTTTGTTTACTATTTTTAACACAACAACAATCAAAATAAAGAGGAGTCAGAAGGATTTAAATGGCGTGTTTTGTTATCTGTCTTCGTATTAATTTCATCTTCCGGTGGCTCTTTTCAAAATAAAGGATGCAGGGATCTGCTACGGATCTTTCCTAATCGGAGGGGATATATATAAGTAGTTTGCATCTTCATTCCCTCTCTTGGGATTCTATTAGGTTGTAACGAATTAAGTAGCACTGGCTCGCGCCATTTTTTGGCGCGTCTTTACGCGTTTGATCAAGAACAAACCGTAACACGCGGCATATCGTTTAGAAGCGCAAACTTTGCTCTACCGGAGAGTACCAAATTTTCTATGCAAAAGTGGGAAAACTTTAGAGTTTTATTGACTTTTTTGCAGATGAATAAAAGGGTAATCCGAGGCATTTACTTGTATGAATTCAAGCTGGGCGCTACAGCTAAGGAGGCGGACGAGAAGATCAACGCCGCATTCGGTCAAGGATGTTCCACAATTCGGACGGCGTATCGTTGGTATCAGAAGTTCCGGAATGGAGATGAGAGCTTGGAAGACATGAAGGTCGTGGAAGGCATAGTGATGTTGATGAGGACAAGCTGAGAGATGTGGTAGAGGAGGATCCACTCAAAGGTACCGGGGAGATAGCGAAGGTTCTTGGCGTCAGTCACAACACAGCTGCCCGGCATCTGAAGGAGATTGGAAAGACCAAAAAGCTGGAAAGATGGGTGCCTCACGAGCTGTCTGAGGAGCAAAGAAACCGACAATATGAGATCTCGTCCGCACTGCTTCTACGGAACGAAACGGACCCATTCCTTGGTCGCATCGCAACCTGTGACGAGAAATATAATGTACGACAACAGGCGACGATCGGCACAGTGGGTGGACAGCGATGAGAGCCCCAAGGTTTTTGCGAAGCCGGAATTGCACCAAAAGAAAGTAATGGTGACAGTATGGTGGTGTTCGCTGGGAATTATTCACCACAGCTTCCTCCCTCCCGGTAAATCCATCACGGCAGAGAAGTACTGCATTGAAATTGAAGAAATGATGAAAAAGTTGAAGGATATCCGGCCGGCCTTGGTAACCCGAAGGCGAGTTCTCCTTCTGCACGACAATGCTCGCCCCCATGTAGCACGAATGACTTTGCAGAAATTGAATGAGCCGAGCATTGAAACTCTACCACATCCTCCGCTTTCTCCCGACCTCTCCCCAACAGACTACCATTTCTTCAAGCATCTTGGCGACTTCTTGGTAGGGAAAATATTCAAATACCAACAGGATGCCGAAAGTGCCTTCGAAGATTTCGTCAATTCCAGAACTTCTGATTTTTATCTACTGGGATAAAAAAGCTTGCGTCACGTTAGCAAAGATGTGTAGAATCAGAAGGTTTTTATTTCGATTAATAAACTTGCCTACAAGCCGAGATATTAACTGTTTAAATTTACAGTGGTTCAGTGCCATTTATTTCGTTACAACCTAATAGAACAGCTTCACCTGCTGTCCCATGATGCGAGGACTTTTATTTAAATTCAGGGAATACGACGTTCGCAGTTGGCACTTTACGGCTTTCCTCCCGATTAGAAGAGATCCTCTGCTCCTAATCCCCTAGATTCAGTCCTTGTGCCCGGGAGTTTACTGGCCAGTGTGTAATTGGCATCTGTCTTCTTGTCGATGTCAGCAGTTCAGTCAATCTTGTCAGAATGATGGGCTTTTTCACAAGGACGACTCATCACTCATATCTGACAGTTTTTAGCTTCGTCGTTAGTTTTTGTCAAGCCCTTAGCCTCGACAGTTGCTATTCGATTTCTCTGGAGTTTCTGCTTCCCTACTTCTCCTGTCTTTCTTCTGTCAAAAATATGAGGCGTTTCTTCAGATCAGTGCAATCCGACGGATCCGGCAGCTTGTCACCAAAATGCTGAATGTGTATTTGGAGAAGTGGAGAGAGCTTACGTCTGCAAATGCGTTCGAGGTCTGTTTTTTTTCGTGGCAAAAGTCGAGACCATTTCATCAGTTTATGCCGCTGAGACAGGAAATATGAGTATTTTGGTATCGAAAGAGCTTGACTGATTTAGTTCTAGGTTAAAATCGCTGTTATTTCTGCACTAGTAGGCAATGTGGCCTGCATTGTATTTCCTCATCCAACAAGAGAACCAATCGCAACCAACAACCCGTCTGGATGTCATTTTCGTTTTGATATAGTCGAAACCTATTATGGTTGGCTAGCGCGTTTTCGTCATCCCATGCAGACCATATTTCCGATTAAGCTCTGTCTTTGCGGTAGGCAATGTGGCCTGCATCGTGAGACTCTACCGGCCAGGTTCCGATGGTATACTCATCCTCGGGAGTCATCTCACCCCTGTTAGATGGAGCCGATAACTACTCTGATTGGCTGGCACGTTCCGCCGTCAAAATGCAGGCCATATTGTCGACTAGTGCCGTCTTTTCTTATTGAATCTATCGAAAATTTGCATTCGTTATACATAAAGAATTCTGCTCACTTGTATCGCGCTACGTGTCTACAACTTTCTGTAAAAGAGACAAATTTCAGGCTTCACAGGGGACGGTGTCAGATGCGTCCCGCATGCGCAGCCGCAGACCTGTCGTGAGGAGCCACGACTCTGCCATGCTAACGCTCAGTGCGTCTACAATCACGAGGCAAACACCTTCGCCTGCGTCTGCAAACCCGGATCTGTTGGCGACGGAACTCATCGATGCGATCCTCAGGGTTTGTAGCAGTATTTGTTGACGAATTGTGAGCTGAGACGAGACATGTGGTGGCTTAGTGGGGAAAGGAACCGACTATCGCCTGCATCGCAAATCGATTCAAGGTTCCAGCCCTGCTCAAATCAAACATGCCTTATTCTCTACGATGACTTGTCCATCGGAAGACCACCGCAAGTGACCGCATCGAATTGCGCGCTCAAAATAGAGGACAAAGGACGGCGTTACTCAATCCCTTTGGGGTGCGCCATGCATTCTACTTCTACGGGATGTCGTGGAGGCGACTTCAATGCATATTTGGTCTATATAATAGCTGGTGTTGGCCATCCGACGGCAAGTCTTTATCCTTCCCAGACAAGTCTGGAATCAATTCAGCGACCCTGGAGGGATGAAAGGCTTGGTTGGCCTCGGCGGGAAATCCAAACCAAGAGTACGGTGTCGAGGACACGCGACAGCCGGCACCTCCTCCGACTGCGCTATGCGCGCCCAAAATAACGATCGCGGTTATTCTTCCCTCGCTAGCGCTCATCGCACGCACGCACCCGTCGCAATATTCTCACGCATCTTTGCGACAGAGCGTGAATTCTTTCCTTCACAGCTGTGCGCGCTCATGGGGAGTGCGCAGCTGGGGTTCTCGCAGAATCAGGCTAGGGAAGGGACTCCAGGGTGTGTGCCATCCAAGCTGCCCATGTCAGAACTGCTTTGGTCGCTCAGGGAGAGTCCGCGGATGGATTCTGTGCTTTTCGAGCGCAGAATCAGGCTAGGGAAGAGACTCCAGGGTGTGTGCCATGCCACCTCGTTTTCGAAATTGCCATGTGTCCGCGACGCGACCGCTCGCGGCGCAGCGGAGGAAGAATAGCCGCTATCCAAAATAACTCCAACATATTCCGTAAGAGTAGATTGCGTGACACATTCCACATAGTAGGGATTGGTTACTGCAGACATTTGGATTTTATTCTTCATGGATACGGTGGCACAGGCTACCTACTTAAAGCACTAATTCAGCAAAAAAGTCCGAGCACTGTATCTCAAAAGTTGCTGCGATTCCTAGACAGTGCTTGTCTAGGAATGCGCCATGAATTGATCCTTCATTGGAAATCCCTCCGTATTATGAAGTACTACAGCACTCATTTATAATAAAGGATAAAGGATAAAAGACGGCATTACTCGATTGCTTTTGGAATGCGCCACACATTCAACTTCTAAGCATGTCGTGGAGGCAGTTTGAATGCGTATTTCGCCATACAATGTCTTGCGCTGGCCAGCGATGAACAGTCAGCGCTTTATCCTTCCCAAACCATTATGTGCGAATTCACCGGCCGTAGGGGATAGAAGGCTTGGTAGGGCTGGACGGGAAATCCAAACCAGGAACCTGGTATCGGTTGAGCGCGACAGCCGGCACCTGCTCCGATTGCGCTATACGCATCCATCGCGTCCGCCCACCCACAAAACCTTCTGGGCTCCACGCTAATATTTGATTTGCTGAATTGAGCGGTAATAGGCATCGGCTGTCGCGTGCACCTGATACCAGGTTCTTGGTTCGGATTTCCCACCCAGGCCAACCAAGCCCGCCATCCCTCCGGAGTCGGTGAATTGATACCGGACAGGCTTGTCTTGGAAGGATAAGGCGCTGACTTGCTCATCGGCTGGCCACCGCAAGTCACTGTATGGCCAAATGCTCGTTCAAATCGCCTTCACGGCACCTCGTAGAAGTAGAATGCGTGGCCCAAAAGGGATGAGTCGCGCCGTCCTTTATCCTTTATCTTTATCTTTCATGTCTTCAATTTTCTTTTTTTCATATTGCTCCAGCATAAGCTATTAAAGCAAATCTAGTCTAAAGATCCGAATATTATAGTCCAGGAGTGCTGCCAGAACCTATAAAGAGGCTGGTTCTCAGTTGTGCCATGAATTAGTTTTTCAATATCAAGCCTTAACTAATGTCTGCTTGGATTTAAAATGATTAGCCCAAGTTGGAATCAAGCCATAAAGTTAAGTTTTAGACAATTTTCGTGTAAATTGTCGCCTTAAATAAATGAGCTCACTCAAAAAATTAGACACGAGATTCAAAAATAATGAATTTTCAATTTGTTAAGTGATATTGCTTACAAGGAGACTTTAGGCATTCAAATTTCCTAGAGGTAACATTGTCGGCTCAGCCAGCGGTCATGGTCCGGCTGTCGCTCAAGACATTTACGCGTTTCTTTCTTCGAAAATTAGTAATAGAGTCGTTTTGGAAGGATAAAACATTGGCTGAAGACATCGAAAGTCATTGTTGCTGTTGCTCTAGTATGCCCTCAACTTGCCTCCGCGATAGCCGTAGAAGTAGAATGCGTGGCGCACCCCACAAAGCGATCGGTTAACACCAGCAGCCTTCATTATTTATCATCAATCTTTTCCTTCAGAGACTCCAAGATGCACCAACTGCTCGATCCATGCTCACTGCAGTCAGTCTCACACCAGTGGAGGATGGCAGTGCAAGTGCAATGCTGGATATCAAGGAAATGGCTATGTCTGTGCGGCTATGAGTAAGCTTTCTTATAATTCAGAGCAGAATCTCTGTAGTTATGCAAGGAATTATACGAATTCTGTGGCGATTCAGCCTCGTGCTTTGATGACCGCTCCATCTGCGATCCTCATGCCGAATGTGTTCCTGGAGAAGGAGGACACTACGTCTGCAACTGTCACTACGGCTATCACGGCAACGGACGCACCTGTACTCGTGAGTTTTTGGAACATTTTTTAACCTTCAAAGTAATTGGCCTATGGATCTGTCCTCAAATTTACGATATCTCCCTACGAATCTCGCTCTTTAGGGGGTCTTCGGAAGAAACTCCCTTGTTAAGAGGGATCTCGGGCCGCTTGTCGCAGGGCCACGTGGCGCGTCCCCGGGTGGTGGATAGGAAAACGAAACGCGAACCTAATGCGACCGTGTACTGCCCAGAGCAGCTGAGATGCAGGGGATGGACTCCTTGCTCCTGCTGTATCGGATCGACGCGTTCCTTGTGCGTGGGAGCGGCCACAAAGTGCGCGAAAAAACTTCGCGCCTGCGCGGATTGTATCTGCGTCGGCCTGGCCAAAAGCTTGCACTCGGTAGACTAGAAGTGCATCGTAAGGAAATTCGAGGTTGCCTGAAAAGTCTTGCCCCGTCCCTTCGGGCAGTCTGGCTGGCTGCCCGGAGTTCTTCACCCGCACGACAAAGCCTGACTAGCTACCCGTGTTGTATGAAAGTCAAACACAGCAGCACTTAAGGGCCTCATTTCCCTGACCCCGAAAGAGCCCCCATTTCTGCAACGATGGGAAGGACGAGTACGGAGAGGCTGCTAAAATTTCAGGGCCCAACCAGGCTGCGCAAATTGAGAAGGACTAGGATGACGATCCGTACTTACAACGCCTGCATCGGAAGCATCCGTCGAGGACCCGATGATGCAAGCCAGGAAGATCAAGTACGACGTCATCGGAGCGACCGAGACGAGAAGACACCACCCCTATACTCCGCCTACGACTCCGGAGAAGAACTGTTCCTCGGAACGTGCAACAGCAAGGGAATAGGCGGCGATAGTGTCCTCGTCAACACGCACTTGGTCATGAACATCGATTCGTACGAGTCTCTGACAAGCCGAATCGGACGTCTGCGACTGAGGCGATGTGCTCCGTGCCACCTTTGACTGTGTTCGCCGCGTATGCCCCAACATCCGACTACGACGACGAAGAGGTTGAAGCCTTCCTAGAGCTGGAAAAGTTCTATAAGGAAGGCTACACCTTCTACAAAGTGATCGTCGGCGACTTCAACGCCAAGATCGGGCCACGAAGGTCGCCGGAAGAACATCGCATCGGAACCCACAGTTTGGAGTGGAACGAGCAAGGTGAAGGCTGTCTGAGTTCATCGCGTCGACCAAGACCATCCATAGAAACTCACAGTTCCAGAAGCGTCCCTCCCTACGACGGATCTGGGAATCGCCCGGTGGCCAATTCCACAACGAGATCGACCACATCATCTTCTACCGCAAGTATTGCTTGACCGACATCTTCGTGGTCCCCCACGTTCTACACGGGATCGGACCACCACCTCCTTCGCGCAAGGTTCCGCTTTTCAAGCGACGTTCCAGATCTATCGCCTACTGATGTACCTGAAACTTTCTCTCCTGACCTTTGAGACCTTTGAGAAGATACTGTCGTGGACAAAACACCTCAAACCTTACTGACCCTGTTCCCACAGAAAATCTTCTAACGACGACAGCCTATGGTCGTGAATTCTCCAGGAGTTGCAACTCCAATTTTCCTGGAAGTTTTTTGTAGATGAACTAAAAACATATCCGATTACAGCTGATTCCGAGTCGCGAGATGACATACTACTGATCTCTCGAGGAATGGCTATCTTCCATCGTGGAGTCAACCCAGAGGTGCCCGGCAAGCAGGTATATACAAATATTCTAATAAATATTATATCTGCTCACTGTGGTATAGATCATGGGTCTCTTTTTACACCGAATCTTCCAATCGGGTAAAAAATATTGTCAATTCAAAACAAAGGGCAATCTAACCATGTTTTTCAAAAGTCTAATTTTGAAATTTGGGAGAAATTTGAAAAATATTTAGCTTTTTTAAACATTGTATTACGAAGGAGGATTTCTGAGCACTGAAAAGCTTTATGCACTAGCTGAAATTTCAATAGAATTCATAATTTTTGTTCTTTTTCTCTGTTCCTGTTCTCTTTTCGACTTTTCTCTTCGATTTCTTCCCTTTGCCTTTATTTCCTCGATTCTATTTCTTCAGCTCGTCGTCATTCCACATCACATCGCCGTTGGATTGGATTATGACTGTCAGGAGAACCGATTTGTTTGGAGCGATATTTCTGGTAGGTTTTTCTAGTGATTTCAGCTGTTGAACTTTATTTTGCGATCAGTTAGACTGATAATTACCATGTAGTTGATAAAAGCAGTAGATTATATTGACCGCAATAGAGCTGATCCAGGTACTTCCCCGGAAATTTGAACATGGCCGAATTCTGTTGAAATTTCTGTACTTGTCGGCAGTATGGCCTACATGAAAGAGAGGAAACGCGCTAGACATTCATAGCACCGATTATGCACAGTGTAACCCCTATGCGATGTAATTTCTTGACCTCTTTGATTGCCTGGCTCCTTCTCGCCTACCCATGCAGGCCATATTGTCGACCAGTACCGTCGAAATGGCTTCTATTGAACGATTCAACTGAATTCTGCGCAAGCATGGGCTTCTAAAACAATTATTTTTGCAGGGCACTCAATCCGATCGGCCTCTCTGAACGGTACTGAGCAGAAGTCGTTCTACGGCAAAGATCTTAGCAGTCCCGAAGGCATTGCAGTCGACTGGTCTTCGAGGTCAGTTCCCCTTCAAACTAACAGATTAGCCCTTTCTCATGCCATGTGTTCAGGAACGTGTATTACGCTGACTCGCTGAACGACGAAATCGGCGTAGCTTCGCTGGACGGAAAGTACCAGAAGCCACTTATTACGGAAGGGCTGGTGAATCCACGAGCACTAGCTCTTGACCTGCAGAATCGGTTCTTCATTTGAATCATTACGGATATATTTCACAATGGATCCGTAGGCTTATGAACTCATTACAGGCATTTGTACTATACCGACTGGCATCGTGAGAATCCGATCATTGGAAGAGTCGACATGGACGGAAAGAACAACAGAGTCTTTCTCAACGACGACATCCACTTACCGAACGGAATCACCATCTTACCGAATCGGCGGGAGCTCTGCTGGGTCGACGCTGGAAACCATAGGTGGGTTTTTTCGTTCCTTTCTTTCTATTGGGTTGAAGAAGAGAACTTTGACTGGTGGAAAAAATTGTAGTTTTGTCGCTATACGGATCCAGCCAATCATTTAGTCTTTCTTACTGTATTAAGCGCGTGCTCCATGATCCGGCAGCTTCTCGATATTCATAACGGAAAGAATCTGGACCCAAGCCGGGCTAATACTTGAATTGGCTCGACAAACTCCTCGTGGCTCAGCCGCCAAAACGATTATAAAGCGACCGATAGGCGAGGCAGTGTTTTATCCTTCACAGACAAGTTCGCACCACCAATTCAGCGGCCACGGAGTAAGAAAGAATTGATTGGCCTGGGCGGGAGCCAAGGACTTCGATCTGAAGTCCACACTGCCAGTGCCTCGTCCAAGTGCAACACCAGCCGTATCCACTGGCGTTTGGGCTGAAAAGCACAAAAACGGCTTTTCCTCCGCTTTTAAAAGTTTCATTTCACCTACCCAATACGTGAACACATTATTTGAATTTTTGTAAAATTCTTATTTTTGAGAGAAAATGGTGGTTTAAAACTTGCCCTAAACGGCAGGAAGGCGGCCATTTTTCCAAAATAAGAGATTGCGCCATGCCCTCGCCCAAGACGTCGCGTCTTTATTTCGACTGATAGCATAATTTCTGTCACACCTCTAAGCGATGTAACAAATACAGTCGTAAAGAGCACATATGATATTTTGATATTTATGCTCACTTTGATATTTCATGTAAACGAAATTTTCACTGTCAGATAGACAAAAAAAATAGATTAGATAAAATCGCGATGAGCTTCTCAAGTGTGCGGCGCGATCTTGTCTTTTAATGCACTAAATGACTGCTGCATTGCTGCGCTTTAAAACAGAGTTTAAATTATTAGGGCGCATGTAGCGCAGTCGGAGGAGGTGCCGGCTGTCGCGTGCACCCGATACCAGGTTCCTGATTCGGATTTCCCGCCCAGACCAACCAAGCCTTCCATCCCTCCATCCCTCCGGGGTCGGTGAATTGGTACCAGACTTGTCTGGGAAGGATAGAGCGCTGACTTGTTCATCGGTTGACCACCGCAAGTCATAGTGTGGCTAAATACGCACTCAAGTCGCCTCCACGACATCCCGTAGAAGTAGAATTCGTGGCGCATCCTAAAAGGGATTGAGTAACGCCGTCCTTTATCCTTTATCCTTTTTAAATTATTAGTTGTTCTTAAACTATAAATGGTTTATAAAATTATTACACTTTTTCGGGCAGCTCAGCTAAAAAAAATTTAAAAAGTTATACCCAATTTTCCTTGAACAGAAAATTAACCAGCCGTTTTAGGGCCGGATTCATCAACGACTTATAGCAATTTAACAAAGAAAACACAGCTGAAATTTTTGATAGCGCGGCGAAATGCTTCAACATATCGCTTGATAAGCCGCGTTGTCAGGTATTTCTGTTGTTCTTTCTCTGCTAAATTGCTGTAAGTCGTTGATGAATCCGGCCCTTGGAAAGCCTGTAAAAACTCGCGGCACAGCATGTCGCCTCCATTGATGAGCCGCGACTAGAAAATGTCTGATGATTTGCAAAAGGAATGCGTCGGGGGGGAATCGAACCCCCGTCGAATGCTTGGAAGGCATCCATGCTAACCATTACACCACGGATGCTGCAACCGACAATGATTGGCAGCGGTTGACGAGACCATGGGCCATGGCGATAACTGACAGGTGGCGCAGACGATTTAATCGTTCCGGACGGAATAGGCGGCGTCATGTCAACACCATAGGACACATTTCGTAGAGATCCCAAGCATCGGTGGTTCAGTGGTAGAATGCTCGCCTGCCACGCGGGCGGCCCGGGTTCGATTCCCGGCCGATGCAATGTTTTGCATCAGGTTGCTTGAGCGATTCGGAAGGTTATATTGCTAGCTGGGATTTAATTATTTAGACCCCATTTTGTTAAAAATAAACACCAATAGTAGTTGCGCGTTGTGGTCGTCTAGCCCTGCTACTGTTTCTTCTTCTCAATCGTTATTACTTGCTTGATGTAAAAAAATTTCCAACACTTTCACAAAAAAAAACATTTTCAAGATACTGTTACAATCATTATTATAATTAATTATTCACAAACTCAATCAATGATGTGCAATTTTCACGTTCAACTGGGACCTCTTTTAGACAAGCTTAACGCTCTTGAAATTAAACTGCTCACAAACATCAACAACATCTTCCAAATCAAGAAGAACTACTTCCCCACTAAAATAGAGACTGTCCGGAAAAATTTATTTTTTGTACAAGGAACATTTTATTACCGCTTTCTACCTTTCTTGAACAGGCTATGTGAAACTTTACAAAAATCTGTTTGCCCGAGGAACAATAATTTCTAAGGCTTGTTTTAAAGAACAAGAAGACCAGTTTTTAGTATCGAATGAAGAGATTGCGCCATGCCCTCGTCCAAGACGTTGCGTTTTTATTCGATTGATAGGAAAATTTCGGTTTCATGGAGTCTCACGCCTGTGAACCATACAACAAAAGTATTTGTAAAGGGCACAGATATCCTCACTTTGATGCATCATTTAAGCAGTATTTACGCCATCAAAAAATCAAATAAAAATTGCGACGGGCTTTTCAAGTGCATGGTGCGATCTCGCCTTTTAATGCATTTAATTACTGCCGCATTGCTGTGCTTTAATACAAAACTCAGTTTCTTTCTGTCAACAAAAAAGGAAAATTTTTACAAAATGGTTGTGTTCGTAACTGAACTGAAAAAAGTTCGAAGAATATTACACCAATTTTTCCATGAACATAAACTATTCTAACGATCTTGGAGAGTCTGTGGTCTAACCCTGTTTAGAAGAGTGTCCAATTTGATGTGAGAAGTGTCCAATTTGATGTGAGAATGGTACATATAAATATAGAAATAAACATAGGTCTTTTCATTATTAGAGCATCCAGAATTGAGAAGATTATCCGCACTGAATTCCGCAAGCACTTAACTATGACTTTTTTCTTTCGATATGAATGCACGAAGAGCGCATGTAGCGCAGTCGAAGGAGGTGTCGACTGTCGCGTGAATCCGATATCAGGTGTTTGGTTCGGATTTCCCGCTCGGGCCATCCAACCCTTCCATCCCTCCGGTGCCGCTGAATTGATACCAGACTTCTCTGGGAATGATAAGGCGCCGAATCCTTCATCGGCTGGCCACCGCAAGTCATTGTGTGGCAAAATACGAATTCAGATCGTCTCGACAAAATCCCCTAGAAGTAGAACGCATGGCGCATTCAAGAGGAGATTTAGTAACGCCGTCATTTATCCTTTATGAATGCGTGTTTTTCCAGATTGTCTTGCATAGGACTTGATGGGAACAATCGTCGAGTCGTTTATGCACAGCTACAGTATCCGTTCGGACTTACGCAAAACAACGAGGCCAAGTTCTACTGGACCGACTGGAAGGAGTACGTGCCTGTTCTGCGGTTCGGTTCTATCCGCTGCCCTTAAACCTTCCATTTCAGCAATCGAATCCACTCCGTTGGTGTCTACGGCGACGGCTACGCTTCCTTCCCGATTTCACTTGGCGGATCCGGCAAAGTCTACGGCATCCTAGCCGTACCGAAGCAGTGCTCTGGACGTGAGTGTCAGCTCTCTCTTTGGACCCTTGCAGTCAAAATCCGACGATCCTTTCAGCGGCAACTGCCTGCTCAGTGGAGAACGGTGGTTGCACGTACCTCTGCCTTCCCGGTCAGGAAGGCGTCCGTTGTGAGTGTCCGTCGAACGTAGCCGTGAAGGGATGCTGACGACGCACGGACTTCTGAAGACGTCTGACGTCGCCGATTTTCGAATATAGCGCAGTCGTCTGTCGACCAAGGTGTAGACCACTCTCGAAAGAGTATTTCGACTGCAATCTGACTGTTGCTCAACAACACGATTTCCCTGAGCTGTTGTTTATATTGTCACATTGCAATGTTGTTCGTTAGATGTGCCTGACTCCGTGCCCGAATCGTGCCTTTGTAACGCAGCGTATCGTCTATCTATTACTGCCATCGAACGTGTATTATATACTGCAAATACTGATTGGTTGTTATATCATAAGATCGCATGTTATGAAGAGCATTTACTTATCGGTTAGCTTGTGTTATATGAGGATTTATACGCGAAATTATGAGATAAATTTTTGGAAAGTTTGCATAATGCTTACACAATGTCTCCATTCCAAGAAACACTGAAAAAGCATTTGCTTAGTCACTTAAGTCACTGCTTATTCGATACTAGTCGTTGATGTGGCCTACATAGTGGGTCGAGAACGCGCCGGCCAATCACAGTCAATCAGATCACAAGCCTTACACGCTCATTCGATGGAGCCTGACTGCTCTGTTGCTTCCGCCCTCTCCATGTGGGATTTATTAACAACTATCTCTTTTCCACAATTTCACGCTACGCGCTATACTTCTTCGTGGTACTGTGAAACGGCACATGTAGCGAAGGCGCACCGCAGGGGTGCGGGGACGCGTCGTTGTTTCTACCGTGCCGTATCGTAATCGCGGCAGCCAGTAATGTGACCTGCCTGTGCGAGTGAGCCGGTGCCTGATTGGCTGCTGCGGTTACGCTGGGAGCAAAAACACGTTCCTTCTCGCCTGCTGCACGAACTCGCAACACCGCGGTGCGTCTTCGCGATATATACCTCTGAAATAACTTGTATGCGCCGTAAGGACAAGGTTAAGCACTATATTTCCATGGGAATACTGGGATCTGAAAGTCAGGGTCGAGGAATCTCATAGCTCAAAGTTTTACAAAGGAATGTTTGGAGAGAAATGAGCCCGTATCGTAGCAGACGACCTCGGATAAAAGATCACCCAAGCTTCAATTTTTGTCAGATATCAAGGTAAGAGGCTAGCATCCGGATGGGAACGATGCTCGCAATTGAAAGAAGGTATCGAGTTTTTCGAAGCTGAATGGAGAGTGCGATGGGTGGAACCAACTTCGCAGCCTCGAAAAACGCAGGAACAAAGAAAAAGTGACCGCGCGGCATGTCGTCTATATCAGTGCGTCGCGACGACGAAATCTGGCGATCTGCAAAACGGATGCGTCCGGGGGGAATCGAACCCCCGTCGAATGCTTGGAAGGCATCCATGCTAACCATTACACCACGGACGCCTCGAGAGAGGGCGCCTAGCAGCCGTTGAGGAGACGAGATAGTCGGCCGCTAATCGTTCAGACGGCGATAATTGACAGGCGGCGCAGACGATTTAATCGCTCTGAACTCGGCGGCGCCGGGTGAGGGTCTGAACTTACGAATGGCATCACTAATTGCGGTGACCTATGCCGCAACGCGGCAAGTCCGCGGCTTCGTCTGCCGACTCCTCGCCTTGACCCGCCGCCAGCGCGATCCTCCTCCGCAGCCGTGACGACATCCAGGTCTATGGCGCAGACGAGAGGTGAAGAAGAACCAGGATAGATTTCTGCAACACATGTTGCGGACCTGCGAGTCTTTTAGATCTAACAGTACTCTCATTAGGTGTCCTTGTAGTCCTTCTGCTTTGCTTCTACCCGTCCTTACCTTACTAACGCAGAGTGGCATCGGCACTCTTGGTGGATCGAATCGCCTCTGAAGACGACGATCTCGTCGAAACGTTGGGCCACGCATAAATAAAGAAGATTCACCATAATAACCTCGTTTTGGCACAATACTAACACTTGAAGAACCATAAATTGTGTCCGTAGATTTCTCTCAATACCTTGGATTCAATGTCGAAAAACATTTCCATGTACGACACATTGGTGCCTGGTATTCGTGCGATCCAGTCTCCAGCGTCCTGTGTACTATAGGAGCTCAATTCTCTCGATATCGTACCGATTACCGGCAATCAGTTGCAAAAACGACTTGTACGATATAAAGTTTATTCACAACCGACGAAAATAGCGAATAAAACGTTAACACTGAAGCACTGGGAGACACAGTGAAGACGGCTGGAGGGAGAGGTGCCGCTAGTCGGGGTTTGCTGAAGAGAAAGAGTAGTCGAGAATGGCCATAAGGCCGCGGGGACTCCCTACTCACTAAGGGGAGGGGTTTTCACAGGGAACGGGCACCCACACAGGTTGTCGGAGGAGGGGAAAGGACTCGGTGCACTCGCCTTGGCACCTCCTTAATGGCTGATGAAGACGTCCACCCGGGTGGCTGGTTAGGCGGCCTTTTATGCGGGCTCTCCCGCGCGCTACCCTTCCACAGGCAATTGGTCTCACGCCTACTGACCCGTCTGTGACCACCCTAAGTCCTGGGTTCGTGCTACCTATAGCGCCCTGTGCTTTAGAGACACCCTTTCCTTCATGCTCCTCGCCTCCTCCGTCTCTCGTCTACTGCACACCTGTCCCATTTCCTTGCCTATGATCCATTAGCCTGACCGTTCTCCCTTGCGATGCGACCAGTGGCCTTTTCTGACGAAAGGAATCGTAGTTGGCCGAATAGCTGGCCAAAAACCAGTGAAAGCTTCATGCAAAGTCCGAAAGAGTAGTTGTCGCGCTCGCGGCAGCGGTTCTCGCACAGGCGACAGTAATCAGTGAGGGCGCAGTAGCGGCTAATTACGCCGCGGCGGTGGCTGCCGCAGCCGCGATAAGCATTCGTAAGATCCGCTCCCCGACAGCGCCACATCAATAACGCACGATGGGGAGCAGCTCATAGGCATCGGTGGTTCAGTGGTAGAATGCTCGCCTGCCACGCGGGCGGCCCGGGTTCGATTCCCGGCCGATGCAATGTTTTGCATCAGGTTTCGTGAGCGACTCGGGAGGCGATATATTGCTTGCAGGAAGTCTTTGATTTAGACATTTCACTAAGAATAGACACCAAGAGTTGCAGTTTTGTAGTATTTTAGGCCTTTTAGGCCCCCTCTCATCTGAATCGTTATTATTATTATGTTGATAGAAAAATCTTACAAGATTATCATAAACACAGCTGCAAGATATCATTACAATTAATTGCATACAAACGCAGCCTTCAGAATCAAAACGAGCGCCTTCCAGATTAAACAAGAAACTCTCCAACACAAAATAATTTTTATAACTAACTCGCAACTTTCTTTGGAGTTTTTAAAATTCACCTATCCCTGTAATTGAACACACCGTTAGAAATTTACACAAAATTCTGAGTGAAAATATTAAATTATTGATTTATTTCTGAGTGAAAATAATGAATTGAATGTTGTTCAGGTATTAGATATTAGGTTGGAAAAAGTCTCTTCACACTTGGAAAAGTTTTAACCGTTCTCCTTGTAAACGCACTAGCCAATATTGATAGCTGATTTCGTAATCCTTTCACACTTGCCTACCGTTCGCACACGGACACAGGTTAAGACTCTTCCTGTATTTCGTTATCTATCCAATCTTCCGGATATACTTATGCTCGAATGACCCATTCGAATAGGTATTCGAATGATTTTCATTCGAATTTGAATATTCGAATTCGAGTATTCGAAAAATCGCGTTTTTCGAATGTATTCGAATTCGAATGTTCAAAAAATCGCGTTTTTCGAATGTATTCGAATTCGAATGTTCAAAAAATCGCGTTTTTCGAATGTATTCGAATTCGAATATTCAGAAAAATCGCGTTTTTCGAATATATTCGATTTCGAATGCTCGAAAATTTTCGGTATTCGAAACCATTCGAATATTCGCAATTTCCCAGAAAGCAAAAATTATTCAAGTATTCGAAAAGTGTCGTTCGAATGCCCAACAAGAATTTGTGTATCGGCGTATTTTGAAAGGGCTTGGTGGGTTTCTCGGATAATTTGGGTCGCCAAAACGGTTCTGTCTGTGAATCAAAGCTGTGGTACGATGGTGGCTCGGTGCCCAGATACTGAGCGCCTCATCGATACTAGTCACCTCCCGAAAAGCCCTGTTAAGAGGGAGAACTTCCACAACGTCTCACAATGTTGAATTGCAAAAAAATTTCCACGGAGAAACGCTACAGTGGTGAATGACTGATCGGGGACCAGTAATCGTCGCCACCCCGATTGGTGAACTCTGAGAGAAAACCACTTTCACCGATAA
Source organism: Heligmosomoides polygyrus bakeri (assembly GCA_947359475.1). NCBI lineage: Eukaryota > Metazoa > Nematoda > Chromadorea > Rhabditida > Heligmosomidae > Heligmosomoides > Heligmosomoides polygyrus. Next base: position 94,095,465 of record OX375868.1, on the reverse strand, counting down.
AAGTATGGATAGTATCAACCGATGTTGATTGCCTGATCAATCTGTGACATGGTCCTCTGAATTAAGGCGCTCGCTGAAGACGTCTGGATATTTTCCAGTATTTTGTGTACCTATTCTACGCTAATTTTATGCACCTGTTCCTGTCAGTAATTTCTGACGCATCGACGATCGACAGCTCTTAGCGCGCTCCTATATAGTATCAGACGTTTTTTAGATCTTAGAGTATGGACATAAGGGTTAGTTTGATCTGGACCAGTTTTGCATTCCACTCAAGCAGTTCTGGAAGCTACTTTCGCCGTAAACGTAATAACGTAAAGGATGAAGGACAGCAGAAGGAAGGATAAAGGTAAATTCTTGTTTGGGAGGTACCAAGCATTCCACATTTATTACTGCGCCTGTGCAAAGCGGCCGAGGAAGAGTAGGAATTGTTAACAAAAAAAATTGAAAATGATGGTTCAAGCGGCGTTTCAAACGGACGTTATTTGTCCTTCACGCTGCAGTTAAGAGTCTGAGACCACAAGCTAGCAAATGTCTGCAGGATGGGCGTGAGGGTCAACAGGGTGAGCTTCTGTCTTCTGCCACGTCGGGTGTCTCCTGGTGCAGAAGAGTACCTCATGAAGTCGGCTTTGTAATTTTCGTCACGCTATGCTCTTCTGCTCCTCCTGGTCTGAATGCTCTGCTTCTGGATTTCGTTTCTACAACGACTACAGTTTCGCAAAGCTATATTATAAGGTAGGACTTCACAAAGGAGGCGGCGCAGGTCGGCCGGATGTTATCGATCGATTTTATCGATTTTTGTTCTGAATGGGCCATTTGAAGTGGGATTCGCATGGATACGTCGGCCGTATGCCGGACTGCACAAAGGGGAGGCGGCGTAGGTCGGCCGGATGTTATCGATCGATTTTATCGATTTTTGTTCTGAATTGGCCATTTGAAGTGGGATTCGCATGGATACGTCGGCCGTATGCCGGACTTCACAAAGGGGAGGCGGTGTAGGTCGCTCGGATGTTATCGATCGATTTTATCGATTTTTGTTCTGAATTGGCCACTTGGAGTGGGATTCGCATGGATACGTTGGCCGTATGCCGGACTTCACAAAGGGGAGACAGTGTATGTCGGCCGGTTATCGATCGATCTATTTTTCTGAAGTTTACCGTAGTTTATCAATATGTTGGCTGGAGAATAATTACATTCAGAAGTTCATCGCAAATAAGAAATATTTATTCCTACCACTTACTTGGGTGAGCCACCAGAACGAAATGAGACTGGCCCTCATGGGTAGCCTATTCCTAGCTACTTGTAATACATTTTGTGGCCGCAAAATCGACAGTGTGATATTTCACATTTGTAGATGAGTAGGACAGACTTGCTACAGATTTACATGTAGTACTTTGTCGTCAGTCCTTCATTAGCTGCCGCTAGGCAAAAGCATTGTTTCATGAAAGTTCTTTAACAGTCAGTCTGCCACCAATTTCAAAAAGGATTGTTTTAAAGTGACCTAGAAGCTTACAGTGGCTCAACCAGATAATGTTCCCTTCAAATGTGTTGTAAACCTCTCGATTGTTCCTCATAAGCAGCAATTAACAAAACACTAGTATTCCTTTGAGAAAAATTCGTATTCCAGTAAGCAAGGAAATTAGACGCTTCCATAAGCCCTTTGATCGTTCTAGGTGTAAGTTCTCTATCTCATTTTTACGACTCACATGGGGGTTTATGAGATGCCTGTCGATAAAAACCTCGTGCTTAACTAGGAAGGGATCCGTTATGTATTGCTCCCCTTTTCTCTTCTGTGTTGCCTTCTATCATGTCTATAATACAGCCTGATTTTTCATTCGAATTCGAATATTCGAATCGAACATTCGAATTCGAATATTCGAAAAATCGCGTTTTTCGAATCTATTCGAATTCGAATATTCAAAAAATCGTGTTTTTCGAATGTATTCGAATTCGAATGTTCAGAAAAATCGCGTTTTTCGAATATATTCGATTTCGAATGCTCGAAAATTTTCGGTATTCGAAACCATTCGAATACTCGAAATTTTTGGGAGAGCATAAGTATACTTCCGGACTCAATGCCAGATCTACCTCATGGCCATTTTCGGCACGGCATTCTTCATGAATTCATTGAAGGATCCACAGCAAGTCAGGCAGCCGACCAAATTAAGTATATATATATGGCTTGGGATCTACTACTCATCGCCTGTTACGAGTGGTTCGGAATGTTTTTAAAGGAAGATTGTTCACTCGAGGACAAAGCAAGGTCAGGAAGGCCAACTGAATTGGCGACACTGAACGACTCCATCTTCTTCGTACCGATAGTAGCAGATGACACGTCAATTGGCAGAGAAGCTCGAAGTGTCTCATAGGAGAGTGGAAATCCATCTGAAGAATCCTGGCTTCGCATGGAAATTTGGAGCTTGGATTCCCCATGCCCCGTCAGACCTCAGAAAGGTCAACGGCTCTCCATCGCTGCTTCCCTTCTGTCCAGATACGAAAGAAAATCGTTTCTGCCGCGGATTGTGACAGGCGATGAGTCCTGGGTTCTGTTTGCCAATTTTCGAACTCTCAGAAACTCTCAGAAATGGAGAGACGCTGCTGCCACACGCAGTGGCAAACTCCACAAAGTCGCAGCAGCTCTCCAAGAAAAGAGGCTTGAGAAATCAAAGGTGGTGATCCTGCATGACAATGCAAAACCATATGTTGCAAGACTCACAAGAGAAACAACAGAGGAGCTGGGTTGGGAGGTAATGCCACATCAACCGTATAGCCCTGACCTCTCCCCTACCGACAACCATCTCTTCTATGCGCTCAATCAAGAAATTGGAGAGAAACATTTTAAAACGGAGGAAGACTTCAAAAATTGGATTCACCGATGGATCGAATCCAGGATTGCAGTCTTTTATGCGAGAAGAATCAGGAAATTACCCAGTCTCTGAAGAAATGTAGTGGATGAAAATGAAGATTATCTCAAATGATTTGACTATGTAGCTGTGAAGTAATAAATCTTTGAATAAAATGAAAAGACTTTTTTTCCAACCTAATAAAACGCTAAAGCAGCAATCACCCCTTGCACAGAAATGCAACGATAAAGCAGACCGTTCCTTTTAGCGTGAGCTGTAACTGCATCGGACAGATCTCCTGGACTCAATAAGGCCTTGTTAAGTCCGGGAGGTCAGCTCGTAAATAATGTGGTAGCCCTTGTCATCACAAGGGCTACCACATTAAAGATTCGACAGACATGCGATTTGGTTCGGGAGTTGTCGCGTTTGATTTTTGAAAATCCAAGTTAAGTTTGGAACAATGCAATTTTAAAACGGAAAATGGTTCTTTTGATTTCTAAAAGCCTACTTTAAACGTGACAATAGAAAAATATATATAAATCATCACATGAAGGTAGTTAAACATATAATGCATAATGAGAAGGTACTTAGCAACCTTACCCACCGCGCGATACCCGAATTCAGACCTCTGCAAACTTTGGAGCCCACAATGAAAAAACTTTAAAAGAAAAACTTTAAAAATTCCTGTAAACGAACACGCAATTTCTGAAACATCGACCCAAGATACTTAGCTAGCCAGTGCTCGCTTAGTACCACCGACAACAGGCTTCGGCGCCATGACACTTGTAGGGTCACCTTCCAAAAAGCTTCAGTAACACGCACAATGAAAAACGAGACATACTCTTAATGAAGAATACAAACAATAATGCTATTGTGTTCTGTACTCTCCTCTCATGACGCCTATACTCAAAAAGGAGCCAAAGGGTGATGTTACCAACTACAGACCTATTTGTCTAACAAGTTCTATAAGCAAAGTCATGGAGCGTATTTTGTGTAAAAAAATCACAAGATACCTCAAAGATAACAACTTACTATGTGAAGAACAGCATGGCTTTCTTGGACAAAAGTCAACTGTGTCTGCTCTGGTTTCTACTATTCCCCTATGGCATAGGGAACTAGACCAAGGAAACTATGTATCCATCTGCTATTTGGACTACGCAAAAGCATTTGACTCCATCTCCATACCAATGCTGATTAGAAAGCTCTCATCATACGGTATAAAAGGACAGCTTCTGAAATTCTTGCGCTCCTTCCTTTCCGACCCAACTCAGTTCGTAGTAGTCAATGACAGTTTTTCGCCTTTCTATTTTGCACCAAGTGGAGTGCCTCAAGGAACATGTCTAGGCCCACTGTTGTTTGTAATATTCATCAACGACTTACCCCGCACACTTCCGCCTGGATGCTTTTGTAGCATTTATGCTGATGACACCAAGATTTTTACGGTGAACGATTGCCAGAAACTTCAAAGCGCAATAGATGCGGTTTCGAAATGGTCCAGGGACTGGTCGTTAGATATTTCTGCCCAAAAAACTGCTGTCATGACCCTAGGACGCAACCACCCCAACGTATCGTTCACGTTAGGAGGAACGGTCTTATCTAGCGTTAACACGATACGAGACTTAGGCATTACCTATGATAAAGCTCTCAATTTTGAGACATATATTCAGGACAGTGTAATTAAGGCTCAAAGGTGTTCAAACTTTATTCTCAGATCCTTCAAAATGCGGGATCCTGTCATGCTCTATAGACTCTTCGCATTATATGTGAGACCGCTTTTAGAGTACTGCTCACCGATCTGGTCACCTCAAAAAAGCGAGCTCATAACCAAGATCGAAAAGGTGCAAAAAAGTTTTACGTATCACTGCTTCCGCCGATGCGGTCTATTGGACCTTTCTTATGAGCAACGTCTCCACCGGCTAAACGCTGATACACTAGAATTTCGACGAAAAATAGCGGACCTTGGGCTGATGTACAAGCTGACGACAGACGAAATTGGTCTTCATATTTCGGACCTTTTCGAACTATCTTCGAACATTGGTAGACTTAGGGGCCACCCATTCCGCATAAGACCAGATAAACCCAACACCGCTAGTTATGCAAACTCTTTTCTCGTCAGAAGAGTTCACCTGTGGAACAACTTGCATCCCGACCTTTTCATCCATAGGAAGTCTCTGATTTTCCAGACGCGTCTAGCGCAGCAGTTCAAGTCTAATGCGCTGGCGGGCGTTAGCGGTGGAGGGTGAACTGGGTTAATTGGTTGTTCTCTGCACATTGCGTGCCACACACGTGGGCAGTTCACTGCCTTGTAGGACGTCGCATGTTTGGTAGAGCAGCGTGCGCTAAATGCTGCGTGTAACGCTGGCGCAGCGCGCGGCCGCGCTGATCAGGTCACTACATCGGGGGTTCGGCACCACCCTGGTGTGTCGACCGGCTAACACTTTATTTGTGCACATCTACTATTATGGGTTGGTCGTCTTCTTCAGTGGCGGTCCTGCTCTCCATCGTCCTCGGGGTGCGTCCTCGCTTCGTCGCCGCTTGCAGGTTGACCTTGGTGCACTGTTTGGGTGTCCTCGTCCTGCGTCGCTGTTGCTGCCGTCCGCTGGTCGTCCGTCCCATGGTCCAGTTCGCACGCGTGGAATAGTAATAGTAGTTGCCCTCCGCGTATGTAGGCCCCTTATATGCGCTCTCGGAATGTTCCGGAAAGATCGCAGATCGAATATGGCAGACCAAGGATTTACCATCGTCCGAACCTCGCCATGATGTTACACTATCAGTGTTTCAGAGAGCCATTTCAACAGCGAGCCGTTCCTCCAGCTGATTGACGAGTGAATTCCCATGGCGATGAGAACAGGAACAACAGTGCTTGATCTCTAATGTGACATCTCAGTTCTCTCCATATGCCTGCTAATACTGCTTTTCATGGCTGACTTGCTGATCGATTATGCGACGTTGAACTTCAATTTCTACAATGAGAAAACGAATGTCGAGCTTGTTTCGCACGTTGTATTCTCAACTTCTATCCTTATTCAAGAGTAAGCAGGTGCCCGCTCATGACCTCCCATCAGGGTGACCTCGGGTGCGTACCAGTTTAAAGAGGCCTTTGAAACACAGGGCCCGCCCGCCATGGTTAATGCTAATAGCGACCCTATGGTCGTAGTATCATGGCTGCCTGCTTAATAATGAGTCAATTCCGTCGAATAATTTGATTACTAACTCTACGTGTATCAGTAGAGGAGATTTTGCGCTTTCCAGCATTGACTCAGCAAATGTTAGCCATGAAAGCACTCTAATCCCCTTTCTCTTTTTTCGTTCTCTCACTACCATATTTCTGTTTGTTCTTTTCCTTTTACCCTGTTTTTTGTTTTGTCTTGTAAAGCCAGTCACCTTTGCTCTTTTGATAGCCACTTTTGTTCAATGATAGCACTGGCACGAATAAATGAAATGAAATGAAAAAAAATGAAATGAAATGAAATGAATCAAGCTTGGGATGCCTTCAAAAGATTCCACATTACATTTTCCATTCAAAGGATTCTAAAGAGGTTGCCCAAGAAATATGATCATGTTAATTCGGTGGTCCCGTTTTCTACCGTAGTGGCAATATTTCTGGATGAATTTCAAATTGTAAAAAGCGGAGGCCTTTCGGTGCGTCAAATAGGTGCTTCCTTGATCGAGATAGTCAACGGTGAATTTAAAAAATATCGATCTTTATAGTGACTTACTATTGATTGATATGAAAGATGTCTCGACTAAAAAGAAAAACACAAGTTAAAAAAGCAAAAGTTTAGGAAGAAAGCTGCCAGGCTTGAGCCGAAAATAACACAATTAACATATAGATATTGGATCATATTTGATTAACATTAGCAAGCTAAGCTCTGAAAATGTAGTAGTACTGCTTTACATGTCAGGACACTCTTACGATTTACGGTTTACGATTTACGGCGGTTTTTTCGTAATTACGATTTACGATTTACGAAACTTCAGATTTCGTTTACGCACACCCCTGGTCTACGGCACCTGCAAGACTTCGCTGCCGGCCTAACCCGTACTCATCACCCTATTTTTGCTATGAATCGAATAACAATCGCGGCTATCTAGTCGAATGCATGAACTCATGCAGCAAACTCTTCTTCTATTATAGTACACTGCTTTGCTGATGTGATTGCTGCTTTCCTTGATTTTCATACAATATTTTAATTAAGGGCGCGTGTAGCGCAGTCGGAGGAGGCGCGACTGTCGCGTGCACCCGATACCAGGTTTCTGGTTCGGATTTCCCGCCCAGGCCAACCAAACCTTCCATCCCTCCGGGGTCGGTGAATTGGTACCAGACTTGTCTGGGAAGGATAAAGCGCTGACTTGTTCATCGGCTGGCCACCGCAAGTCATTGTATGGCCAAATACGCATTCATGTCGCCTCCACGACATCCCGTAGAAGTAGAATGCGCTGGCGCATCCCAGAAGGGATTGAGTAACGCCGTCCTTTATCCTTTATCCTTTATTTTAATTATTAGTTTCCTTCGAAATTTTTTGTAGAAAATTTCAATTACTAATTCTACCATTGGAGTAGGCGAATTTTGAAAAACTTCAAAGAAAACTATACCAGATTGTCCTATGAAAAGTATTATTCTACCCGTGTTGTAAAGGTCCTAATTTAATCTGGAAGCGTCAAGCTTGGGTGGAATTGTGTCGAATTTGATGAGAAATATTATTCCAATCGTGTTGAAAAGTTTCTAGTTTAATCTGGAAGACGTTCGTTTTGATTTGTAAGATATTCAGTCTGGGGTTGGATTCATCACGACTTACATAACTTTTACAGAGAACTCACAGCGGAAAACTCACCATCAGATAACGTGGCTTATCGCTCACCATATCGCTTGATAAGCCGCGCTATCAGGGATCTCGGCTGTAATTCCCTCTGTTAAATTGCTGTAACTCGTTGATAAATCCGGCCCTGGTATCAAATGCGTCAGGCTTGCATGGAATAGTGTCGAATTTGAAGTGAAAATGGCATAGAGCACCCATGAAAGCTCCAAGACTGTGTTGTGACATCGCCATACAGATTCCACATGTACAGGCTTGAACAAATTTAACAAATAATATTGTAAAGCGTTATTCGACCAACCTATTAATTACGCAATACTTACAATGTTTATCATTTCTCACTATATACACATATGTACAAATGTCACTCAAAACAGCATAAATATGAGATCGAACAATTTTAAGCGGTGTACGACACTATTGTGCTTTCACAAATCCAGAGGTCGGAGAGAGATCGAAATTTTTTTTTTGCCCAAATTTCACCAACCCCGTTCCCCCCCCCCCATCCCCTTGGGGAGCTGACACGAATCTGACATTGGTTTTTGGAAATTTCGGTTTCTCGAGATTGAGCGTCCGTGGAAGCCATTGCACACTCTCCCAGCCTGTCGAGTGTGAGAAGCATGCGAGGGTCCTTGATGCGAGAACGACATCGAGGGGCAACTGAGCTAGTCCAAAGTCCTACGCAATAACGTAACCAGGACCCGCGTAGCTATGCTGAATGTGGGTACGTTGAGGGCTGCTCATGCGAGTTGGTTGAAGCATTGGAGCGAAGAAGATTTGATTTCGGTGCGGTACAGGAGACAAGGTGGTCCTGCCGCAAGTCAAGGGACATAGGACGTGGCTTCAAGGCCGTCTTATGTGGAAGTCCCAGGACCACCAGCGGTGTCGGAATAATCGTCTCCGAACGATTTCGTGACTCGATTGTAAGCGTCGAGCGTTTTGCGATCGATTGATGAAGATCGTTGTCGCCGCTAAGGAGCGACTCTATCACTCCATCCCTGCGTATGCTTCGCAGAGTGGCTGCTCCGATCAAGCCATGGATGAGTTTTAGATCCTACTTGATGAGAAGACAGCAGAGGTACCGCCGAAAGATGTCATCATAGTCTCACTGGAGCGAAGACGAGTCGACTTATGTGCAGCACAGGAGACGAGGTGGTCCTGTTGCAAGTCGAGAGACATAAGCCGAGGTTTTAAGGCCATTCTGTGCAGCAGACCAGCAGCGGTGTTGGTGTGATCGTCTCCGAATGTTTCCGAGATACGACTGCAAGCGTGGAACGTTTCGATGACCGCTTTATGAAGGTCGTTGTCGCTGCTGAACAGCGAATGTATCATTTCTTCTCTGCGTACGACGCTTCGTGCAAGCCAAGGACGAGTTTTGAACCTTGTTTGATGATAAGACAGCAGAAGTGCCGTCAGACGCTGTGGTTGACGCAGTCTCTACGGCAGATGGTCACGTTGGGACTGTGTTGAGATGGTCACATCTGTCATGGCGGTTTCGGGTACGGGGCACGTAACGCTAATGGCGAACGAATTCTTGAGGGTGCGGACTCGGCGGAGTGGCGTTCACCCCCCCCCCCCCACCCCCCTTTAAACACAGGCGTGGCAAATGCCTGCATCGCCACTACAGGGTGCGTAAAAAGTATTGACGCACTTACTTTTTGATTCAGCTCCAGCTTCTCTTTGTACCCCTCTAGGTTTTTGTGTGTTATTTTTGTTGTCGGTATTGCGCTCAAAAAAACACTCAGGAAAAAACTGAAGAAACATGATCGTCATCGTTACGGTGGCCCTTTTTTGTCTGTTACCCAAAGAGCTTAGTAGTTCCTTAACAAGAGAATTAGGCGGTGTTCGAAACGGTTGGTGAGGAAAGACGTCAGCAACCCAAACGTCAGCCACGGCTCTGTCATAACAGATGATGATTACAAGAGGTCCACGCTCGTTAACGTTCAAATCCGAAATTATCAATCTCTGTCCGATAACGGTAAACAGATAACGCGCGCAGGTGTGAATAGCTTCTCAGGCGAGCACAGCTTAAACGTGAATCCGCTGGATTACTCTTTTCAGGCGATTTTTGGAGAATGAGGTCTGGGCTACTTTCAACAGAAGTGACCAGTCGCAGAAGGCTACCCTGTTAAAAGCACGGGACGAAATCCAAGCGAGTACTTGCGGCGCGTGCTCATGAATTTTTCCGTCGTTTTCGTTCCTGTATTCACAGTAAAGGGGCCAATGTCAATTACGAGTTACTCTATCGTGTTTGCAAAATCATTCTCCATATTTCTCAAGTGAATATTTTAAAACTTACTGCGCAATACTATTTCCAAAACCGTCATTTAGTGCGTCAATACTTTTTACGCACCCTGTATCTCTTAAGGCAGCCGCTGGAATCTCGAGCAAGCCCAGGGGGTTGGGGGTGGGCGGGCCAGGGGAACGAGGGGGTAGAACGCTCGACCCCCTGCGGACTCGCATAATCTCACCATCGCGAACACAATGTTTCGAAAGCGTGACTCCCATCTCGTCTCTTTCTACAGCAGGAATACCAAGACGCAGATTGACTTTATCCTTGTCAATAATAGCGATCGGAGGCTGACTGAAGATGCGAAGGTTGTGCGATACAAGACCTTTGCTGATCTGCACACGTAAGTTCGACCCCCTAGGCTGAAGCAGGTCGAGCCACGCGGTCCAGCAAGAATCGAGTGGTGACGGATGAAAGAGAAGGACGCAGCTGTTGTTGTTCGTATTCGGGTGCTGACGGTTACCACTGTTGAGGTGACATGGAAACGTGCAACCGATTCGATACTACAAGCCGCACGTTCCGAACTGTGCATGACGAAGCCTGGGCGGCGTGAGATCGACAAACAGGCATAGCTGTAGACCGAAGACATCAAGGAAAAGGTCAAAGAGAAGAACAGACTACATCATTCTTTTCTCAGCGACAAGACAGCCGACAATTGGCGTATATACCAAGATCAATGTTTCTTCCCGAAGCTCGATGGTCAATCTTTATTGACGACGTTTCGGGCCATAAGCCCTGCTTCAGGTCTATAACGAACTATTCACAGTTTCTATACAACACACATCTAAAACGCAACGGTCTAACCTGGGATCAACAAAGTGGGGGGGGGGGGGGGTGGTTGAGGACAAAATGAAGGGCTAAGGACGTGCACTTGCTATTTATAGGACGGCGGGGTGTGACCGGTCACTCTTGCGTCGCAATCATCCTCAGCGGTCACTCCTTTGGCCCTATAGAGTGATAAGGCTTATAGCCATCTTCATCTCCTCCCTCTTGTTGATCGGCGGTCTCCATCGTTGTATTTCCAGCGCTTCCTTAATCTTCCTCTCCACCGTATCCGACACGTTCTTGTGGAGAATTGACACCCTTAACTGCGGCTGTGGGTCCTGTGTGTGCCTGAGGGTGCGGTGTTTCGAGAATGGGTTGTCTGGGTAGCTTTGAGGGCTACGCAGAGCTCTGAGATGTTCCTCCATTCTCTTTCGAAGTGGTCTTGCCGTTTCGCCTATACAAAATTCGTCACAGGACAAACAAACCATTTTGTACACCACACCTCTCATCTGGCATATTTGGTTCTCTCCTTCGCAGACAATGCAGTTCATCCTGTCACACAGATTTTCGTATGGACGTGATGCCGTGAGTAGTCGTCGTAGGGATGGGGGCGGTCGGAACACGAGGCATATGGGGAGCCCTGACCGCCTGACCACGCGGTTGACGTCCATCGCAAAGGAATCTGAGATGAAAGGAATGACCAGCGGAGAACCACAAGGTGATCGTTGAGGTTTCGAACAACGACACTCCCCTGAGGTTTGTTGATCCCAGGTTAGACCGTTGCGTTTTAGATGTGTGTTGTATAGAAACTGTGAATAGTTCGTTATAGAGCTGAAGAAGGGCTTATGGCCCGAAACGTCGTCAATAAAGATTGACCATCGAGCTTCGTGAAGAAACATTGAAATTGGAACACCAATTATGAAGCTCAGGGAACCAACAATTTTGAGGAATATATACCAAGAAGCGAAGAGGGTGGCTAAAAAGTCTGCTGCCGTTGCAAAACCGATTTCGCTCGAACATCGTTTACGCCTCGCACATATCTAGAGTGCTGATCCCGAAGCTGACATTTTGCGACATCTCCGTGACTGCTGGCGTGTATAACCGCACAGTCGCTCTGCCGCAAAGATACCACAGTCTCAGCGTCGATCATCGGCTGAATTTCGTTGATCCGAACACAGGAGCTAAAATGGATCACATTCGTGATTCCCCAAATAATCCTTCGGGCGAAATTTGAGCGATTTTTTTTTCGACCTCTCCTCGACCTCTGGAGTTGTGAAAGTACAAGAGTTCCGCAGCGTGCACCATACATCCGAAGTGACGACATTTACTACTGCCCATCTAGAGTAGGCGGCACGTCCGGCAACTTTGGCAGAAGAGTCGACGAAGGGAAGTGCTTAGTCACTAACTCCAGTGCCAACTTATTGAGGCGATACCTGGAACTTCCAAGGTTTAAAATCAATATGAACTGTGTTCAGTGAAGAGTAAAGAAGCTCACCCGCATCTATAGTACTCCGTGTCGCAACCATTGAAACTGTAGCAGTTCGCGAACATTCGGCACAGATCAGCAATGAACAGACGTTGCTGAAAAAGCACACAAGTACATTAAGGATTCTGGCCCTTGTGACGTAGCTAATACCATTTCCAACTCAAACTGAACACTATTGAAATCAAATTGAAGACTTTTCGAACAAAACTGAACACTTTTCACATCAAAGTCGACACATTTTCGAATCAAACTGGACAGTTTTCAAACAAAATTAGAACCTTTATGCAAGCTTGACGCTTCTGAAATCAAACGTAACATTTTCGAAATCAAATCAAGCTTTTCCACATTAAAATACACTCCCCAATACACAAGTGATTATTTGTTCAACTCTCTGAAACTGAAATGAAATCTGAGATTTTCTCTGATTTCTTTTTTTAAATCATCTGCTCCAGTAAGTGAACACTGTGTGAAATCTTATAAAAAATTAATCTTCTAAAGAGAATCAGAGAGTTAGATTTCCTTTCAAGCGCAGGGAGTCAGCAATAATTTACCGTATCAAAAGATGAGGCCGCGCCATCAACTCGACTGGATTAACGCGTTTTCAACCGACTAACAGTAAAAGATCCGTTTGTGTGGAGAACGACAATGCAAACGATAAACCTTACAACAAGAACCGCTATAAAAACATGGAGCATTACATCGCCGTTTCGAGTAAGCACCATTTCCACTATCAATCAGGCAAAAATCACGACAAATGAGCCAACTGGATGGCGTGATCTTTTCAATACATTAAATAATTGCTGCCTTTCTGCCCTTCGAAACAAAATTTAGTCCAATATTTTTCGCCAAACAGAAAAATTTGCATAAAATTTCAAACAGTGTCCACTTATTGGGGCAGGTGAATTAATACGCTTCAAAAAAAGTTGTACTAAATTTTCCTTAAACAGCTACTTATTTTAAAAGAGTTCTCTATTTCAATGTGGAAGTAGCTCGTTCTGACTTTGAAATTGTTATGTTTTGATTTCAAAGGCGTCAAGCTTGATTCGAAATGTCCAGGTGGTTTCAAAAGTGTCCAATATGACGAGAGAATGGTACATACTTCTGCCGCGCGCTGCGCTATATCCAGCTATATCGATTAGCAGCGCAATGGATCAATATCGATCGCGTCGATATCACCGTCGCTGGCAGTGGCCAAAGAAGAAGAAACCACATAAGAAAAACTCCTACATGGATGTAGTATTTAGACTTCAATCGCTCCGACATGGTCTTCAGATCCATTGGATACTCGATATAGTCGTAGTACTCAGGAACCTGAAATGATGCGCGTGGAAATTTACCGAGAGGAACAATCGAAGGACGACTATGCGTGAAACGGACCATCTCGCCGTCAACGGGAGCAAGAAACGGCCAGCTCCACTTGTCGGCATTCAGCTTTTTCAGGATCAGCTTCATCTTGCTCTCCAGATCGGCATCCTTCGCTGGCCGATCGTCGTCATTGTAGCATTCAAGGCCAGGTATGTCTTTGAAGCGGAGCCCGCAACCACCTTAACGTTATGGTTTCGAGAAATGATGTCGAACGAAAGAATGTTCGAACTCGAACGAATATTTGAACATCTAGAAGTCCCGACTATTCTAGTTATTCAAATAAATAATTGAATATATTCGGTCGAACACAACTATACTAGCTAAGCCTCACTATGTTGCCGGAAAACGTGCTCAATTCCTCCATATCTCCGCGACTTGTTCTGGCGCTTCACGTCGGCTATCGCCTGATGCAGATCCCTCACAGTTTTCATATAGGACGAGAACTCCGTGTAGCGCATTCTGAAAGCGACAGCTCTTCTTCGTTCTCCCACAGAATCTCCTCAAAGTCGGTCAGCTTACTGCGGATGAAGCTGACATCCCATCAACGTCGCGCCTTCATACTCTTTGATATAACCTTGGTAGAGCTTTCTTGGCATCTCGACTTTCTCGGAGAACCCTTGCTTGCTAAAACAATGACAGATAAGACCTAGGGAGACACGGAAGAAGGGTATCTAACCTGAAATATCCGATAGCGAACTCATCGGCGAACGTCAAGAGATGGTAGTTTCCACACTTGACCTGGTAGTCTTTGAGATGGTTCATTAAATGAGTTCCATAGCCTTTCACCTGAAAAATGATAAGGTTGACAGTTGTTTCGGTATTCGACCATTCGAAATGATCATTATTTGTTTGTCCAAGGACAGATAGTACTATTATTCTAAAAGGAACGCAGCACAAAAAGCGAACCAGCCCCCCAGGCGGAGGGTCACACCGTCACTTCACTTTATGCCATTTTCACGTAAAACTGAACACATTTCATATTAAACAGGACGCCTTTCCAAATCAAAACAGAAACTTTTTGATTCAAATTGGATACTGTTCCGAGCAAGTTTAATGCCTTTGAAACGGGACATCATCCAACTCAAAACGTTTCTGAGAGTGATGTTTATGCTTATGTGCCAGCGAGATTGGTAGCTGGAAAAGTTTATTATAGGTCTGACGTTTCGACCGTTTCGTCGTCTTCAGAAGCCTAAAGATGTCTCGACGTTGTACATATCGGGAAGCATACAAATTAAAAACTTCGAGCCATCTTTAGGCCTTTGAAGGCGACGAAACGGTCGAAACGTTCGGACTAGAATGAACTTTTCCACCTACCAACCTCGCTGACACAGAAACATAAACACCACAGCTGATAACGATGCCGAGGTTCCAAGATTAGAGCACATGGAGACCGTTTCTGAGAGTACCAGACTTAATCTAAGAAACGAAGATTTTTTCTAATTAAGCCTGGTATTCTCAGAAACAATTAGAGTAATAGAAGCTGTTAGGAGGATGTTTAGTTGCGATCAAAACTCTTGCGCCAGGCGGGACTCGAACCCGCATCTTCTGCTTTCCGGGCAGCGATGTTCGCCTTACACCACCGGCGTAGTTTGACCGAACAGAACATCCATGATATCTCCCTAGCAATCTCGCCTATCAGTACTCACCGTGATATCGGGATGAGCCGACCGCTGATATCAGCATGGAACCGGTTAAGCTGAAGGCCTTCGTAGAAATGATGTTTTTCATTTTTGCTTAAGCCTAGGTTTGACCGAACAGAACATCCACGATATCCCGAACAGAACATCCACGATATCTCCCGGTGGTGTAAGGCGAACATCGCTGCCCGGAAAGCAGAAGATGCGGGTTAGAGTCCCGCCTGGAGCAAGAGTTTTGATCGCAACTAAACATCCTCCTAACAGCTTCTATCTTCTATAACAGCTGCTCTAGGCTTAAGCAAAAATGAAAAAAAATTAGAGTAATGTTTTCCTCAAAGGAAGTTGAGCATGACTTTTTTCGAAACTTTCCATTTACCTGCCCCAATAAATTAACAAAATAACCGAAATTTTATAAAAATTGTATTTCCAGGCAAAAATAATAAAACAAATTCAGTACTAAAAGCGAAGAAAGGCAGCAATGGTTACTTTTATTAAAAGAAGGAATCACTCCGCGCACTCGACTAGATCGTCACGATTTTTATACGACTGATCAAAAGCAATAGTGGAAGACACACATATCTTCACACCGCTGTTTCAAGCTACACTTACACTATCAATCGGATTGAAATCGCAACGAACTACAAGAGTAGATGGCGGGATCTCTTCGCTTAACTCGCTAATAAATTGCAGCCCTTTTGCACGCTAGAATAAGCGTTGAACTATATTTCCTCCTTGAAAAACAACAATTTTGCAAAATTTCAAACTGCGTGTTCACATATTTATTTGAAAGGTGAATTTTAAAAGAATAAAAAATGTTCTTAAATAGAAAATAAAAAGGCAATTCTCCTGAAACAGAAGTTATTCTAGCAGGTCGCTTGTAGCGCAGTCGGTGGCGGTGGGAGCTGTCGCGTTCACCCCGATTCAAGGTTCCTAGTTCGGATTTCCCGCCCAGGCCAACCAAGCCTTCAACCCTCCGGGGTCGGTGAATTGGTACCTGACTTGTCTGGGAAGGATAAGGCGTTGACCTGTTCATCGGCTGGTCACCTCAACCAAGTCTTTGTATGACTAAGTACGCATTCAAATCGTCTTCACGACATCACGTAGAAGAAGAATGCGTGGCGCTTCCCAAAAAAGATTGAGTAGCGTTATTATCGTTTATAGGGAGATCTTAAGATTATTCTAACCGCCACGGAGAATTTCAAATTTCATCTAAAAGACGTTCGTTTTGATTTAGAAGATGCTCGGTTTGATTTCAAAAAGCGTAAAGCTTGCTTAGAAGAGCAGGTGTTCAATTTGACTTGAAAAGAGTTCAGCTTAGTTTCGAAAGCAACCAATTAGATTGAAAAACTGTCCAATTTGACGTTAAAATAATATCATACGACACACTGGATCTGACCCGATTCGAATAATTCAGATCTGTCATTTTTCAAGCCCCAAATAAATGAACCGTGCGCACAATGCCATTGTTTGAAAACCCTAGATCTTAGGATAATTCAGGTAAGTGTGATTTTCACCAGACCAGGTTTTGAATGACTAAAATATCCGATTTTGATCAGAAATTCGATATCCTATCCAGGGTGTCCGATACTCGATCATTAGAAAAATTTATTGACTCATCAGAAAACCCGTACTAGTGAAAATCACTCTCATCTATGTCCTTCTATGATCCGGGCTTCTCAAAAATGCCGTTATCGACCTGATTCGTTTAGCCGGTGTTTGAAAAAAATAACGATCCCCTGATTGGAGTCGGTTTTTTAAGCCTGAAATGGCGGATATCGAGGTTGTGGGCCATTACAACGATGTTTTGTTGCGATCAAAACTTCTAGCGCCAGGCGGGACTCGAATCCGCACCTCCCTCTGACCGGGCGGGAATGCTTTACCAGATTACACCACCGGCGCTATCTGATTGAACGCAACATCCACATCTCATGGGACCCGTTGGCACTCATCCGAATACCGGGATGAGTCAGCCGCTGGTATCAGAATGGAACCAGTTAAGCGGACGCTCCAACGAGATGTTGATGTTGCGTTCGATCATACAGCGCCGATGTTGTTATGGCGTAGAACATTTCCGCCCGGTCAGCAGGAGCTGTGGGTTCGAGTCTCGCCTGGCGTTAGTTTTGATCGCACCAGAGCATTGTTGTAATAGTTTAGAACCCCGAATTATCCGAATCGGCATCGGATTCTATGTATACAACAGAGTCACAGAGAGACTTACGATTAGTCTAGCAGCTCTCACCACCTCTTTCCCTCTATGTGAGATCCATAACTGAATGGGACAACAAACTCGGCAAAAACGACGCACTTCTCTACTACTTGAAAGGCAAATAGTGGTCTACAATTTCGCCCTTCATATATACGCTACAGATTCCTCATTGGTAAAGAATACTGCAGCTTCCTTGGCGGTTAACCAACCTGTTCATTCGCTGTAATCGCACAGAAGACAATCTCGATAAAGCCCTGAGTGGAGAACGGACGGAAGCAAATGCCGCCAATAACTCCTTTTCCTTGAAAAAGATAAATCAATATGATTGTGAGCAGGAAGAATATGAGAAATGCGAAGGCAACTTACCCTTCTTCAGTAGCACCATACTCCTATGCCTATCATCAAAAACCAGCCGAGTAATGTACTCCTTCGGCATTTTCGGGAGTTGCACGGAAAACAAGCTCTGAAGCTGCAACAACGACACCGTTGTCTCGCGACTTTGAAAGGGCTCGAGCGAATTGCCGATGACTTTAAATCTGAAAACGAAAGAGTGGTTGAGACGCCTTGAAGGCCGAACTCCGTACACTAAGGCTCACTCGATGATTCCTTTCTTCTCTTCGATTCTTGCCGCTTCTCCTCTACATACGTCTATATTTATGGCATCCGACGGATCACTGGTATCAAGACTTTGGGACTGAAACGTTGGAATAAGTCGCATAAATACGAAGCCAAACAGGAAACTCACATCATTTATCGTCTTCACGATCGCCTTCAAGAAGAGATCGGTCCCAATCACCGACTCGGACTAAAAATAACAACACGAATTACAGGGTGTTTCAAAATTACGTTCCCACATGATAGACCTGCCATTTTTCTTGAACTACGCATCAAGCAGGTAATGTCTTGGTGTCGCACGCTAGGTGTGCTCACCCTGAGCTCGAAAGCTGAATATCCTGTTGCAATACTGACTGGCTACACAATGTCATCCTCTGACAAGGTAAGGGTCTGAAGCGCATGTCTGAACGGGTGAAGCGATTCATATAGGGAGAATCCCCACCGCTCAGTTAGTATGAAAATGATTATATTTTTTGTCAAGTCGTTAAACCCAAGGAGTACGGGCTTGAAATCACAATGGAACACGGCGCATCACGAGTTTGCGGGTCTTGTACGCCCGCGATGCTCCTACCGGCAAGCGGCTCGGAGCGCAGTGGAAGTGCGGTTGCTTCGTGCGAGGAAGGTCGGGGGTTTGGTTCCCTGCGCTGCTGCTCTTTTGCATTTCAACTGACTGGTTGAGATTTGGGGGATTCTGACGTCTATACCATTTTCAGACGCTTTCTGCGCATTTTTTAGCTGTACGCTGTGGAGAGAACCTTTCTTGTGACTTGTTCATTACTGACAGGATTTTTAACGACAACGTCTTCGTCAACTTCAAGTTGATGTGCTTCGAAGTCCTTTGTTATGCTGGCCGTCGTTCAGCCAGCTTGATTTCTTCCCTCGAAGGTTTCTTCTCTAAAGGTTCAGTGGGAGCAGACGATTACCACTCGAGCATCTTCAAACATTGTTGGCATTAGGTAGACAATCTTCAGCAAACCTGATTTCCAGATGACAGGTAAAGATGAGGGAAAGAGTGTATTGATGCCGTTCAGGTTAGTTTGCGGAATCTAAAGACTTCGTTTCTCATTTTAACCACCTCCGACGTCACATCCTGGTCTCTTTTGAAAATCCGGGCAGGATGGTTTTTCCAAGGTCACTGGTCCATGTAAGGAAACAAATTGTGAGAGCCTGTAGCCTTTGTACGCTGCCCGCATTGTGCGCAGTGCTGCTTCATGCACTTCGTACCTGTGTATCACTGGTGTTGAACATTTATACATCACCATGTTGAATACCACAGCGTACAGCTGGAAAATGCGCAGAAGACGTCAACGCAGCAACGCAGAGGAACCAAACCCCGGACTTCCTCGCACGAAGCAACCGCACATCCGCTGCGCTCCGAGCGGTTTGCCGGCAGGAGCATCGCGGGCGTACAAGACCCGAACTTGTGATGTGCCGTTATCCCACTGTGGCCCCCTACTCCTTGGGTTTAACGACTTAGAAAAAACAAACATATTTTCATACTAATTGAGGGGTGGGGATTCTCCCTATATGAGTCGCTCCCCTCGTTCAGACATACGCTTCAGACCTTCCCTTGTGAGGGTTCCCATCATTACAGGGCACATCAGCGGAGCATCGGTGAGCAACATCTCCAGAAAGCTTTCGGTGAGTAGGAAAACCGTTCCCAATACCACTAAGCGATACGGGAAGCTCGGTTCATTAAAGATTGACCTCAGTGAGGACGACGAGCTACTGCAACTTCAAGTCAGAAAAATAAACGTGTTCGTGAGCTGGTGCGGAGGAATCCCAAGAGATCTTTGAGAAGGATGGCAGAGGGAATTGAAGTTAGCAAAACTTCCATGAGCCGCATTAGCTAGGAATGAGGTCTTACCGCTGCTAGAAAGCCCACATTCTCCTCTCGCACATGATGAGGGATCCGCAAACAAAATGCCATTCACTCATCCAGCGTCTCAGTTCAGCATGACATGATTTTCTCAGAAGTGAAGTTTTGACTGTCGAAGCAGAGCTGAATCGCCAAAACGACCGTGTGCCTGCCCTATGAACGATGCAGACCTCCAGAATTAGTCATGGTTTGGGCAGTTGTCACCTACGCTGTTGTTCATCGTCAAAAAAGGGAGAAAAAAGTGGGCTCCAAAATCTACTTGGAAGATGTTTTGCAAAGTGCTGATCCTCAGGAGCAGTACGATCTTCAAGGACAAGCCGTCCATCTCCCAGCAGGATTGGGCACCTGCTCTAAGTTGGAGATTGTCCAGCAGTGGTGTCGCGACAAGCTTCCAAAATTTGTCAGCCCAGAAGAATGGCCTCCATGTACACCCTATGGACTACTCTATTTGGTTTACTTGTAGACCGATATCTTTTCTAACAAGCGTCATTCAATCGACTCGCTGGAATAAAGCTTTCTGAAGGCGTGGAACGGCGGTAATAAACGCTGCAAACCTTAGTTCGCTTCCTTGGCACTCTGTCATCGTCTTGCGAATCTGTGCGGTTATAGTCACACGCGTCGCCTTCGCTATGACGAGAAAACCTAGGAACGCTTTCGTTTCTAAGACATCTGGAGATAAAGCGCTGCTGAGTTACCTTGGAGTGTTCAATCCATGAGGCATAACCATCTTGACCTTCGTCGCGCTCTTCACAGGCGCTTCCAGGAATCCAAGGAGTGAATTCATGAACGGAACGAGGCTAACTGCCGACTATAACGGCTCAAATTAGAGATACCGAAGTGCATCCGATTAAAAAGGGGCGCACACCTCGTGTTCACTGTTCTGAACGTCTCCTCCCTGTCTGAGCTGGCACAAGGCAAAGCTCAGAAACATCATCAGACCTTTGTGCCCAAAAATTTCAACAGCTTCGTATTGTTTCAGCGATTTGAACTGCTGCGGGAGAACAACGTAGTACATCCAGCGGGTGTAGAAGAGGCGATATTGCACGCGATCCACTTTTGGAACTAAATACCTCACAATGCGGAGGTTTTCTCATATCTATACAGTTTTCATGCGAAATTCGACACTTTTCAACTCAAATTGGACACTCTATTAACAAGGGAAGGATGCTAGGTGATCATGGGACCTTGAGATGAAATGCATATCACTGGATGCGGCTTCGAACGCTGATTCTAAGTATGTGTTTCGCTTCTGCTGCGCGCATCTATGAACGGAGTTATGGACCATTTTCGAGCGTGGCTACAAGCTCAAGTAGCCTGGAAACTGCCCTGCCGTCCGAGCAGTGGTGGCGCAGATGGTAGAGGAGTGGCCTGTTGAGACCGGATAGTTTATGGTTCGAATCCACTATGAACCAAGACTTTTGCACTTCCCAAAAAGGATCTGCCACGATCAACCAGAGCACTCTAGGTCAAATCTCAACGGAAAACGTCACCAGAAAGGACATGTCTTCACACTGACAACTTCAGACTGGCACGGAGATCCAATTTATTATGAATAGTTGCTATCAACACAGCGAAACAAACAGCAAAACACATTGATACCTTCTTCATCATCTACCTCGATGTTCCCACACTGCTCATCTCGCAAGATGAATGCGAAACTGCTGGCCATCTTCTTCTCTTACCTTGTAGGAACGCTAGAAGTATCGGAAGGAGCGAACTCCTCCAAAAGACACGCCAGCACACAATACTGCCGACTTATCTAGTTTGGAAGATTAGTCGGCAGTATTGTCCTTACCGATCCCGTGTGTCGAAAAAGAATTCGACCAAGGGGGTTATTTAAGGCACTGATCACCCACATGTATGTATGGATGGTTTTCCGTTGCAATCTGACATACAGAGCTTTGGTTCATATGGCAGTTTTTTTAGGAAGTGCAAAAACCCTACGTTGCAGGAGATTCGAACCATAAGCCAGCCCGTCTCACCAAGCCGCTCCTCTATAACCTGTGCCGCCACTACTTGGAGGGCAGGGGAGTTTCCAGGCTACTTGGGCTCGTAGCCATGCTGAAAATGGCTTATAACTCCGTTCGCAGATGCACACAGCAGAAACGAAGCACGCATTTGGAATCAGCGTTCGAAGCCGCATCCAGTGATATGCATAACATCAAAGTCCCATGGTCACCTAGAACCGATCTAGGTGACCATGGAACTTAACCGATCACCTTCCAATTCAAAACGAGCGTTTTCCAGTTAAACTAGAAACTCTCTGAGGAGGCTATAACTATTTTCTAACTGAAGAAAATTTAGTACGATTTCCTTGAAACTTTTAATTCATCTCCCTCAAAACATGAACACATCCCTTGATGTTTAGCAAAAAATATTTTTTCAAATAAAAATAACAGCTCAAAGTTCGCTTTATAGAGCAGGACGGCAGCAATTTTTAGAGGATTAAGGGATGAGATCGCGTTGTGCACTCATCTAACTCGTCGATTTTCATTTGATTGAAAGCAAAAATTCTGTTTGCACGTTGTTACACACTGGTCAACGGCATAACAAAAACAAATCCAGAAAACAAACTCATTTTCACTTTGTTGTTTCAAGTAAGCGGCACCTACACTACCAATCAAATGAGAATCGCGTTGAGCCAGACGATTCCATGTCTCAATCGCTTTTCTTCACCTATTTCACCCGTCGTCCCGTTGACCATCGAGTTGCAGAGTGCTTCAATGTATTCCCCTCGCTCAAGGGACACGAAGAACGCCATATCGATCGTTCAGGGCTTTCATGAAGAAGGCCTATCAAAATAGTAGTCTTGTTTTAACATTTCGACATTAGGCGGCGTGTAGGGGGTGGTGCCTTCTCGTCTTGGTCAGTCCGATGACGTCCTACTTGATCTTCCTAGCTTGCACCATCAGGTCCTTGACGGATGCTTCCGATGCGAGCGTGCGGGCGTTGTATTAGGTTGTAACGAAATAAATGGCACTGAACCACTGTAAAATTAAACAGTTTATATCTCGGCTTGTAGGCAAGTTTATTAATCGAAATAAAAGCCTTCTGATTCTACACATCTTTGCCAACGTGACACAAGCTTTTTTATCCCGGTAGCATAAAAATCAGAAGTTCTGGAATTGACGAAATCTTCGAAGGCACTTTCGGCATCCTGTTGGTATTTGAATATTTTCCCTACCAAGAAGTCGCCAAGATGCTTGAAGAAATGGTAGCCTGTTGGGAGAGGTCGGGAGAAAACGGAGGATGTGGTAGAGTTTCAATGCTCAGCTCATTCAATTTCTGCAACGTCATTCGTGCTACATGAGGGCGAGCATTGTCGTGCAGAAGGAGAACTCGCCCACGGTTTACCAAGGCCGGCCGGATATCCTTCAACTTTTTCATCATTTCTTCAATTTCGATGCAGTACTTCTCTGCCGTGATGGATTCACCGGGAGGGGGGAAGCTGTGGTGAATAATTCCCAGCGAACACCACCATACTGTCATCATTACTTTCTTTTGGTGCAACTCCGGCTTCGCAAAAACCTTGGGGCTCTCATCGCTGTCCACCCACTGTGCCGATCGTCGCCTGTTGTCGTACATTATCCATTTCTCGTCACAGGTTACGATGCGATCAAGGAATGGGTCCGTTTCGTTCCGTAGAAGCAGTGCGGACGAGATCTCATATCGTCGGTTTCTTTGCTCCTCAGACAGCTCGTGAGGCACCCACCTTTCCAGCTTTTTGGTCTTTCCAATTGCCTTCAGATGCCGGGCAGCTGTGTTGTGACTGACGCCAAGAACCTTCGCTATCTCCGTGGTACCTCTGTGTGGATCCTCCTCTACCACATCTCTCAACTTGCCCTCATCAACATCACTATGCCTCCCACCACCTTCATGTTCTTCCAAGCTCTCATCTCCATTCCGCAACTTCTGATACCAACGATACGCCGTCCGAATTGTGGAACATCCCTGACCGAATGCGGCGTTGATCTTCTCGTCCGCCTCCTTAGCTGTAGTGCCCAGCTTGAATTCATACAAGTAAATGCCTCGGATTACCCTTTTGCCCATCTGCAAAAAAGTCAATAAAACACCAAAGTTTTCCCACTTTTACATAGAAAATTTGGTACTCACCGGTAGAGCAAAGTTTACGCTTCTAAATGATATGTCACATGTTACGGTTTGTTCTTGATCAAACGCGTAAAGACGCGCCAAAAAATGACGCGAGCCAGTGCCATTTAATTCGTTACAACCTAATAAGTACAGATCGTCATCCAAGTCCTTCTCAGTTTGCGCAGCCTGGGGCTGGATTCATCAACGACTTACAGAGATTTAACGGAGAACTTACAGCCGAAATTCCTGAAAAGACCCGAATTAGCGCGTTTTTTCAAAAGGCGATAAGGTGAAATGTTGGTGTTATCAGGATTTTCCGCTGTAATTTCTCTGTCAAATCTCTGTAAGTCGTTGATGAATCTGGCCTCCGGTTAGGCTCTGAGATTTTAGAAGCTTCTGCGTACTCGTCCATCCCATCGCTTCGCTTCTCTTAATACGCTAAAAATATTGGTGCTTTAGAATAAACCATAAGCCTACTCCAACGTGATGTAATGTTATCAGAAGAGTAACCTTTCAAACGTCGCTTGCCTTTCCCGGATTCTGAAGAAGGCGATTGGGGGGGGGGGGGGCCGAGGCCTTAGCCGAATAAAGCGTTGATACCAATCTTGACTTTACAGCTCTAACATTTTAGCATTATTTTGTATAAAACTTCAAACAATATGTTCAATTAATTTCAAGATCAGAGAAGCTGTCGCATGGGCCAAGTCATCAAAAGTTAGGTGGGCAGACCTCCAGGCTGAGAGCCATCCCCGACTGGATTCCGCGGGACGTCAAGAGAACACCACGACGCCCACCAACGCGTAGGTCGGACTTCTTCGTGAAAGCCCTGAACGACCGATATGACGCTCTTCGCGTCCCTCGACCGAGGAGGATGCATTGGAGCACTCTGGCACGCGACACGGACGAATGAAGGCGCTATTTGTTTCTGCTCGAGAAACTCGATGATAAACGGGATGACAGGTGATACAGGTGATGTTCTATTATAGAGACAGGTAAAATTAAAAAATTTCAAAGAAGTCATACTAAATTTCCTTGGACAAAAATTATAGAACCCTCTCAGAGAGCCTCTACTTTAATCTGGAAGACGCGCTTTTTTGATTTAGAAGATGTTTCATTTCGAAAGCGCAAGCTTCCTAAGGCCCTGTTCATACTTCACGACGGCAGCAACAAGAGCGACGAGTGAGATGGCAAAAGCGCCCAGAAAGTGTGAACAGGCGACAGCAGCGACGAGAGCGACAAGAGTGAGTGGAGCGATGGGCATAGTTAAATAATTACGTACTTCACACTCCGTCCGTCTCCCCAGTCACTCCTGTCGCTTCAGTCGCCGGCGCGAGGTATAAACAGGCGACAGCAGCGACGAGAGCGACAGCGCCAGCGCTAGGGTATGAACAGATTTCGGCGGTGGTCGCTCGGTTTTAATCGATTTGCATGTTTTGCACGAGCGAAGAGTAGCTTTCGACGAGAAGTATGAACAGGTCCATAGATGTGTGTTCGATTCGACATGAAAATGGTGTTTTGTGTCAACCAACTATAAAGTTCTTAGCCTTACCGGCTTCGTGATACACGGTCGGCGTAGGAATTTTCCATGTATTTATGATCGTTAATAACCTAGCGGCCATATCCATCTTACGTTGAACGCCTCTGAAAATCCAGCGACACTTATACTAAACGGACTAGGTGACAACTAGAAGGAATAGCACCCACTCGACAAGTTCTTCTGACGAAGCGGCAAAGCTGGTCACTATGCTGACCATGGACATCGCCTCGAACTTCGGAGAACCAAATGGAATGTCCACCGCTGTGCTCCATTTCTTCAACGCACTGAGGCATAGTTGGAAAACTTGGTAGACGATCTGGAAACAGTGCTCTTTTTATGAAGCGAACTTCAAACATCAATCACAGAAAGCAATCACCGAAAGCAAGTAGGGATGGTAAACAAAGTTAGCTATAGGTTTCTTAGGAGTACTACCCTTCGTCTATGCGATATTATAGAGCCACACTGAACGGCTGCCTCGAAATTTGGCCAAAAACGAGTTACGGGATTCAACTAATAGAAGAGCAAAGATTTTTTTGAGGGTTTTTTCTTTAGAATTGTAGCACCACTGTAAACACTGCGCAGGAGAGTCTGGGTGGCCCTGGCAGTGAATTCGAACTAGGAGCCTGGAAACGGGTGCACGCGACAGCCGGCGCCTGCCAATGCAACATACCAAATGTTACTTTGGAATCCATAACATCGGATGGGCGGGCAGGAGTGACAGACGTGTGTCGGAGAAGGTGCCGGCTGTCGAGTGCACCCGATACCAGGCTCTCGATTTGGATTTCCCTGCCGTGCCAACCAAGCCTTCCACCCTCCGCGGTTGGTGAATTGGTAGCCAATTTGTCTTGGAAGGATAAAGCGCTGACTTATTCATCGGCTGGCCACCGCAAGTCATTGTATGACCAAATACGCATTCAGGTCGCCTCCACGACATCCGGTTGAAGTAGAATGCGTGGCTCATCCTAAAAAGCATTCTACATACCTCAACCTTACCTTTATACTTTATCCTAACGTCGGATAGTGGTATAATAATCAAGACACACGCTACACAAAGAGAGATAGAAGGAGCAGACCCCAAGCGGAAATAGAGGTCATATCACTCCCTTTCAAGAATGTAGAAATCGCTACCTTATCAGGTGATGTTGTTTTGAATCACTGTCTCAAGTGTTTGTGTAAGCTTAATAGCAAAAGAAAGGATATGATAAGGATAAAGGACGGCGTTGTTCAATCCCTTTTGGGATGCGTTACGCGTTCTACTTCTATGGGATGACGTGGAGGCGATCTGAATGCATATTTGGCTCACACAATGAGTTGCGGTGGCCAGAAGGCATTGAAGCGATGGCATGATTATTTTGAGGAAATCTCTACGGTAGAGTTCCCTCATCCAGCCATCCCTTCAACGGCTCCAACCCACGGCCCCGTTCAGAAGATCACCGTGGAGGAGATTGAAGCGGCTTTGAAGAAGATGAGGCCAGGCAAAGCGACTGGGCCCGATGACGTGGCAGCTGATTTGTGGAAGTCCAAGTACTGGTACCCTGCTGAGTGGTTGGCAAAGTTCTTTAATCAGGTTGTGGCGGAGAAGAAGGTGCCTGAGTGTTGGCGCCAAAGTACGACGATCCCGATTTGGAAGAAGAAGGGCAGTCCTACAGACTGCTCCAATTACCGTCCGATTCGCTTGCTTTCGCACAGCATGAAGATCTTTGAGCGAATTGTTGATGGACGAATTCGAGACATCGTCAAGCTGTCCAGCAATCAGTGCGGCTTCGTGGCTGGCTGTGGCACCGTTGATGCCATACACACCACTCGCCTTCTGATAGAGAAGCATCGCGAAAAACAGAAGCCGGTGCATATCGCCTTCCTCGACTTGGAGAAGGCCTTTGACCGCGTACCGCGTGAAGTGATATGGTACGCCTTGCGAGATTATGGAGTTCCTGAAGAGCTCATAGAGTGGGTGCGAATTCTCTACTCTTGTCCAAAGAGTCGACTTCAAGCTGCAGCTGGAACCTCGATGGAGTTTCGCATTTCTGTCAGGAACACCAGGGGTCTGCGCTTTCCCCACTCCTCTTTGTTGTCGTCATGGATGCCATCACACGAGATCTTCAGAAGCCCGTCCCTTGGACGTTGCTTTATGCCGATGACGTGATGCTCGCTAGCGAAGATAAAGGAGAACTCGAGCGAGAGTTGCAAGCTTGGTGTGATCGCTTGGAGCGGTTTGGACTCAGATTGAACGTGAAGAAGACCGAGTATTTAACGGCGGACGTTACCGAATCCAGCTCCATCAAGGTTAACGGCATCGAGCATCCACGCACTGCGGTCTTTAAGTACCTGGGATCAGCAGTCGCGTCTGACGGCAAACTGATGGTCGAAGTGAATTCACGCGTGAGTGAAGCTTGGTCCAAGTGGCGCTCGTTGACTGGCGTGCTCTGCGACAAGAAGATACCAGAGCGCTTTAGGTCAAAGATCTACAGAGCAGTCATCCGGCCAGTAGCGATGTACGGCGCTGAGTGTTGGCCTGCGACCAAGGAGGTTGAAACGCGCCTCAGCGTCATGGAGACGAAGATGCTGCGCTGGACGGCAGGAGTCACGCGCATGGACCGCACCGAAACGATGTCATTCGGCAGAAGTTCGGTGTAGCGCCGATAGCTGACAAGATGCGCGAAGCTCGCTTTCGATGGTACGGCCACGTTCTGCGTGGAGAAGAAGACAACGTCGTCGTCGTCAAAGGTGGCGTCATGACACCAGAATAGCGGACTCCGCTACGAAGCGGGACAGACGCTGAAGAAGAAGAAGAAGAAGAAGAAGAAGAATGAGTTGCGGTGGCCAGCCGATGGATAAGTCCATGTCTTTTTCATCCCAGAGAAGTCTGCAGCGGCCCCGGAGGGATGCAAGGTCTGGATGGCCCGGGCGGGAAATCCGAGCCAAGAACCTGGAATCCAGTGCAGGCAACATCCGGCACATCCTCCGACTGCGCTACATGCGCCCTTCGATAGAATTACACAGGTAATTGTCAAGGAGATTAACTATGCTATAAACTGTGGCCTACATGTAACTCGTCCGTGTCCTCAGTGGTAGACAAGCGGTCGTGTAGTCCATGTGTGTCATTGGCTAGGCGCATCAGCTTCTCCTGTTCAGCTTTGCTCGGTTTCACTGACTGTGCGGCATGCAGCTCTGAACAACATGTCATGGTAAGCTGTTGATTTCGAAGGTGATGGCAAGAGCTAAATCCATAAGCACCCAACCTATTCCGTGATTGCATCCCCGGCAGAGCGCATCGCTATCCACACTCCGTACCAGCTTGAAGTCGACCTGCAAACAATTACTGTTGAGTAATGGGATGTAGGATGTTGAGTGGGTCCTTTGTCGAAATGTGACCCCAAGTAGCCGATCCCAGCTCTATTCCGATTCTATTTTGTAGTCAAAATGAAAATTACAACTTGGCAACAGCAGAAACCCATTCGTGGATACAGAATAGCCCAAGTAGGGCAGGACTCATACTTCAGTTACCAGGCGGCGGCGCGCAATGAAGATATTCATAGCTTTTATAATGGAGAGCTGTTCCACGTCTATGTATATTTATTTATTATATGCACTTATGTGCTTTTGTTCTTTATATGCAGAACTTTCAGTCAAAATGGTCGCTTTCCAGATCAAATTGGACTCTCTTTCAAGCAGGCTCGACTCTTTTTGAAATCAAACGAGCATTTTCCAAATCAAAAGGGCGAGAACAAGGAGCTCTTCTGGGTTAAACTGGAAATTCTCGGAGACCATTAGAATAACTTTAGTTCAAGAAAAATTTAGCATGACTTTCTCTGAATTTTTTCAAACTCAAATGCCCAGTAAGTGGACACACGGTTCAAAATTTTATTAAAAAATAATTTTTCGAGGAAAATTATGGTTAGAGCTCATTCTAGAGCGCAGGGAGGCAGTCAATTGTTAGCGTATTAAAAAGCGATCGCGCCATGCTTTTGTCTAGCGATTTTGAATTGATCGATGATGTAAATGCCACTTATTTGAAGCGGTATAGTGAAGATATGATGTTTTAGAAATGTCTTTGTTGTGCCGTTGACAAGCGCGTGAATGGAATTTTCGCTATCAATCAAATGAAAATCGCGACATCCCGGACGACTGCACGACGCAATCTCTTCCTTTGGCACTAAAAATATTGCCGCCTTTTTCA
This sequence comes from Heligmosomoides polygyrus bakeri, assembly GCA_947359475.1. Lineage (NCBI taxonomy): Eukaryota > Metazoa > Nematoda > Chromadorea > Rhabditida > Heligmosomidae > Heligmosomoides > Heligmosomoides polygyrus. Next base: position 94,065,759 of record OX375868.1, on the reverse strand, counting down.
ATTTAGAACAGGCTCCAAGCCATTAATTTTCGTTGAGGAAATAATTTTTTTCAATAAAAATCTAGCAAATTCCTCGCTTATGTGGTAGATGGAACAGAAAATTTGAAAGGAAGTTAGGTGCAATCCATATCTGGGGGGGGGGGGCAGTCTATTTCAATTTTTAAAGTAATGCAACATGCACGGCAACATATAAATATGTATGTATAAATATGCTTACCTTATAAAATGCTGTCCTTCCAATACCAAAATCGGCTTTCTAATTTGCTTTCCTAATCGGGTGGGGGGGGGTGGGAGGAAGTAATGGTGGAAACACAGTAAATTGAACAGAATCCTGGAACAATTACAGTACTATAAAACCGCAAAAACTCGTTAAAGCTCCCTTATTACCTTAATCATTTAGTGTATAGCGTTTTGATATTTCTTTCCAAGGCAAATAGAGTTTTGGGTCGCAACCGTGCGGCCGTGCATAGTGCCCCCTCCCTGCACCGTGCAATAATGAAATCTTTTTAATGTTTCTGCGTAAGCCCTAGTTTATGCTTGCGCCGCCACGCGGCACGGCTCCGCGATTGCCATAGATATCGATTTTTCGCGCCGCCCGGTCGATATCTATCCCGACCATCGTGCCGCGTCGCGCAGCGGTGCAAGTATAAACTAGGGATAACGCTCGGAAGTTCCAAGGGAGGGGTCAGGTAAGTTAAGGCATTCATATGTTGTATTGCATGTTGTATGTATTGATGCGTAGTTACCATTAACAATTCATAATAGAGTGCCCCCCCCCCCCCCCGATAGGGATTGCATCGGAAGTTATTCTACTAAATTATTCATTAACAAGAAACTAATCTAACCGTCTGACAGAGTTCCTAATTTAATCTGAAAGACGCTCGTTTTGCTTGAGAAGTTTTTCCCGTTTCATGTCAAAAGCGTTCACTTGCGATTAGAAGAGTGTCCAATTTGATTAGAAAGTGTTCAATTTGATTTGGAAAGTGTCCAATTTGACGCCTAACGCAGATTATCCACATGTAGTTGTAAATGGGACGGCTATGGCATCGGAGTATAAACCTTACGAACCCTCGTATTTCAGTAGATACGGCGAAAATGTGGAAGAAACTGCAAAAACGGAATACACGGTGGTACTATCGCATCAAAAAAGGCCTGAAGCAGTCAGTTCGTGGTTCCAGAAAGGGCGAAACATTCAGGAAAAAAGTGAGAGGTGACCTACAAATGCAATAGAGATATCAGAGTCCACTGACATTGAAGAGCGACTGTCCACCAATATACACCAAAAGGGTGTCCGCGTCCAATAACCGAACTTATTCGCTTAGTCTCTGACTAGCTATTTAGCATGGAAGGGTAAGAGCACAAGAGAACGAGCTGCACTGCTTCCGTAAGAATTCTGGTTTGGACGGTCCCGCAATGATTGCCTGAAGCAGATATGGTATAGGTGAATGGAGGTCTCACCAGGAACAGTCCACCGTCTTCTTCCGCTTGCTGGTCGTTGATAATAGGACGAAATCCGCTGCATCTGCATTCGTTGCACCTGGCGAAGAGCGCTAACACCTTCAGGTTGTCGTCATCGCGAACCCGCATCTGGAACGTATAATGGTGAGCTTTTGGCCCCTTGAGAACCGTAGTGGTGAGAATTAGAAACTAAGCGAGAACATTCCGAAACTTGAGCCACATGCATCCATTGTGTGAGAGAATCCGACAAACGAGGCGAAGATACGAAATGAAGGGAAAATCCAAGGACGATAGGGATCTACGGCAAATGTCAGGGCTTCAGGCCTGTTCATACTTGGGACGCCGAACAATACCATCTCGTCGCTCACCGTTGGAGTATAAACGGCGCTTAAACTAGCTGATAAACGAGGTGAACTCGGAAGTAGCTATGAATTCCTTCAGTTCATTGACAGCACAAAGGCAAATGTCAACGATTCCAGTGATTTGGAAATATGACGCTTCATTTTTTCTTGTATATCCGGTGTCTTCATGTACATTACATTTGAAGTGAGAGCTCGGCTATGAAAACTAAAGGGGAGACGGATTAGATTTTTGGAGCACGAAACTAGGGATTGGGACACGGTTTCATTCGAGCGGGAATTCAATTTGATGATAGCGATGAGCGTTACGTTTAGATAACACCGAACCTATTCAAGGCACAAATAGGGTTCGGGGGCGGGGGTCACCACAGCCTGGCGCGGCGGGCCGGCATGGCGAGTACCTACATACAGTGAATCTAAATGCCGTCCTATCCCTTCGTTTCGATTATAGATCCGCATCTTATGTGCTTCCTAATTGGACAAATGAGGGAATTCCAGGATTTAGGCAATTTTAACACGGATGCGTCACTTGACCCACACCCTGGAGTCCCTTCCCCTGCCTAAATCTGTGCTCCCCCCCCCCTTATGGTGACCCCCCCCCGGCCCCGCTGACGCGGAGGAGAGCACAGATTTAGGCAGGGCAAGGGACAGCTGCAGCATTATTTGTTTGTTCTCTTTACTATCAGTGTGCCTTGTCTCATTTTCTTGGTGTTGGTGACACTTTTTATAAGGTGACACCCCCCCCCCCCGGACCCTATTTGCGCCCTATTCAAATTTCCACTTCTTGGTTCTCGTCAAAATAAGGGTTGAGGAAGGAGGGGTTGTCTCCTATACACTTTTCCGCATTTTTTCTCACTGAAGTTTGGTTCCGTGTACACAGGTTCTGCGCCATCTTCCGTTTCAGCGGATGAGAGCTCAAAATTCGCCAAGGAGTTCCGGGGTGTGGCCCATATAAGCTATCCTTGGTAAAAATCTGCGGATCTATCCTAGTCCGGGGGGGGGCCACATAACTCAAAAATAGGTAACAAAATAAATTGAAACTTACCGAGCGGCTCCTAGAAGACGAAATGGAACCTAAAAGGGACTAAAAAGCGAACGAACAAACATAAAAATAAAAAATCGCCCCGGCTTACAACCGTCTTGGCGGGCAAAGAGCGACGGAATGAAGGCATGCCGCGTGCTGACCGGTGGCTGACATGTTATAACCAGGGTCTACTATGGTGAGGAGGGCGCATGAAGCCGCATGTCGCGTGCTGACCGCCGCCTGACATGTTATAACCAGGATCTAACATGGTAAGGAGGGCACACAACTTGCCTGCTTACAACCGCAACAAATGTGTTTTTTCGTTTTTTTTTTCTTTGCGACTTTTCTTGTTTAGGTTCAGATGTTGTTCTATAGGAGCCGCTCGGTAAGTCTCAAATGGATTCGTTCCATATAATACTTTTTATTTATGTGGCCCCCCCCCGGACTAGGATAAATCCAAATCTGCTACATAAGCTCATCCGTTTGGAAGCATAGCGAGTGCCTGAGGTCATTTCCATCCCACCTCTAACTATACAAGTGATACGACACGCCTAACGGCGTGTCTCGCACTTGCCCGCTTCGCGGGGTTATAGGTTTTCTCTTTTTCCTCAGAAAATACTCTCACACAAAAAGCACGTGTGATTTTCAAAACAATTTTGTTAACAGAACAACAAAAAGACAACACTGAAGCATCTCAGTGAATACTACGTTTGGTATCGACTTGAGTCCTGGTGTTAACCAAATTTTCAGATGGGACTTCTGTAGAACACGCGAGCACGCCACGTACAGTTGACCATGAGAAATTACTGGACTGGAGAGATATACGCAGAGGCGTACCTGGCGCGGGTAAAGTTTTCCGTTCAACATGGGATAATGCTGAGTTCTGCATGTGGCCGGTCGTCGTACGACGACGATGTGACATTTGCTTCCTTTCTTTTCGATCTTCTGACTCCAGACGGTTGTGGTGCGACGATGGGAACCCGTGTTCTGGATCCAGGCGCTCAGAAACGCGCGCAGATGCCGCTGTGTCAAGCAGAAGGGGGCTGCACTTCCTCGGCTGCAGCAGCATCCTATGTTGAATTCTGAATGCGGCCGCTCGTCCTACGACGACGGTGTCATCTCCTCTGACTCCAGATGCTTATTACGTGACGTAGGGAACCCGGCTTCCGGATCCAGGCGCTCACAGAAGCACGCACAGACGCCGTGGTGTCAAGCAGGAGGAGGCTACGCGCCCTCTGCTGTAACAACATCCCATGTTGAACGGCAGACGTTGCCCGCGCGAGGTACGCAGAGGCTTCGTAAGGGGTTCCATAAGATTGCCCGTGGTCCCACGAGGCGTATCTCAGCCAGGTTTCCAACCTGAGTGAGATACGCCCCATCATCTACAGGGCAGGGAGCTAACTCAATTATATAGTAGTAGATAGCTATTTTCGGTCTTTTCGCTGGTGTCGTGAAGTGCCATAACGAACTTATACAAAGCTCAGTATCCAGAGTTAGCATTTGTAACACTTCATAGACGAGGTGATGCACGCGAAAGATCAGCTGTAGGAAAGTGTGCTCTAGCTCCAATTTCGCGCTCGAACGCGAGGAACTAATCCGTCTTTCCTGTGGTTATCTTATCAGTTCCCATGAATTAAGAAAAAATAAATAATTTGGTGTTTAGCTCCCAAATTACTGCTTACAGCAAGATTACAATTAAAAATTGCGGACCTATCCTAGGTCCGGGGAGAGAGCACATAACTAAAGCATAACTAAAAATTATGGGTACTAAGCGGGATGGTACTTTAAAACGGGTCGGTTAGATCAGCCACACCCCGGAGTTCCTTCTCTTGCCTAGTTCTGTGAACTCCTCCGCGCCAGCGGAAGAGCATAGAAATGGTGCTTACTTGACTGTTCCACGACACGACCATGGTCTTATAATGGAGAGCACAGCCCGCTTAGTACCAGATTATGTAACAATTGACTTGGGATTCACGGAGCGGCTTCTAGAGGACAACATAGGGTCCAAACCGACAAATTTCACAAAAAATACATTAGGTTTCGCCGCGGTTGCAAATAGGCAAGGTTATATACCCTCCTCACTATGACGGATCCGGGTTATAACATGTTGTGTTGCGGTCAGTTGTGTTTGAATGCGCTTTGCCCGCCGAGGCGTCTTTACAACAGCAGGCATTTCTTTATTATTTGTATGTTGGTTTTTGAGTACTAAGCGGGCTGGTGCCCGACCCGTCGCGCCATCCGCCGCATCGCGGCGGGGCTGTCGGGCGGCCACGCCCCTCCACCAATTGCGGGCACACCCCGTTCAAATGGATCACGCGCGCAGGTGCTCGCCATACTTTGAATTCAAATGAATCAATCGCGCGGGTGCGCGCAATACTTTGAATTCGAACGTAAGGACCAATGGGGTCAAAGCACCGGGGGCGCTCTGCTGCTATAGGCCTATGGTATACTTCGGCGACGCTGTTGTCGGCCACGTCGGTGACTAAAGGCCCCCACAGAGTTCTGCGGCAACGCCGTTCGCAGCTATGGTTAAGGATAGGGCAGGGACGCCGCCGGCGGCGAGCTTTGCGTCTCTGCCCTATGGTTAAGCATAGAGCCACGGCGCTGCCGCAGAACTCTGTGGGGGCCTTTAGGCCTATGTTATACTTCGACGACGCTGTGTTGCGCGGGTTGCTACGCACTGCGTAGTAACCCGTGTTGCAAGTTCCTTTTACACTTCTTTACTGTGCGACAGCTTTGTAGCTTTCGCTTCATCCCTTGCACCTCGTCCAAGACGGGTTCAACAACCCGCCACGCTACCGTAATCAGGGGCGGTGGCGAGCGGCGGTGGAGCGCTACCTAACTCAGGGAGACACCCAACGTACGAACCCCCCTCCTGACTAGGATAGATCCAAAATTGCTAATTATTCGGGGTACCTCTATTCTTCTAAATCGAAGCTTCAAATATCCCTCCTTTGAAGACAAGGGGCAGATAGAGTGCGACTAAAGGCCCTAATAGCACCGCTTTTGTGGTAGAGCACATAAAGCGCTTGTTTCCATAAGAAACCCATAAATTGCATAACTTTTTGATTCTTTAAAGCACTATGTCGTCCTCCATCTGTTACACTTGCATAAGGGTGTAAGTCTAGAGCTGGGACCACAGTGTATACCCTCCACACCTGACAGCTTTACCTAAACAAGATCAGGCTAACTCCTACGGTTACAATGTACATGCACCCGTATCTGACGCTGTCATTTTAGATGTTGGAGCAATCGTAGTTGGAGGGAGCCGCTCCTAAACGATTTCATAAAAACTGAATGAGAAAGAAACTCAAATGTTCTCCGACAAATCGCCAGGATCTTATACAGGAAAATGAGGGCAAAGCCCATTCTAAGCATGCACCGAAGAAAGTCATAACGACAAATGAGATAACCTTTAAATGACTGCTCGAAATTGAACGTTCAATTCAAAATTGTTCAAAAATTGCAACGTGAAAAACGACCGTCAAGTTTCGTGTGTGGTCCGCGACTGCGGGCGGATTACCGTCAGTTTCTAGGACGGTCAAATGCCGGCTCGCATTGATTGCACTTTATTCGATCTCTTTTCTCTTTGCCTCGCCTTTTCTTCTCCATAGCCGTCTACATATGCTCTGATGGTTAAGGCGCTGCTCAACTGCGTTTCGTTTGGAGTCTTCTGGGACCGTGTAAAAGCCGCCTGCATGGATATTATGAAGACAATCTGCTGCTGCGGCGGAGAGGACAACGACGGTCTGCCCTATGAGCGCTTCTTCGACGATTCCAGTGTGACTCCGGTCAGACGCGACGATAGTCGGCTAAATGGGTGAGTAGTTTCTTTTCTATTAGTATACGCGAACATATTTAGGCGGGAAGATGGATCTTGCAGCAGTTGGTTGGATTCGCCAGAGTTCCCTAGAAAAGGCGTTGCTGTTTTATTTGTGACTATTTTCCTAATTTACTTGCTTATGAGCTAGGAAACCAATTAAAGATGCAATCCTAGTAGGTGGTGGCCGCTCTTAAACTACTTCATAAGAACTGGATGCGTTCAGTACTGGTATACAGGGTGTCCCAAAAAAATGTAAGCACTGCTTGAAAGGTGATCACTTTGCTCATAGTAAAGATACTGAAGAAGGGGTGCGCACGAATGCGCACGATTTTGGGGGCGGGGTCTCCAGCGCTGGGGACGAGCAGTCGCGGCGATGCTTACGTGATTCCAGCGCGTTTGCTGACTGAGTTAAGAGGATCGAGGCTTGTCTCACGCATGAGAGGGATGATTTCAAGGTAGAAGAAGGTGCACCAGGGTTTTCGGGAGCGCTACTTACGATGCCAGTGTTGTTTTGATCACAGTTTTTGTAGATTGACGACTTTATGCGATTTGTCGAATAGTTTTCAAGACAATGCTAGTAGGTTTACGTTTCTAATATGTTGGTATTTGTAGAGATAAGCATAATTTCATTGCCTACCATTGCCAGCTGGTTCAAACACTTGGAGCTGGGGATGTTTCTGAGCGTTATAAAGCTCAATCACTGCCTAATTTCACCCGAAAGCGTTTGGCTAGAATAGGCTAGAATAGAACATGGAGCTTACCAACACGTAAGAAGTTTGAATGACAGTTTTAAAAGGTGCTGATTAGAAGAGCTTCCTCGGTCTTCTCTCGACTGTAAAGGGGAAAGAATACTACGAACACGCGTACTAAAACACTTATATTGCAGAGTGGTAGAGATGCTAGGTGTTAGATAAAAGAACTTTTAAAAAAGCGATACCTATTTATTTGACGCTTATTCGATATTGACTCGCGCAATAACAAAACAGCTTGTCCGTTAATGTTCTACCTCACACGAATAATTGCAGCGACCTTGCGAAAGCGAATTTTCTTCATTGATGGGAATGCTTACTCTTAAGTGTAATCAGCAGCTAATAAATTGTTACAATGGAAGTTTCATAACAACAGCTTCTTCCTTCGAATATCTTTCAACCTCCCGACGACATTTCAAGACTTCTCGTCACCTGCAATTATATGCCAATGGGAAATTTTAAAGAAAGCACATGGGATTCCGGACTGAACACACGGGATTCCGCAATTCTAAGGCGCTATCGGTTCTATTAGGAAGGAGTCAAAACCGAGAACCTATATTCTGTTCAATAGTTACACAACATTGTAACAACGTCTGCGTGCCAGAAGTGTTCTCCAGCACACAAATTCAAAAGAACTGTGCTGAACCAAGAGCACTTGCTAGAATCACTTAAGCGAGGTGTATCAGATCTAGTTTTTATTGGAATTTCTTTAAAACACAATGGAAGCGTGACGTTCAAACTGCTTTGTTTGCTGTGGGTGATGTTTAAGGCTCATAATCGAGTATGGCATTGTTTTAATACCAGATTTTTCAAGAAACGGTTGAGTTCCTCAGTTTTTCAGTCATTTGTTACAATTCAATCGCCGTTTTGAGAGAGCACACATGTGAACTAGGGGCCCGTCGACTAGAGTGGCATGGTTGTATGCGTTGGCGGTGATCGTTGCCGGAAAACTGGTCCGCTTGGCAAAGTGCCGAGGCGGCGCGCGGTTTTCCGTCGTGTCGTCTCGTGCACTCCACGCCTCCCTGTTCGCCACACCCCGGAGTCCCTTCCCTAGCCCAATCTGGAGAATCACTCCGCTCATCTGACTCTCGCCGCTCGCGCGTGACGGAATTTTTCGGGGACCAGTTCACATGAAATCGGCGGTGATAGAGTGTGTTAGAGAGCGAGGAGAGCATGGTGGCGGGGAGGGCGCGAGACAACGCGACAACTTGTCCCAAATGGCGGCCACAGCCGTTGTTCCCGCCCCCAAAATCGTGCGCATTTGCATCCACCCCTGAAGAAGGTATATGAAAGCTTAAGAAAATAGGAATTTTCTGACATATGAGCGGTATGGATTTCGCCATGCACTCGTCTGAATTCTCGCATTTTGCACTCTATTGATTGTGTTCCACTTACTAATACGATTTCGGCAAACACTACCGAACGATTACCGTATCCTTTAGGCGTCAGAAAAGCGCGTTCGTGCAGTTACACACATCTGCTACCAGAGTGCATCATGGACGAACATGTCGCAGAGCGTGTCTAGGAGTTCAGTAGACGTGCCGAACATGTTGTCCAATGTGCGTGGAGGTTCAGAAGACTCTACACCTAGACGAACTCCTACGCACGCTGGGCGACGTGTTCGGCACGTCTACTGGAATCCTAGGCATGCTGGGCGACGTGTTTCTCTATGATGCACTGGTAGCGGATGTGTGTAACTGCACGAACGCGCTTTTCTGACGCCTGAAGGATACGGTAACCATTCGGTAGTGTGTTCGCCAAAATCGTATTAGTGATTTACTTGAATACTTGTTGTAATTTCTCCATAAAGGTACCGTATCGATTGATCTGTGCGTTTTAAGGTTTAAAACTTAAAAACACACTACGCCTTGCAGGATGTTCTAAAAAATGCAGGTACTATTTGAAAGGCTCTAACTTTGCTGCTAGCGAAGCTTTGGAAGATGTTTGAGACTCATATGAACGCACAGGGTAACGAGATTTCTGTGGCATGCGGATGGTCAAGATTGCGCCATGTCTCCGCCCGAAACCCTGTATTTCAGACTCGATTGATTGTGCATGGGTGACGTGAATGGGTGGTGCTTTGGAGAAGTAGTCGCCGTATGCACTTCGACGATGTTTCCGAACTTCCAATAGCCCTTCAGGATAAACTTCTTCTCCTCGAAGGGAAGCCTAGAGCCGGGCATGACTCTTGTTATGGGCTCAGATATCTAGAGAGCGTTATTAGAGCAATAGCCAGATCGATAAAATGTGCAATCAATAAATAAACGTGTCACGTGTCTTTCTCGTGAGTTTCAAATTCTAAACGTTAAAATAAGCACAACGCAGGTTAATGTGGTCAAGTAGTAACACGAGTCTAACACGCATTCGACCGATGCACAATCTCAATCGAGTCTAAAATGTAAGGTTTCAGACGAGTGCACTGCGCGATCTTGACCATTTAAGCGTCACAGAATTTCACAGAACGTCACAGAGTGCTATGCTGTGCTTTTATATGAGTCTCGAACAGGTCCAAAAGCTTCATTAGCAGCAATGATAGAGCCTTTCAATTAGAACCTGCATTTTTTTTAGGACACCCTGCACTTTTTGCAGGACATAGTGTGCGTTTAAGTTTGAAACCTTAAAAAAGGCCCAAATTAATCAATACGGCCCATTTAAGGAGAAATTATACCAAGTATTCAAGCGAAACACAATCAATCGAGTGTAAAATGCAAAATTTCAGACGAGTGCACGACGCAATCCATACCTCTCATATGTCAGAAAATTTCTTTTTCTTAAGATTTCATGTGAGCCCTTACCTTCTTCAGTACCTTTATTGTGAGCGAAGTTATCACCTTTCAAACAGTGCTTACATTTTTTGGGAACTCACTCGTTCCGCAGAAAATAGCTGCATTAACGAAGTCAAAATAAATAACACAGAGAACATCAGGGCACAAGCAGGCTCGGGAGAGGGTACTTAGTGGATCTTCGCCTTTGCAAAAAGGCGCATGTATATCCAGATACATCAGAAAGGGCCCAGAACAGTTCAACATTGGAGTAGAACGCAGTGGTGCTAGTACTTTTAATTTCGAACACGATAAAACTCTGCATAGGGTTGCCGTACAAGGTGATCTCCTCCGAGCCTTTCTGGGCCAACACGAGAATATATAACATTTGAAAGTAGGTCAGAGCGTTCGTAAATGATTAGGACGTCAAGAACATTTCCGCACCTATCCTAGTCCGGGGGGACACATAGCTAAAAGGTAGGTAACAAAATGAACTGAGACTTATCGAGCGGCTCCTAGAGAACGAGCTGGAACCTAAGAGCAACCAAAAACGAACGAACAAATAAAAAATCGCCGAGGTTAACAACCGTCTCGGCGAGCAAAGAGCGACGGAATAGAGGCATGCCGCGTGCTGACCGTCGGCTGACATGTTATAACCGGAGTCTAACATGGTGAATAGGGCGCATGAAGCCGCATGCCGCGTCCTGACCGCCGTCTGACATGTTATAACCGGGGTCCAACGTGGTGAGGAGGGCACACAACTTTGCCGGCTTACAGCTGTCTCAGCTTAAAAAAATTATTTTGCTCATGTATTTATGCTTTGGGCGCGTGTGAGCAATCGGAGGTGCCAGCTGTCGCGTGTACCCGATACCAGGCTTCTGGTTCGAATCTCCCGCCGAGGCCAACCAAACCATCCAACGTGGTGAGGAGGGCACACAACTTTGCCGGCTTACAGCTGTCTCAGCTTAAAAAAATTATTTTGCTCATGTATTTATGCTTTGGGCGCGTGTGAGCAATCGGAGGTGCCAGCTGTCGCGTGTACCCGATACCAGGCTTCTGGTTCGAATCTCCCGCCGAGGCCAACCAAACCATCTATCCGGTCGGTGATTTGGTAGCAAACTGTCTGGGAAGGATAAAGCGCTGACTTGTCCATCGGCTGGCCACCCGATGTCATTGCGTCAAAGTAGAATGTGTGGCGCAACCCAAAAGAGATTGAGTAGCGCCGTCCTTTATCCTTCCATCTCTTGCGCCAGTCGGGACTCCAATCCGCTCCCTCTGCTTTGCCGGCAACACAGCTGATATTACCATGAAATCGGGTAACCTTAAGACTTTGCTAGGAAGAACGCTTCAAACGTTTGAGGAAGCCTGCAGCGGCTATTGTTGAAGTGAGAGTGAAATTGTTTCAGTCGAGGAGTCGATGAAGTGGATAGTGCTGGCTTGGATGCCTCAAGAAAAACTGTGAAAAGCAAGGAGGAGCAAGAGGAAGAAGCTCTGAATAGAATCCTCGAAAACACCCAGCACGTGAGTTCGTTTTGCACATTTTTCTGGTACCATTTCAACTCCTCTTTGGTGTTCGTACGATTGAATGAAGGATAATCCAATTTCTGCACCCAATGCAGATAGGTCGTGCCCCTTAGTTTGCCAATTAAATTATTTTGGTAACTATATGGGCCTAAATTTTGTTTAAGTATTGTTTTAACGTTAGCATTCAGTAAATACGGCCAGTCCTGAAATTAATCTTTGACGGTAGTTATACAGGGTGTCTCAAAAAATGTACACACTGTTTGATAGGTGATAACTTTGCTCGCAATAAAGGTACTGAAGAAGTTAAAAGCACGTATGAAAGCTTAAGAAAATAGAAATTTTCTGACGTATGAGAGGCATAGAGTGCGCCATGCACTCGTCTGAATTGCATTTTGCACACGATTGATTGTGTTTCACTTGAATATTGTTGTATTAGGTTGTAACGGATTAAATGGCACTGGCTCGCGCCATTTTTTGGCGCGTCTTTACGCGTTTGATCAAGAACAAACCGTAGCATGTGGCATATCATTTAGAAGCGTAAACTTTGCTCTACCGGTGAGTACCAAATTTTCTATGTAAAAGTGGGAAAACTTTCGAGTTTTATTGACTTTTTTACAGATGGACAAAAGGGTAATCCGAGGCATTTACTTGTATGAATTCAAGCTGGGCACTACAGCTAAGGAGGCGGACGAGAAGATCAACGCCGCATTCGGTCAAGGATGTTCCACAATTCGGACGGCGCATCGTTGGTATCAGAAGTTCCGGAATGGAGATGAGAGCTTGGAAGAACATGAAGGTCGTGGGAGGCATAATAGTGATGTTGATGAGGACAAGCTGAGAGATGTGGTAGAGGAGGATCCACACAAAGGTACCAGGGAGATAGCGAAGGTTCTTGGCGTCAGTCACAACACAGCTGCCCGGCATCTGAAGGAAATTGGAAAGACCAAAAAGCTGGAAAGATGGGTGCCTCACGAGTGTCTGAGGAGCAAAGAAACCGACGATATGAGATCTCGTCCGCACTGCTTCTACGGAACGAAACGGACCCATTCCTTGATCGCATCGTAACCTGTGACGAGAAATGGATAATGTACGACAACAGGCGACGATCGGCACTGTGGGTGGACAGCGATGAGAGCCCCAAGGTTTTTGCGAAGCCGGAATTGCACCAAAAGAAAGTAATGGTGACAGTATGGTGGTGTTCGCTGGGAATTATTCACCACAGCTTCCTCCCTCCCGGTGAATCCATCACGGCAGAGAAGTAGTGCATTCAAATTGAAGAAATGATGAAAAAGTTGAAGGATATCCGGCCGGCCTTGGTAAACCGAAGGCGAGTTCTCCTTCTGCACGACAGTGCTCGCCCCATGTAGCACGAATGACGTTGCAGAAATTGAATGAGCTGAGCATTGAAACTCTACCACATCCTCCGTTTTCTCCCGACCTCTCCCCAACAGACTACCGTTTCTTCAAGCATCTTGGCGACTTCTTGGTAGGGAAAATATTCGAATACCAACAGGATGCCTTCGAAGATTTCGTCAATTCCAGAACTTCTGATTTTTATGCTACTGGGTTAAAAAAGCTTGTGTCACGTTGGCAAAGATGTGTAGAATCAGAAGGTTTTTCTTTCGATTAATAAACTTGCCTACAAGCCGAGATATTAACTGTTTAAATTTACAGTGGTTCAGTGCCATTTATTTCAATTCCAGAACTTCTGATTTTACAACCTAATAATTTCTCCTTGAATGAGCCGTATTGATTAACTTGAGGTTTCAAACTTAAAACACACTATTTCTTGCAGAAAATGCAGGGTCCTAAAAAATGCCGGTACTGTTAGAAAGATTCTTACATTACTGCTAATGAGGCTTTTGAAGAAGTTTGAGACTCGTATGAAAGCAAAGGATAACGAAAATTCTGTAACGTGCAAATAGTTAAGATTGCGCCATGCTCCCGCGTAAAACCTTGTATTTCAGGCCAATTTATTGTGCATGGACTGAATGCTTGTTACAATCTTGTTGCTACTTGGCCAGATTACCTGTGCTGTGCTTCATTTAGCGTTCTCCTTTGCCCAGTAGCTGTAATTATGCCGATTAATCTCTCCACTCAGTTTGAATGTTGCTTCATCAGTCCACCGAATCCATCTTGGAAAATGGGGCTCCTGCTCACATTTAAATTGTGCAATCAATATTCTCGTGTCTTTAACGTAATTGTCAAGTTCTAGCCATTAAAAGAAGCAGAGCACAGATTAATCAGGACAAGTAGTAACAAGATTGTAACAAGCATTTAGCCCATGCACAATCAATCGATTCCGAAATGCAAGGTTTCAAGCGGGAGCATGGCGCAATCTTGACTATTTGCATACCACAGAAATCTCCTTACCTTGTGCTTTCACATGAGTATTAAACATCTTAAAAAGCTTCCTAGCAGCAATGTCAGAACCTTTCAAACAGAACCTCTACTTTCTAGGATACATTGCATTTTTCGGAAGCCATAGTGTGTTTTCATGTTTTAAAGCTTGAAAAAAGTAGAATTCAATCGATACGGTCACTTTGAAATTATGACAAGTATTATGGCGAAACACAATCAATCAAGTGTAAAATGCAAAATTTTAGACGAGGGCATGGCGCACTCCATACCGCTCATATGTCACAAAATTTCTATTTTCTTAAGCTTTCATACGTGCTTTTAACTTCTTCAGTACTTTTATTGCGATCAAAGTTATCAGCTTTCAAACAGTGTATTCGAGACACCGTACTTGTACTTCAGTCTGGTCATTGGGTAGCTGGGGAAAGAAGAGTATAGGCCGAGGACGCATTCAAATTGCCTCCGCGACATCCCGTAGAAGCAGAATACATGGCGTATCCCAAATCGGGATGATTAACGACGTTCCTTATTCTGTATCCATCATCTTGTCATCCTGCTTATGGTGTCATACGAACAAAGCCATAGCCCTTTGCGAGATTCGAAACTGCGACGTTGTCATTGTGGATAGGTTTGCTTCGCACCACCCTTGCAAGTGGAACCACATTCACGTCATTTTCACTGTTTTGCGCTGATAGCGCTGATCGCGCATTCCTACGATGGCGAGTGGGCGCTGATAGGAGAACACGACTAAGTTATGGATGGAGTGTGAGCAAAGCGAGTGGCCAAGTGTTGGATATTATCTTAGCATACAAGAAAGCGATATTGGGAGTGAAGTTCTTAGGGTGCACAATTAATGCTGATGTTCTAATAATCTTCAAAAAATGAAGTCGTTTTGAAAGCATAATAAAACGGGTAGCTTCAATTTTAAGGTTATTAGATTCCCTCACGCTGCTTCTGCTATACCAAATAAGGTTAAATTAGCTATAATTTCAACAGAAACTCTTAGAATGCGTGTTTAAGGTAAAATTATTTCATTTACAAAATTGTGGATTAAAAACTATACTTTTAGGAATAGGATTAATGCTTCTGTGCCACGTAGGTTTGTTTTAGCGGAACAGCTTTTTTCATTTCGATAATTTTAAAGTTATTAGTATTAGTGTAACTTAGTATTAGTATGTTAGTATTAGTATTAATATAACTTCCTCGTTTTCAAAGTCCTCAAAGAAGTTCGAAACCTGAAACGAGACACTAATCTGGGCAAAATACGTCCTTCTCCAGCTCTGTCTGTTTCAATGTTTTTGCTACGAGTGTCAAGCAGAATCTCACTGAAGCAAACGGAACTCACCGTTGTTCCACAAGTGCTGAGGGAATGCTCAGCTATGCGATCACCATTGAGCAACTGAGACCTCCCAACTGCGGATCCATGTGTATAGATTGCACGATCTCAGAGCTCGCACAGCGGGATGAACGGCAAAAACTCACTGGTGATTGAAATGCAGACCGTGCAATCTATACACTTAACATCAGTATGGATCCGCAGTAGGTAGGTCCCAGTCGCTCAGTGGTGATCGCATAGCTGAGCACTCCCTCAGCACTTGTGGAACAACTGTGAGTTCGGTTTGCTTCAGTGAGATTCCGCTTGACATTCGTAGGAAACATTGAAACTGACCGAGATGGAGAAGGACGTCATTGCCGAGAAGAGTGTCTGGTCTTAGGCTTCGAACTTCTTTCAGACCTTTGAAAACGAGGAAGTTGTCGAAACGTCAGGCCGAATAAAGTTCTTCCACTATAACAAACCTGCGTGGTACAGAAACATTAATCCTATTCTGACAATATGCCCAGGTTTTATAAAAGTCGAACATGGAGAATTATACCTCTAGGGATTTGTTATACCGAGGAGTTAGCCATAACTGACATCATTAAATGCCTTTATTGACATAAATTATTTATTATGAATTTGAGTTGTATAACTATAAAGATAACCTAATGAAGTTCCTAGAAGTTCCTACTTAAAGAATAGTTCGTGCAATCTTTGTTGATGGTGGCCGCTCCTAAACAATTTCATAAGAACTGAATTTGTTCTGCATTGCTGTAAAGTGAACTCACTCATTTCATAGAAAACAACGACATTAACGACATCAAAATAAGTAACACGGGAAACATGAGAATATAAAAATTTTGTAAGCTAGGGGCCTGTACATACTTCGCGACGAGAGCGATTGGTCGGCCAGGTGCGCATGATTTGCTTGAACAACCAATCGCTCCCGTCGCGAGGTATAAACAGGCACTAGATTGTGACGTTTGCAGTCGATTGGGACGCGAAGTATGCTTTGTCTTTTTCCACGGACCTGATACCGCATTTAAAACGTTATTCAATAGGTGGTGTATTGGCCCAATTTTTCTTTTATTTCACTGATCTCGTCTGTTTTATCTGCTAGATGATAACCCGTTTTCGGTACAAATGTACTGAGGAGGTCCCACCCTTACTGAATTTGCACTGAGAACGGTACTTTTTAGGTCCCCCCCCCCCCGACTCGGAACTCGGAAACTGAGTCTATCTGTGCAAACACCTCCTATATGTTGTACGTATGTGTTGTGTTTCTTTATGTCGGGAACTCGTTTAAGAGTGGCCACCACCAACTTGTATTGCACCGAATAGTTTTTATTACGAACAGCTTCCACTTTTGTATGGAAGAAAGTGCGCGCCCTTGCAAACTAACGAGGTGCCCAATTCTCCTGACTATCAAACGTCAGATTTTCGCACTTTTTGGTCTGAAAATTCGTTTGGCATGTTTTCTTCTTTTTACACCCTTTTCGCAACCTTCTTTCTTCTCTCTTTGTAGCCTTACGTCACCCCTTGCTTAGTACTCCTCCTCTTTACTGATGAGTGCCAAATTGAGCGTTCACGGGGTATAATTGATTACCTGATTCGGAGATCAGACTTGTCTTGGTGTTCTGAATCTTGAGTCACGCATTTTCAACATCCCAACAGGCATCTTGTTAGCTACAATCTAGCCATAAGAAATTCTCCTGCATGATGGCAAATGTCACTTTTTCGCGATCATATGAGGATTCATGGGATATTGTAAAAGAATTTAGCTTTGAACATTATCAGATTGTCGTGCTAGGCAAACAAAAATACATTATAAAAGCCGGAAAATCCACATTGTGCTCCTCTCATCATTTTTTTTGCGTCTATTTTTAATGCTAGTTTCTCAAATGCTGTTTAAGGTGCTCTCGTCGTATAACATATGTGACTTTCCTGTACTGCGGGTTTAATTGCCCAAGTTTGAGGCAAATTGTGATCTACGACTCATGTATGTGTTGTGTACCTGGAAAAACCAACATAAACTGAACCACCGACGCTAGGTTATGAAAAGTTCCGCTGGATTTTCTTGAAGGAGCACCAATCCATGAAGATGAATGTGTCCGAGTGTTCCACTTCTCTCCATGACTTCCTTTCAGAATATAATTGACGTCTCCCATCTGGATGGCATGACGCTGAACACAGCTGAATACCTGGCTCGGGCTCAAGCCTACGAGGAAGCGATCCGTACGCATGACCAGAACGTGAGCCGCGGTGCGAATGGATTACCGCGAAGTCCTAGTAGGTTGATCTTTCCTTTTCTCTTGTAGCTTAAAGCTGAAGCGTTCTTTACACCTGCCCTATGTCACGAACAGAATGAACATCATCAAGATAGTTGTTAATTCAGCCGTTTCTTTCAAGAATTCAAGTTGTCGTTGACTTGTACCCGTCCATGAACGCTCTTTAAGGTCGACACGGTAGAAGACTCCTGGAGGATTGTGGTAATAGAGTTGCCGACTGGCTCGGAAGACCTGGACCGACGAGAGAAACGTACGCGGAGATTCAGCAGTTAACAGCAGAGTATGTTCAACTTGTCCATCCGTATCAAGGGCCTTTACCATTCGAAGTTGTGGTTTTTAGGATGTATGAGGCTGTTCACCAAGGTTTTCAAATTCAACATAAGACTGACCTGGTCGTGTATATGGATATGTGAGCAGCATTGTAGAGGTGAGATTGATCTATCTTTTAGAAACTGCTGGGCAATGCTGCCTTTGAGCTGCTGCATCTGCCTCTAACCAGGGAATACCATCAGCTTCCCATGGAACTTCAGATTGAGGCCTATATCGCATGAAAGAGCTCGAGACGCTGATCACAGATATGTAGACCAAATTTTCTACATGGATCTCCTGAGCGAGTTGTGACCGGCGGAAGCCGCGATGTCTTCCGTATGTTAGGCGCATTTGATCAGCGTTGGGCGCAGTATTGCATAGTCGACAGTTCGGTTGGCAGTGCTGACAGCAGTGGCGGCGGTGCAGTGATAGAGTGCTCGCTCCACAGGATTCGGTTCATTGGTTCGTTTTCCGTGTCTGACGGCTCTTTTGCATTTTGTGATCTGTGGTCACCATTATTGCACCCCTCCCCCTACTGGTTCCCGCTTGCTGGTCCCGCCTCCACTGGTCCCCTTCCCTCTGTACCTTACCCCTTCACTGGCCTTCTTTTGCTGGAGCTCCCCCCCCCCCCCCTTAAGCGGTCCGCCAATACTGCTCCCACCTTTACAGGTCTTGTTTTCACCGGTCCCACGGTACTGATCCTCTTTCACTGTCCACCACCACCCCCCCCCCCCCCCCCCCCCACCCCTCCACTTTCTTTACTGGCCCCTCATCACTGCCGCTTTACCGTTCTCTCCGGACACCCAGACACATCGCTGGCACGTTTTCTGAACCCCCGGACACCCGTTACTCGACGTTTATGAAAAGGCATATATATATATATATATATATATATATATATATATATATATATATATATATATATATATATATATATATATATATAGAGAGAGAGAGAGAGAGAGAGAGAGAGTAGGACATCCGCGTTTTGTCTGCTTCTGAATTGGGGGAGGGAGGGAACTCCAGGATGTAGGCAGTTTTAGCACGGGTGCGTCACTTGAGCGACACCCTGGAGTCCCTTTCCCTGTCTAAATCTGTGCTCTTCTCCGAGTCAGCACAGGAGAGCACAGATTTAGGCCGAGGAAAAGACTCCAGGGTGTGGCTCATCCCCCGCCGCGGCATGACCCCACTCCGTCCCTCCCAACTACCATAGCACCCAAAAATTGCCAAAAATGAGGTTATAGGTCCTCGTCGGTCATAGGTCACAAAATGCAAAAAAAACCGTCAGAGACGGGAACCAAACCAATGAACCCAATTCCCTGGAACGAGCACTATACCACTGCACCGCCGCCGCTGCACAATGCTGCGCCCAGCGCTGATTGAACGCGACTATCATACGGAAGGCATCGCGGCTTTCGCCGGGAGATCCATTTAGCAAATTTGGTCTACACATCTGTGATCAGCGTCTCGAGCTCTTTCACGTGATATAGGTCTCAATCGGTAGTTCTATGGGAAGCTGACGGCATTCCCTCGTAAGTGAAGGATAGTGAAGTTTGGCGTGAAACCAAGATCTTGAATGAAATCCACCGATGGGTGTGCGTGAAGATCATCCAATTCATATGCATGCTATGTAGTTGACGGAGTACTGCTTATGCACATAAAATAAATATATAATAATCCTATAAATAATAATAACAAAACAATAAATACGTTGTAATATTATACTTTTATTCTTTCGAACAACGATCACTATAAACGTTACTTCAGATCCAGTGGCGAGAGCGCTGCTCCGAAGAGCTCGACCATTGTCCAGTCATGGTCGTCCACGCAATGTCCGGTGCAGCACGTGTTCACCCAGACTATCGGCAATATATATCCGTCAAAGCCACTCTCCAGAGTTACTCCACCATTTAATCGCTTCCCCGGCGGGTAGGGGAAGCAATATGAAGTCGACGAGTCACGGCGGAGAGAGTGCACTTTGGCATTTCGTTTTGTATACATTTCTAATGGGACTACCATTCTGTGTTTTGTATTGTGCCTTTTCATTTGTCCACCACAGACACACATCCAGTGACCCCGGTGAGCTATGTTCTCCGAGCAGGAATTTCTAACAGTAATCTGGTCCTTACTGAAGTGCTACGTTCGCTCATCCATCTCCATTCATTCCTTATCGTTAGAGAGTTTCCGCATATTAATCACATTTCACTATGTTTGTAGATACCGTAGAGGTCACTTGTTGTGATCTGACTTTTGCCTCCCCGTTCAGGACGTGCTAACCGATTGAAGCGTGTACGAATTGTTCTAATAATTACAATTTTATCAGTGTTTTTTAAATGAAGTATTTACATTCCTCTGAAGAGTGTGTTAATGAACTGTGCGCGATTCACTTTTATTGACGCCTGAGCTCATAATACGCCATTCTTCGGTTAAAATAACATCATGTGGTCGAGTTGCTCGCTGTCATAATGTGGGTAAGGTGTATGGCTTACGTTCATCGACCTGAAGAAGCCATTCGACTCTGTCAAAACTGAAGCGGTCATCGAAGCCCTGCTCACTCATGGCGTTCCTACTCAGTAGTCAGAGTCCTTCGAAAGCTGTACAGTGGATTCACAACCAAGATCTCTCCATTCTACAACGACGTCGTCATCGTCGTGAAGAGTGGGGTTCGGCAGGGGTATACCATATCCCCGAAGTTCTTCAGCGCCACCCTCGAAAACGTCATGCGCGAACTAGAATGGGAAGACATGGGAGTGAAGGTCGACGGCCGGCAGCTGCACCATCTGCGCTGCGCTGACGACGTCGTGCTCATAACACCGAGCATCAGTCAGGCGGAGCGAATGCTGGCCAACTTAAATCGTGTATGTCAGAGCGTTGGACTGGAGCTGAATCTTACGAAGACGATGTTCATGAGGAACGGACGAGTTTCTGATGCCCTATTCTCGCTCAACGGAACGAACATCTTCGAGTGCTCCAGCTACGTGCATTTGGGTCGCGAAGTCAACAGGGCCAACGACCGCTGGAGCTGGGCAGGAGGAAGCGAGCGGCTTGCGGAGCTTTCAACAGCGTCGAAGTCGTGGAGAAGACGAAGAACGCCCGGGTCCGTGGCCACCTATTCGACTCCACTGTTCTTTCTGCCCTAACATACGCCTCAGAAACGTGAAAGAAGGCCTTCGTAGTTTCGAGATTCGTCGACCAGAGACGCTGTCACTTGGGCCAAGTCGTCGAAAATAACGTAATGAGCTTTGCAGACGACCACCTGCTGGACGAGAGCCGTCACCGACTGGATTCCGCGGGGTGTCAAGAGAACACCAGGATGCCATCAACGCGTTGGTCGGGCTTCTTCGTGAAAGCCCTGAACGAACAATATGACGCCCTTCGTGTCTCTCGGGCCAGGAGGATACACTGGAACACTCTGGCACGCAACAGTTTCCGTTGATCATCCAGTTGCTCAAGCCCGTTCAAGCAACTCGGTGATCAACGGAAACTCGGGATTTAGAACGGCAACTCGGGATTTAGAACGGCAGGTGATACGGAGGCTAGGTAGTTCATAGAATGTTTATGCGATTTGAAAGGCGACGTGCACAGATATAATTGCCTTGGAGTCTTTCAGTTCAGGCGAAGCGCTTCATGAGTTAGTTTGCACAAGAAATGAAGACCCACCTATAAAGTGATCCCCGTGGGGCTTGGTAGATTAAAGTTTCCTTTTTTCACCTTCATTCTGTCCTTAACGGATACCTTCATGATGAGCCATTTTGGCACGTGTCAGGAATGCAGGTCGTAACTGAAGTAACATTGCAGATGATGCTGTCCACGTACCATCTGCAGTGTTGTTTCGAATTCAGTAGTAAAATTTAAGCTAAATTTCCATGAATATCTCTGCATCTCCAACTCCACCAATTATTTAATCTTTATTGTACAATAGAAAGCATCAAAACACACAAAGTACCAGTGAAAGTGAGATATGCCAAGCGAAGACGAAACTCTCCACGACTGCGTGGAACGCTTTCGTTCAGGCCAGTAACGAAGAAAGAAGAGGAGGAAACAAGGAAACAGTCGAGTTCGACATGAGGTGGTCAACCAGTAAGGCATATGGTCAGTATAGGGCGTGAAAGCACGAAAATCGCTGTGGTGGTCGGGATTTTAGGTGGACGAATTTATCTCTGATTGGATACGATTCATGCTCGCGGCGAACGGTCAAGTCGCCGTCGCGGGTCTTCTTTTAGACGCGTGCGGTCTCGAAGCGGCTGATTATATTTATAAATTCTGTTGCCCAGGTACTGGACCAGATGCGGCTAGTAGATATATCGGTACTCATCTGGATGTAGCCCAGTGTGCGTATGAAGAGGAGGCTTCCGATGGGTTCTACGCTATCCTCCGTCTGTCACGAATGCGTTATAGAAGCCGTATCTCCCGGAGTTTCGAGCCCACGCCTAGGGCAACAAACCGCTAAGTACCGATACATCTTCGAACTCATCACAAACTCCAACTATACCATTTTCACGTCATATTGGACTCTGTTCTAAACGGATTTGATGCTTCTGAAATCGAAGTGAACACCTAAGTCGAAACGAGCTTCTTACAGGTTGAACTGCAGACTCTACAAGAGCGTTAGAATAATTTTTCTTTCAAGGAAAATTTGGTATAGCTTTATTTGAAGTTTTTATTTCAATTTGACTAATTAGAGTAACAATTTTATTAATTTTTTAGGTACATGTTTGTAAGATGGGCAGCATTGTATAATGGAACCATGCCAGCCAATCAGATTGCTTCAAATTGGCGAGCCATTCAGAGAAGGCTTATACGTACAGTATTCTGATTGGTTGGAATGTGCCTGTCCGATGCTCTGCTTGGCTATGATTGGCTGACGCGCTACCACCTCGCAATGCTGCCCTTCTTCGCGACATGAACCAATTTTTATTTTTTGAAAAAATTATAACTAAAAATTTGTTTTAAAGCGCAACAGAGCAGCAACAATTCACTGCATTAGGGGAAAAGATCGCGCTATGCACTCAGTTGGCTATTTACGGTTTTTATTTGATTGGTAGTGTAAGTACTGCTCACATGAAGCATCAAAATGAGGCTGTATGTGTTCTTTACAAAGTTTTTGTTGTGCCCCTCGGTGCAAAACTGTGCGGTAAAACTCCATGCAACAATAATTTTTGCTATCAATCGAATAAAAATCGCGACGTCTTGGACAAGAGCATGGCGCAGTCTTTTTTTAGCACTAAAAATGGCCCCTTCCTGCTCTTTATAACAAACTTCGAATCATAATTTTTCCTCAAAAAAGATTTATAAAATACCAGCCATGTGTTCACTCTTCAAAAACTTCTTTTATCAATGAATT
Source organism: Heligmosomoides polygyrus bakeri (assembly GCA_947359475.1). NCBI lineage: Eukaryota > Metazoa > Nematoda > Chromadorea > Rhabditida > Heligmosomidae > Heligmosomoides > Heligmosomoides polygyrus. The sequence goes on along the minus strand of OX375868.1, from coordinate 94,042,443 downwards.
AGAATTTTATATTATATTATTATAAAATTTCAATGCACTTTCATTGGGCAGGTGAACTAAAGCTTTAAAGAGAGTCATTATAAGCTTTTAATTGAACAAAAAATTATTCAAAATTTTTTTGGAGTGTCTCTAGTTTAAAGTGAAAGGAGCTCGTTTAGATTTCGAAGGTGTTCGATTTAATTTCGAGAGCGTTAGGCTTATTCAAGAGGGTGTCCAATTTGACACGAAAATGGTATATTATGGCATGATGAGCCGCGTCGCGACCGCATGCGCAGCTAGCAGTGGGATTTAGAATCTAAGCGCCGACTATATGATCACTTTTTGCGAACCATATGGAATACAAGAGACTCATATGATGGATTCAGCCTCCGAAACCTCATAGGGAAGGCTAATATCTGAGCGCCTCGATCGATTCACATACTTTGCATTGCCTTCGAAAATGGTCACATCGTAGGGGTGATTGAATTCATCGGAACGGTCGAAGCCGCGACAGAGACACGTGGAAATTGAGCTGATTTGGGGAGAAGGAGTCACGAAGGACAACCGTCACCAGAACTGGGTGACTACGGTGATGACGACGACGGCAGTGGAGGCGAAGGCGGCCGACGGTGTCGAGACGGCGGCGGTCATGTCGTCTCGGTTGCAGTTGTCCACCTCGCACGCGCACATCACCTCCTCGTACTCGTTGTGCATCCACTTTCGGGAGCAGCCTAGTTGCACCTGGAAACTGTGGTTGGGTCTCCAGTACTCAGAAGTCGTTTTGAATGTATGTGAAGAGAGCCTGGAGAATTTGTGGAGAGCACAAGACCCGACGAAAGTGCCTTGGAAACTCCAGAAGTTGAATGATCGCAAATACAGGGTCTCTCAAGAAAATGTACACATTTTTTGAAAGGTGATAATTTTACTCACAGTAAAGGTGCTGAAGAAGTTAAGGGCAAGTATGAAAGCTTATTAGAATAGGAATTCTTAGACATATATGCGACATGGATTGTCCCATGCAGTCGTCTGAAACCTTGCATTTTACACTCGATTGATTGTGAGTCGATTGAATAATTTTTATAGCTTCTTATGATCCTTTCAGAAAGTGACCGTATCGATTGATTTGTGTTTTTTACAGGTTTAAAACTTAAAAACACTCTACGCTTGCGAATAATGCAGGGTATCCTAAAAATGCAGGTAGCATTTGATAGGTTCTAACATTGCTGCTGTTGAAGCTTTTGAGGAGGTTTGAGACTCAAATGAAAGAATGAAAGGTAGCAGGATTTTTGTGACGTGCAAATGGTCAAGATTGCGCCACACAAATGCCTAAAACCTTCCATTTCAGACTCGAAGGGGGAAAAACACTTAAAAAAGCACATCACAGGTTAATGTGGCCAATTAGTAACAAGATTGTGACAAGCATTCATCCCATGCGCACTCATTCGAGTCTGAAATGCAAGGTTTCAGGCGGGGCATGGCGCAATATTGACCATTTACATGGCACAAAAATTTTGTTACCCTGTGCTTTCATATGAGTCTCAAACATCTTCAAAACCTTCACCATCAGGAATATTAGAACCTTTCAAATAGAACCTGCCTTTATAACACCCTGCGCTTTTTGCAAGACATAGTGTGCTTTTAAGTTTGAAACCTTGAAAGAAGCACAAATCAATTGAAGCGGCCACTTTATGAAGAAATTGTAACAAGTATTCACGCGAAACACAATCAATCGAGTATAAAACGCAAGGTTTCAGCCGAGTGTATGGCGCGTTCCATAATTCTTATATGTCAGAAAACTTCATTTTTTAAGTTTTTATATGCGTATTCAACTTCTTCAGTACCTTTACTGTCAGCAAAGTTATTACCTTTCAAACAGTATTTATATTTTTTTTTTGAGACGCCCTGTATGTATAAACTAAATTATCGGAAATTAAAGAAAATTTTTGAAATTTTTTTCTGTATTTTTGTTTTTACACTCTTCCAAATCTTTTCTTACTATCTGTTATATTATCGTATTCTCTCCTATCTTTATTTTTTATCATATTTTTACAGTGGTTCACTGTAGGGATTTCAATCAATTCAGTTAAAAAAAATAGCTTACGAACCTGCGAACTATCTGTGACGTTAATGCAGCCCTGCTTCTCACTTAGAATCTGTATTGTTCCGCTTCGACCCATGTTCTGAGTAATATGTCGTTGAGCAACGTATGTACAGAAGTGACCTGAAAAACGGATTTGATTTTCTCGAACAATTTTCACGTCATTTTGAGTACTTTTCAAATCTAATTCGATCCTTACAGAGCAAGCTGGGCACTTTTGAAATGAAGCTCAACATCTTCCAAATCGATATGAGCGTTCTGCAGATTAAAACAGGCACCTTATCAGGACTTTCAAAAGAAATTTCTTCCATGAAAACTTTAGTACAATTTTTGCAAAATTTGCCTCCAACCTTGCCCAAAAGCGAACAAACGCACTATTTGAAATTTCAGAAAGTTTTTATTTTCCAAGAAAAAGTGCTTTAATATTTATTTTAAAGTGCAGGAATGCAGCCATATTTTGGATCTTACAAGTGAAAATCGCGCCATGCATTTGTCTGGTGCTTCGCGATTTTCATCTGATTGATAGTGCATATGCAGTGCTCCTGAAACAGCGAAGGAAAGATATGTATATTTTCTATAAACGGTAAATTCACACAAATAGAATCAATCAGAAAAATTACGACGTCCTTAGCGAACACGTGATGCAGGCTCTTCTTATTGTGAACTCAAAAATAGCCGCTTCTCTGCGCTTTAAAACGAGTTTTATTTATTATTTTTCTTGGAAAATAAAATGTTAGTTTCTATTTTTGTTACTGTAGTGAGCACACGAATAGTTTTTGACATCATGACTTGGATCTGAAAGCTTCGAGAAGTTCAGGGCTACTAGCTGTACCCTGTTTCGAAGTAGATGCTCTTTTGTGCTGCTACTTAGCGGTCGAAATGCGTGCTCGAACGGCAAGGGTGGCAAGCACAAGGGTGCAATACACCATGCAAAGAATTTAGTCCGTCAGCGTGGAGTCCCTGCATCCCTCCGTCCTTCTACGCAAAATTAAAGGCCGCTCTAATGGATGTGCAGTGTACTTCGGACCGAATCGAATAATTTCGAACGAATATTCGAGTATTCATTATTCGACTATTCGACGAGTACTAAAATATCGAATACATTCATTATTCGACTATTCGACGAGGTTCAAAATTCGAATATACTCATTATTCGAATATTCGCCTTTTCATGAAACCGAATATATTCGATTATTCGTTTATTCGATTTTTTTTTTGGAAGGACATAGGTATAGTGTGCAGTTATATAGATAACTTCCACCTAAGAATGAACATAGAAAATAGGAACGTTGATGGTCGCTGGTGAATGGGCTTCACAACAGGTCAACAATCTCGACCAATCACCAATATCGATCGGTTCCCGTTGGCGAACATCAATCGATACTGATTTGAAAAGACGAGGTTATTTCTGCACCAACCTGTGCATTTATTTTGCTTACACGACGACGTCACCGATGATGTGCCGTCGTGTGAATTGATTTCACAGTTTACACAGGTTCTGAACGGCAGTGTTGGATCGGAAGTGCTGGAATGGATACTGTAGAATGCGGTGCATTCAATATTTGAAGAAGTGATTGAAGGGAGTAGCAAACCTCAGAGCCAGCGACCTAGACCGCAACGCTCCATCTCGTGTCACCGACACCGGATATCGTGTCAACGGCTTGATGTAGCCGTTGCACATGTTCGTGTTGCAGATGCAGTGCTTATGCGGTTTACCGGCTCCTCTGAAATGGCAAATATACGGTTGGAAATGGATTTTTGAGACCAACGATCGCGGCGACAGCTGCTGACCGTGATATAGTGACGCAGACTTTGTTCCTATAGTAGAGTAGTTCAGGCCCGCGATAGAAGAACGGTAACGATGGCGGTCCAAAGCCGCACCCGGCCGCTCCGGTGGTGCTGTCTTCGTGACACCTGGAAATGGGGTTCGTAGATGTTTTTATAAGGATTCTTGAAGGCTTTGGTCAGCGAAGGCGGGCGAAGAAGTCTAGCATAGAGGCGTGAGAATGGTTCTTTTGAATGTAAGTTCGTGTTCAGCCCAGCAAAGCCTTCTAAGTCTTTTAGAGTTGAAGCCACTTCTGTCTGGGGCAGGCAACTTACTAAATTTTGCAGCGTTTTGATCAGATTAGGCATGTGTAGCGCAGTCGTAGGAGGTGCCGACTGTCGCGTGCACCCGTTACCAGACTCCTAGTTCGGATTTTCCTCTCAGGCCAACCAACCCTTCCATCCCTCCGGGGTCGGTGAAATGGTACCAGATTTGTCTGGGAAGGATAAAGCACTGACTTATCCAACGGCTGGCCACCGCAAGTCATTGTATGGCCAAATACGCATCCAAGTCGCCTCCACGATGTCCAGTAGAAGTAGAATGTAGAATGCGTGCCGCAAAAAGGGATTGAGAAACGCCATCCTTTGTCCTTATCTTTTGACCAGATTCGTGGAGCAGTGGCAATACGATGTAGAGTAATGTTTTGTGCAGCTCATAAGGTGTGAAAGGGTAAAGATCGGAATTAGTCAATACTTTTTGACATGCGCCACGCATTCTACTTCTACGTGATATCGTGAGGCGGTTTGAATGCGTATTTGGCCATACAATGACTTACGGTGACCGGTCGATGAACAAGTCAGCGCTTTATGCCTCCCAGACAAGTCTGGCACCAACTCACCGATCCTGAAATGTTGGAAGGTTCGGTTGGTCTGGTTGGGAAATCCGAACCAACAACCTGGTATCGGGTGCACGCGACAGTAGGCGCCTCCTCCGACTGTGCTACACGCGCCCTACACGCTATATTTTGGATATATTTATAAGAAATTAAATGTAGAGATGAGCTTCGCGTTATTTGACTTTCCGCGTTCCGCTTTTCTCTTCAAAATTTCCGCACATCCCTGGTCGCTAGCCTACATTCATCCTATAGAGAACTCACGTACAATGGAGAATACCGTATACCATATTAGTGCTGGATGGACACGAGGTTCTGAACATGTCTGCGAAGAATAAAACACTGACTTGTCTATCGACTGGCCAATGTAAGTCATTGTATTGGCCAAATATGCATTGAAATAGCCTCCACGACATCCCGTAGAAGTAGAATGCGTGGCGCATTCCCAAAGGAATTGATCGTCGTATATTTTTATCCTATCCTTTGTAATTCTACTTACTAAAGCACCTGAGACACTAATTCAGAACAATATGACCTGGTAAGGTCTTGCATCCTAGCCTCCACGGCATCCAGCAGGAAGCAGAATGCGTGGCGCATTCCAGGCAGAATTTTTAAATGCCGTGACCTATCCTTTATATTCGTTCAAGACATTCTGGGCTCAGGCGGAATGCTGAAAGATGCGGGAGCACCCACCACTGTCCCTGACACTTGTCGTCGCAGTCCGGATCCCGCTCCGTGCACTTTCGACACGTCACGTTTCGTCGTACGATGGATCGGATGTAGATGTGGTCGTTGCAGAAGGGACCTGGAAGAATAGAAGCGATTGACCGCTAAGTGGCTGGCGGCGGATTAGTTGGTCCCTTCTCTCCAGGAACTACGCTCAGCTGACTCTACTGACCCCGGTGACATTAGCCGTACGGCTGAGCGCCGGTTGTGAATCAAGATGAATGGGTCCGCGGAGCTGCCATTTCGACTGGAAGAACAACCCCGAAAGTGGTTATGACTAGTGGCGAGTTTACGACATGACGACCTATGCATGCATACGTCGTTCGGGGCATCCATCGTTAATTTTGTGAGGACCTTACGACGTCCAGGAATCTCTTGCTTGAAGCGCCCTTTTATAATGATACTTCAGAAGATTTTCCAAAATTATATCATAATAGAATCTAATTGAAATTGAAAGAGCTAGCCGTCAGTCTTTACGTCCGTGCGAAATAAATGGCCGCTGGAGGTCCAGTCGGCTCAAAGAACGGTTAAACTACTGTATGGGGCTTACCAGGATACTATCTCAACGGTAGGTCGGAACGGCGCAAGTGTTGTATATGGGCAGAACCGCCTCTCTCTGGGTAGTAACAAACTGCAGGTATCTCGACCCCAATACAACTCTGCGCAGAGTTAGGGGCGACGGAAGTCGCGGGTTGGCGCCCTGTTGATACACGTGCTCCACAGCTGACGGGCGCGCGCGGGATGAGGGCGCGTATCGCGGCTATGCGCAGTGCTCACGTGGCGTAGTAGGGAAGAGCTCGGGCTCGTAAACGCGGGGTCGGGGGTTTGGATCCCGCAAAGTGCGTTCGTTTTGCACTTTTGCAAAATCCATGTTTATCATATAGGTAATCCACCAAGGGGTATTATAGTGTGTTATAGAGCATGTTTACATATAACATATGCTTCAAACTACAGATTAGCTAAAATGTTCACTTCTGTGTGTCACTTATTTTAAGCCTATTTTGGGTGAAGCTATAGTTATGTAACGATAGATATTTTGTGGCACTAGTAAAAAGTTCCGACTCCACCGACAAGACTTCGGTCAAAAAAATTTTTTTGCTGAAACTTCGTTTGGGGAGTTATTAGGGGTGCTGATCACGAATCTGACATCCGTTTTTCATGATTCGGTCGGAGACCACCCATACCGTTAACAAGGGTGGACCAGGCAGGGTCACCGATTTCGCTGAAACTTCATCTAGGGGGTTATTTGGGGTGCTGATCACGAATCTGACATTCGTTTTTTACGATTCTGTCTCTACCTGCCGTCATCGGCACAAACTTTAAGAATCCTGTGCTTTCCTGTATCTATATTATTCAGCCGAATCGTGAAAAACGGATGTCAGATTCGCGATCAGCACACCAAATAACCCCCCTAGACAAAGTTTCAGCAAAATCGTTGACTCTGCCTGGATCACCCTTGTTAACGGTATGGGATGCCTCCCACCGCATCGTGAAAAACGGATGTCAGATTCGTGATCAGCACACCAAATAACCCCCCTAGACAAAGTTTCAGCGAAAAAATTTTTTTTGACCGAAGTCTTGTCGGTGGAGTCGGAACTTTTCACTAGTGCCACAAAATATCTATCGTTACATAACTATAGCTTCACCCAAAATCGGCTTAAAATAAGTGACACACAGAAGTGAACATTTTAGCTAATCTGTAGTTTGAAGCATATGTTATATGTAAACATGCTCTATAACACACTATAATACCCCTTGGTGGATTACCTATATGACAAACATGGATTTTGCAAAAGTGCAAAACGAACGCACTCTGCGGGATCCAAACCCCCGACCCCGCGTTTACGAGTCCGAGCTCTCCCTCCTACGCCACCTGTGCACTGCGCTTAGCCGCGATACGAGCCCTCATCCCGCGCGCGCCCGTCAGCTGTGGAGCACGTGAATCAACAGGGCGCCAACCCGCGACTTCCCTCGCCCCTAACTCTGCGCAGAGTTGTATTGGGGTCGAGATACCTGCAGTTTCTTACTACCCAGAGAGAGGCGGTTCTGCCCATATACAACACTTGCGCCGTTCCGACCTACCGTTGAGATAGTATCCTGGTTAGACCCAGTCATTGGGTGTAACGGTTAGTGCTTAGTTGTTGCAAAACCTGCCATGCAATTAGTATATGCAGGTGATTCTCAGACGATCAACTATAAAATTGACAAAATCGATCGACATTAGCTGTCCGATAGAAAGCGTTTAGTTCCGATGAAGCCTGAGCATCGGCAACCATATACACGTGATTCTCACTTCAGAATATGATATGGGCAAAAATCGATACAGTCGATTATTGATGTCTGATCTGGGCGTCGAATCGATAATGTTCAATTGTTGTAAAACCTTAACGGCCATCGTATTCACTTGGAATGTTAACCTTAAGCAGTGGTTATTTCGATCAATCGAGGCTTGAAGTGCTTCCTCGGCCCCTGCGCAAGAGTAACGGACGGATGCACGGACAGACAAAGGGACAAATGGACGGAAAATAGTATTGTTTATTTATTCAATTATTTCATACACTCAACAAAGGTGTGCTCAACAAGAAACATAGGAAGGAGCAATTAGTACTACAGGAATGAAAATATTGAATAGCGTAAACTCTTCCTAAATTATTAGGCTCAGGTTTTTTTTATAGTAGTGTGTTTAAAAAATTTACGAAGTAAGTGTCTATAGCATTGTTTCCTACCCAAATTGCAGACCTAACCTGCAAATACCCCACTAGTTGGCTATGATGCCACCTTTCCTTGAAATCTTGTGAAATTATGAGCGAATGACTGTAAAAACCAAAGTAAAAAGAGCGAATTAAGTCGAAAAAAGGAAACTAGAAAAGAGAAAAAAGAAACTGGAATTGTCGGGGATGGTTGAGCGCTTTGGAATACGCCACGCATTCGACTTCCTCATGACAACGCAAAGGTTTGACTATGTTCCTAAGTTTCTCAAAGTCTCGCCTCTGCTGCCATTAGGAGATAGGACCATTAGTTCACTGAAGCTTGAAAGAGTTATGCCTAGCATGGAGTCGAACTTGACGAGGGCATAGGTCCTTTAACCATTGCGCTATGCTTTCATATATAGATATACTCGCAGTGACCTTCACTATACTACATATTCATTGGAAAAGGTTCCCAGATCCGGTGTCAGAAATATCTAAGAATGTATTTCTTAAGACAGCTGCTTCCCTGAGCTTCATGTTTATATCCTAGTTATCATAGTAGTGAAGCTCGATGTAGTCGAATCTTTATCCTATAGGCGACGTGGTTCTTTTAGACCAGAAGAAGGGCTTAAGGCCCGAAACGTCGTCAATAAAGATTCAACTACATCGAGCTTCACTGCTATGATAACGAGGAATTCATTTCTTCTAGCAACGTCTTTTAGGAGCTTTTATGTTCTACGCCTGGAAGAAAAAGTTCTGACAGATGAAATCATTGTGTTTAATCTCTATAATTTTTTTGAATTTCTACATTTGTTTAATGTAAAATTTGAAACCACACATTTTTTCGCGGTATTTACGAGCATGGAGGCACGATGAGTGTCATATCGGTCGAATGAGCATCCACTGGAGCACTTTGGCACGCGACAGGGACTAATTGAGACGCTGCTTGCGTCCGCTCGAGCAACTGGAGGATCAACGGGAGGAAAGGTGATACAGGTGATTTACGGGCAGCTCTGTACAATCATTGGCTGACCACTTCGGTACGAATATTTCTGAAAATAAACGTGAGGAAAATGTCGGGCTTACCATGGCAGACACAGAGCACATGGTCGGAGAAGTGCTCGTACTCACATCCAGGGAGCGTTCGTGGTGACTTCCGAAGGCATCCTTAAGCAAAATTTTTAGAACACCTTCTTTGACTCGATTAAACATTGTGTGAGCAATTGGTAAAGTTGAAAATTCAAATAATACATACATTTAAAATACATTTAAAATAACAGGTTTTGAACTCTGTCCACCGTCAGGAGGTCGAACTACTGTATGTTCCGGTCTCATTTGAAAAAAGATAAAAAAAGAAAGAAATGATACCGGAACTTACAGTAGTCCGAGATCTCAACTGTGGTCAGAGTTCAGCGCGAACTCTCTGACCACAGTTGAGTCTCGTGAAATGACGAAAGTGAAGATAAAGAACTCTGCTGTTCTTTATCTTCACTTTCGTCATTTCTGATGAGTTGAGGCCTCAAGTATGGGATGAATTTTTCTATGCACTGATGGAGCTAAAAACACACCAGAACGTCCACAGTCAAGATAAGAGATACTTCTTCACCTTGACGCGTTGGTTATCCCATGACTACTGTAAGCTCGGCCTCATTTTTTTACGGAATTTTTTGTGAGACCTCGCAAATGTTTGGATAAGTTTTTAGCTCCGTCAGCGCTTGGAAAAAATAAAACGCACAATGTAAAGCTTCTGCTTCTTAGGGATACCGGAAGTGAAGACAAAGAGCAACAGGGTTCGTGATATGCCAGAAAATGACTAGTGTAGCTGAACGCGCTGTGGGAGTATTCTGCATCTGTACTTTGAACCAGCTAACAACTGCAACTCTTGCAGACCACTACAATGACCTCAGAAACCAGTATGCGGGTCTCCTGGCCGGATTGCATAGAGGACGAAATTCAACTTCTATTCGGCAGCTTTGCCACATGCTCAACACGAATGGAAAAGAATAAAGCTCGGCGTTAATCAATCCGTTTGTAGAAAGGTACAGGCAAGGGAAACTCCTCATTTGCGGTCGTCAAAAGCTTAAAAAGTGATGAATGATGGAAGGCCACAACCTTGCTGTTCAAGTGTTGGAAAGTTGCTATTAAAAGCGGAGCGCGTAGGGCGCAGTTGGAGAGTTACCGGCTGTCGCAAGCAGCTGGAATCGATTCAATGTTCGGGTCTCATCGACACCATCCAAGCCATCCACCCCTCCGTAGTCGACGAAATGATGTCAGAGTTGTTTGCGAAAGGTAAAGATAACCCGTTAAGAAAATAGTACAATGAAAAATCAACAGAACACGTAACATCGGTAATCAAACGGAAGACAACTTGACGCAAAGCCATTAATATGCTCAGGAAAAATCGTATTTAGGATGGTTTCCACACGGCACCTTCATCTTTCCCGGTGATAGCAGGGACTGAATGTTTTTTTTAAGCAATTTTCATTTAGAGGATGTTACCCGCTCTATAGGCAAAATACATTGCTCCAAAACTAATTTTAGGATGAGGCAGACATAGTTTGGCAATACCGCCTCTGGTGTGTGAAGTTTTCATCCTAAGGAATTTTCAAGGCCCAGAATCAGGCCTAAAATGCAGTAGCCTGTGAATGAGGCAGACGTCAAGAACTTTGCTGCGACATTCAGAGACTTAAGTCCGAGGTATTGGGTTGCAAGGAAAGTTTTACGCCACTCACTATGGCGCTCCGTCAAATTTTTGAAAAGTGTTCTGGAACCTTCTCCCAATGACAAATATAGGCTGACCTATGGCTTAGATGTACCACTATTCTCGTTATATGCCGCTATGACTATGGCGGAGAAAATCGCTCTCTACTGCAAGCAAGTTCGACTGCCTCTGCTTGACGAGCTCAAAAAGCAAAGCAGTGCTGAATCGCGGTGGACAACCCATGCGGAACGATGGGACCTACCACTGTCTCCTACGACACAGCGGAAGTTCAAGAACGGAGACTTTTGCTAGGAGGACACATCTTGGTCTAGAAGGTCAGATGAATTAATGAGGAGCGCATTCTGGAGCTGGTTCAGGAGGATCCGCGGCGCTGCACCCGTGAGCTGGCAGAGGAACTCGAGTGCAGTCACAGCCCATAGCCCAACGGCCTTGGACATGTAGGTATGGCGCATGGATACCGCATGCACTTAGCGGCCACTAGCTACAGGTGCGCCAGGATGCGTGCATGAACTTTTTGACTTTGCGGCGGAATTGTATCAGGTTCGAGAGCCTAATCACTGGCGACGAAAAGTGGGAAGTCTACGTTAACCACACTTGAAAACATCAGTGGCTCAGGCAGGAATTCCTACGCCAAGACCGAAACTTCACCCAGAAAGGTCATACTCAATGTCTGATGGAATTTCGAAGGAGTCTTTCACTGGAAGCTGCTACCTGAAAACGCTACTGTTACTAGCGACGTCTACTTCAGGCAGTCGGACCACGTTGAAGCAGCTCTTCGTGACAAACAAGACAAGATCTTCTTCCTTCACGACAATGCTCGTCCACACATTGTAAGGGAGACTCAGAAAAAACTCCATTGTTTTGGAAGACATGTTCTGGCCTGCCCACCGTATTCACCGGATGCTTTTTTTCGTGTTTTTTTTTCGTCAAAACCCCAGGAATTCTATAAAGGCGGGATCTACAAATTATCTGACAAATGACAATATGTTGTAGATAATAATTCTTTATATGTTTGTTAGTTGTTGTATGTATGGAACGAAAGAAATGAATTTGGAAAAAAATTGCCCAAAAATTCATTAATGGCATAATCATGAGGCTTCCCTGATATTCCACAGTTTAGATGTGGAACTTACTCCTCTAGCTTTACATCTGTTCATCTAACAAAGTACTGCTGCTGAGTAGTCCCCGGATGAGCAGCGAGGAAGTCACTTCCCTTCTCACCGGCGCGACGAGTTCGCCCGAGAGTGTAACCCGAAGGAGATCCTAGTCCGGAACCGGCCATTACTCACCTCGCGCACCAACAAATAGCAACTGTTCGTGGAGAGCGATGAGCTCCAAGGTGGCGACGGCATTTACCGCCTTGCGCTGACCTTTCACTCATTCCGCCGGCCGACCACCGCCACAACCACACAACATATGACACGAACGCGAGAGAGAACGGCAGGCAACTGACTGACCTTTGGTTATCCGGAACACGCCGCGCTCCTCCGTCGGTTTCTTCTCGATGAAGCACTGATTCGACGGACACGATCCCATCTGAAACAGAAACACGGAGGGTAACGGCGACTTGGACGCAGTCACTATCGTCTTCCGGTCAGGCGCTAACAAGCGCGAACAGTGCTCACGCACCGCATTTCCGTCTCGGCGGCTCATTATCGACCATGCGAAATTTAGCGTCGGCTCAGTATGAGTGCTGTGAAGCTTGACGGACTGGGCAATTATCGAGGACATTCCAAAGGGCTCGCAGAGCATTGTCTCAACCAGAAGGAAGCTTAGCGGCAAGGCAAAATAACTTTCCAAACCGTTTTCTTCAGGAGACGGTATTTCGGGAATGCCCATTCGATACAGCCTAATTGGTCTGGTGCGTCGCCCCTCTCCATGTAGGTCACATTGACGACTAGTGCTGATGAAATTCTTGAGAAATTCTCTTTATACTGCAGTGTATACAGAATTTGCAGGAATTCCCAGAGTTTCGTTTGTTGGCCGTCGCGGCTATAGTCATGATTGAATGAATATATTCGAATATTCGATATTTCTAGTTTTTCAAACATTCGTTCGAATTCGAACATCGAAAAAATCCATATTCGAATATTCTTCGAAAATCGAACATTTCAATCTTAGTCAAAGATCAAACATTTTTATTCCAATATCGAAATAACTTCAAATTTTTGGGCACACATCATGATTCGAACAAAATGTTTGACTATTTGGCTCTACGAATAAACTGAAAATGGGCTTATTCGCTTTTCCATTATTTGAAAAAAAGTGATGAGCGAATAAATTCGTTATTTTACTAGATTTTTCGACATTGAATTTGTTCGTGCGCTCATTTGTTCGATATATTTTATCAAAAGCACAAATATATTAGTCACGATCGATTTCTTTTCAGATTTCTTTCGGATGAAGAAGGACCACATTGATCAGAAAATTTGTACCGTTCTGACGTCGAGTTGGGCGTATTCAAAACGAATTGGAGGCTTTTGATTCAAATTGGACAACATCCAAATTAGTAGTAGAACGCTTGGCGCCTCCCAAAAGGGACTGAATAAAACCGTTCTTTATCTTCTGTCTGATCATACTTTCAATCTATCCCTTCTTAACATAATTCTTTCTAAGTGAGGCTACCTGCCACTCCGTACCCTTAGTCTTATCAAGTGAATGCAACATAGGCTATTTTTACTTTAAAAATTCGGACGATGTAAACTCACTCCAAAATTGCATTGCAAAACTGCAAAATTGCATTGTAAATTTGCATCATCTTGCGACATTCCAAAAGTGCTAGGCGATTCAAAAACGTAGAGAAGAGAAAAACTATTTCATGTTGCACTTTCATTGGATAAGAACAAAGGACGGCGCTAATCAGTCTCTCTTTGGGGTGCGCCACGCTCTCTGTTTTGCGAAGTATCGTGGAGGCACCTCAACTGTGTATTTGGCCTACACAATGAGTTACGGTAGTAAATCGATGAAGAAGTCCGCGCTTTATCCTTCCCATACAAGTCTGATACCAATTCACCGACCCCAGCGGGATGGATGGCTTGGTTGGCCTGGTCCAGAACCACCAAACCGTGAGCTAATTCGGGGAGGCATGTGAGAACCGGCACCTCCTTCGACTGCGCTACGTGCGCCCACTTTTGCAGGTTCATGGCTTCCGTGAATGCTTCGTGGAATGCGCTCATGGTTAATCGCGAGCTTAGGATAGAAATTGAGTAGAGCACGACGATGAATTGGTAGCATACTTTTCTGGGAAGGAGAACACACTGATTTCTCCCTCGGCTAACCACCGCAAGTTCTTGTGCAGGTCAAGTACGCATTCAAATTGCCTACACAATATTCATCAGAAGTAAAATGCGTTGCGCATTCCAGACAGGGATTCAATGACGCCGTCCCTTGTCATACCTCTTCCTAGAAACCAACAAAGTGTCCTCAGCGGCTTTAAAACACCTCACATTGCTAAAAAGGCGAACAAAACCGCTAGTCTTCGCCCATCATCACAGCAACGTATCAAAGCTCGCTATGCGCCTCCATGCCCTAATTGCGCTGCAATTCATTCCGCATTTAATTGTAGTAGAACGCGACCAACTACCACTTTCTACCCTTTAATCAGATGCGGAAGCCATACCGATCCTCACAGAATGATCACAGATGCTGTGGGTGCTTTGAACTCCATGCCACCTGGGGGCCAAACTTGTAACGCAGTGGCAACGAGAGCTTATTTAATCTACAGAATTCGACTTCGCGTCTGGACTAGTTTAGCTCATCAACCTTCTTGGAATATTTTGCTTCAGACATTGTCATGGGGCGCATGTAGCGCAGTCAGAGGAGATGCAGACTGTCGCCTGCACCCGATTCCGGGTTCCTGGTTCGGATGCCCGCCCAGCCTATCAAGCCTTCCATCCCTCCGGGGTAGGTGAATTGGTGCAGAATTGTCTAGGAAGGATCTTGACTCATTGAGATCAAACAAGACAAAGACTTGTTCATTGGCTGGCCACTGCAATTCAATGCATGGCCAAATACGCATTCAACTTGCCTCCACGACATCCCGTAGAGTTAGAATGCGTGGTGCATCACAAAACGGATTGAGTAACATGAGAGCAATTAATTTAATTTAAGCACATTTACCCAAAAACAAAAATTTTACGAAACTTCAAACTATGTGTTTACTTATTGGGAATTAAAACTTCAAAGAAAGTTACACTAAAATTCTCCTTGAACAGAGAATTATTCTAACCTTTTTGAAGAGTCTCTAATTTAATTAGAAGAAGCTCATTCGATTTGGAAGACGTTCGCTGTCCAAATTCATTTGAAAGGTGTCCGATTTGACGTGAAAATTGTATGAATGCGATAGGAAATATATTCCTTGTTACTTATTCTTCCTAAAAACATGGCACTTGTCGTGAATAGGGTCTACGTCAAGATGTGGAAGGTATCAGTCGCTACACAATCACAGCCACCAATCAGAGCGCCAAGAGAAGACACGCTAGCCAACTGGGCCCCGGCTCGCGTAGACCATTTCAAGTTTCTTGTCAATATAAACATCATTTGTTCAATAATCTCCAAGTTCGACGCTCTTGAAACCTGGCCATCTTAGACGTTTTTTAAAAAATCCTTATACCTAATCCTAATTCCCTATATTTCATGCCAAACCTGGAAGGCAAAAAGGATTTTTTAAAACATGTCATTTGTCTCCACAACACTCCGTAAAAGTGGAAGCGTATTCCAATTTAGTTTGCTCAAAACCCGAAACCAATCTGAGCTATTCTATTCTTGATTGTCTAAAAAATTGACAGTGGTTGTTAATTTGGCCTACATTAAGAGGCAGGAACGAGCCAGATTATTACAGCCAGTTGGCGTGCCGCACACACTTCAGAGGGGCACGTTTAGTCCAGTACGTGCTCATTCCCATGTAGGCCACATTAACGACCAGTACCGAAAAATCCACTTTGTTGACGAGCAAATGAGCGTATCGTTACGCCGAATTCGACAGCTGTCTGGTAAAACGCTTTTCAACTTCCTTCAGAAGCTTCTTCAAAAGTGGTTTTTCTTTCAAAAAGCAGATCCATGAAAGAGTCATCAACAAAAAGGAGAGAATTTTTAAAGAATTGAGGAACTTATAACACCTAACAAGCGATGTCTCAAGGCGCTACTACTCCACGTCATTAGGAGCTTCAGCAAAAATCTATTAAAAATTTATAAAATTAGCTATTAAAAATAGCCCCGATTCCTCCCAACTTTTCATCAGGGTATCTCGCCAAGCGATGGAATCGGCATTGTTGACAAGCATGGCCGACAACGGCAGCTGGGTGACTGGCGCCAAGCAGTGCTGCCGTCTATTTGTTGTTCTATTTACGCATAATTTATTAATTTATCACTGATTAATGCGGCTGAAAAGCGAGAACACAGGGCGTAAATAATCCTACCTGGCAATTGCACGGTTCACTATGGCAGGTACCGGAGCATGAGTAACAGTGTTGAGCTTGGCTGACGACGGGCAGAAGTGCAATGACGAACAGCAGCAGCAGTGGAGGAGGCGACGACGACGGCGGCATCACTCAAACGTCATCTGAATCGTCATTATTTGTTCTTGATGGAACGAACCGATTGTAGCAGCACAACGTGAACGTGGACGAGTAGAAGTAGCCATAGAAACCGAACCGACAAATCGTTGTTTTCTCGATGATAAACGCTTCATTTGACGCTCGGAGAACGGGGGGGGGGGCGGTTCGGTCAGTGAATAGCCGTTGTTAGAGCGCTGGCGACGTCGGCAGCAGCGAGGAACGGATAGCGGAGGCGCGGAGCTGTGCAGCCGCGATGAATGGGAACCGAGGAAGAAGCCAAATTTGGACAGGAACATGACGGAAACGACGCGAAAGCTGGAGGAAATCAGACAACGCGAGAACGACGAAGTATACTTTTTCATGCTTATTATGGAATTATACTGAATTCGGTGAACTAGTCGTTAATGTGGCCTACACGGAGCACACCAATCATAGAGCATCAAACGGGCGCTGCACATAGAGGAGGCATGAGTGATCAGTGCCTTGATTGGCTACCGCGCGTTCCATAGGTGCTGTGATTGGTTGCAATGATCTCTCACCTTTCCGCGTTCCCATGTAGGCAACTTCATCTACCAGCAACAAATTCGGAATACTTTTTTACCTTTCTGGGCACTAGAGATTGAAATGCTTAGGATAAAAAGATACACCACAAGATTTTCTATTCAGGGCTTTTGCTGTACCCATGAAGCGCAGTCAGAGGAGGTGCCGACTATCGCATGCTCCGTATACCTGGCTACTGGTTCGGATTTTGCGTCCAGGCCAGCCAATCCTTCAGTCCCTCCAGGGTCTGCGAATTGGTACGAGACTTGCCTGAGAAGGATTAAACGCTGACTTGTCCATCGACTGGCAGCCGCAAGTCATTGTATGGCCAAATACGCATTCAGGTCGCCTCCACGACATCCTGTAGAAGTAGAATGCGCGGCGCACCCCACTAGAGATTGAGTAACACCGTCCTTTATCCTCCTTATATTGCACTCGTTACACCAGATTTCCGCTATATAACGGGCTGTTGCCTAACCGGGCTGGTCAGCATGGAGTGCCTGCCAAAAGTGAGACCGGAAGCGATGAGATCGCTGGACAGAGCCAGCAGAACGCGAGAGGACTGAGTAGCACATGTGTCGGTGCAGCGATTTGCTGGTGCTAACATTGCCATTACTTTCGCTGGGCAAAAACCCACTAAGTACCTTCTCCCTTTCGGCGCGTAGAGCGCGGGCTGCGACTCAACCAAGAACCTCGTTTCGGGCACTTGCAACTGTCGCCACCCGTTCGCATCGGGTGGCGACAGTTGCAAGTGCCCGAAACGAGGTTCTTAGTTGAGATTTCGTGTGCAGACCAACCAAGCCTCCC
Source organism: Heligmosomoides polygyrus bakeri (assembly GCA_947359475.1). Classification (NCBI taxonomy): domain Eukaryota; kingdom Metazoa; phylum Nematoda; class Chromadorea; order Rhabditida; family Heligmosomidae; genus Heligmosomoides; species Heligmosomoides polygyrus. The sequence goes on along the minus strand of OX375868.1, from coordinate 94,024,669 downwards.
CGTTCCTTCTCGTGACATTGAATTGGTATCAGACTTGTCCGAGAAGGATAAAGCATTGACCTATTCAGGCCGGCCACCGTGAGTCGTAAGAATTGTATAGGCCAATCAAACATTCAAAACGCCTCCATGACACCATGTAGAAGTAAGATGCGGGGCGCATCCCGTACAGAGTTATCCCGCATCCCTTTTATTATTTATCCGCTAATTTGATCTAATAAAACCCTTGGCTCTCTGCATTTAAGGCTTTTGGTGCCTCTCTTTTTGTTTACTGATTTCTTTTTCTTTCTTTCTTGGTTGAGTTGTTCATGAATTGTCTCTTGTTCTAATTAAAGGACAAATGCATGTATAGCCATGTCCATGTTAATTAAATCATTGTTGTTGCGCACGGGGCGCGTGCAGCGCAGTTGGAGGAGGCGCCGACTGTTGCCTGCACCCGATACCAGGTTCCTGGTTCGGATTTCCCGCCCAGGCCAACCAAGCCTTCCATCCCCCCGGGGTCAGCGAATTGATACCAGACTTGTCTGGGAAGGATAAAGCGCTGAATTGATCATCGGCTGGCCGCGGCAAGTATGTAATTGTATGGCCAAATACGCATTCAAATCGCCTCCACGACATCCCGTAGAAGTAGAATGCGTGGCGCATCCCAAGAGGGTTAAGTAACGCCGTCCTTTATCCTCTTATCCTTTATTGGGCACAATTTAGTGCAAGTATAAATAAGTAAATAAAAATTGAACAGACCAGCCTAGCAGTAAAAAGTAATTTCTCGTTCGCAGAGATCAAAAGCCTCTAGAATCCAATGAAGTCATGAGGCCGAATTCATGAATGATTTTACCCAGGGTTACGCTAGAGCGTAGAAACTGAAGCATTACCTGGGGCCGGATTCATCAACGATTAACGCGCGGGTAAAGAGGGTAAAGATTCCCACGATGAAAGCTGCGTCTCTGACTCTCACCTTATCTCTACCTGATTCTTATCTTATCTCCACACTTTATTCCCCGCGTACCTACGGGTTTAGGGGATTAGGGTTTAATGAGCGCGTGTAGCGCAGTGCGCGACTGTCACGTGTGCTGGATACCAGGTTTCTGGTTCGGATTTCCCGCCGAGACCAACCAAGCCTTCCATCTTTCCGAGGTCGGTGAATTGGTACCGGACTTGTCTGGGAAGGATAAAGCGCTGACTTGTTCATCTGCTGGCCACCGCAAGTCATTGTGTGGCCAAATACGCATTCGAGTCGCCTCCATGACATCACGTAGAAGTAGAATGCATGGCGCATCCCAAAAAGGATTGAATAACGCCACCCTTTATCCTTTTATCCTTTACCAGTCGTACGTCGGCCTAGCGGCCGCCTACGACTGGTTGGGGGCTTCGCCCCCACACCCCGAGAATAGGACGCCATGGCCGCTACGGGTTTCCTATTCTTCCTTAGGCCTTCTGACCTTTATGTTAATCGAGATGGATCGATTGATCCGACGTCAGATTCGTGTTCAGCGACCTCGATTACCCCAGGATCGATGTTTCGCGCCATTTGAGCGCCATCCTCAAAAAATCGATAATATCGACCGATATCGATTGGCCGACTTCAGATTCGTGTTCAGCGACATCGATTACTCCCAGGGCCGTAGTTTCGCGCCGCTTGAACGTCATCCTCAAAAAATCGATAATATCGATCGATATCGATTGGTCGACTTCAGATTCGTGTTCAGCGACCTCGATTACCCCAGGGTCGAAGTTTCGCGCCACTTGAGCGCCATCCTCAAAAAATCGATAATATCGACCGATATCGATTGGCCGACTTCAGATTCGTGTTCAGCGACATCGATTACCCCCAGGGCCGTAGTTTCGCGCCGCTTGAACGTCATCCTCAAAAAATCGATAATATCGATCGATATCGATTGGTCGACTTCAGATTCGTGTTCAGCGACCTCGATTACCCCAGGGTCGAAGTTTCGCGCCACTTGAGCGCCATCCTCAAAAAATCGATAATATCGACCGATATCGATTGGCCGACTTCAGATTCGTGTTCAGCGACATCGATTACCCCCAGGGCCGAAGTTTCGTGCCGCCGACGTGTTCGGCACGTCTACGGCTCGCTATGCACGCTTGCCGACGTGTTCGGCTGTCGCGCCCCATCTCAAGTGTGACGGAAGGACAGTGTGACACACGCACGCACACACACACACACGCTTGCTGCTTTATATATAGTAGGATACCTACGGGTTTAATTGTTGATGAACCCGGAACTGACATGAGCGTGATGGTGGATGAATGGTGGAATAGAATTAATCGTTCATCGAATTACATCCATGAAGACCAAACTTGCCCTCTGCCCACTATCCTTTATTGGTAAGCTTATCCATTATCATTAAACCGTTAGCTTACCAGTCATAATCCGGATTCTGAAATTGATATCAAGCGTGATGAGCTGAAAAACAGAGAAAAAGAATGTTGTCTAAGTTGACATTTGCGAATTCAGAATGACTGAAGCAATGAGTTGTCAGGAACATATTAGTCAAAACATAGCGATAGGAAAAACGAAAGCGAAAGTAGTTTCTGGAGCAGCCTAAATCTGCGCAGTACGTTCGTATTTTCTTCAAGAGTAGAGGCAAAGTATGCAATACTAAAAAAAGAGAAGAACAAATTGATATTCAACCGCAAAACATAGGAGGAAGAGCAAATTATTGTAAAAAAGAAAAACGAATGTCTAAGAAGAACACAAGCCTGGAATGCTATTTATTTATTCATTTATTGAAGGGCGTGAATTGCAGAAGAATTACATGCATAACACTGTATCTATAATAAAGCAACGTGATGAAACGTTATTAAGCAGAACACAATACAAAAAAGAGAGAACAAGCTAAGTTAACCTACTTCGGGCAATCAGATGTTTGAAGTGAGGAAGGAGGATGAGGACAAGGAATGAAGGAATTCAAGAGCCAACGCACCTGCTATACACAACACGAAGTAAACGCCATAGAAGACCATTGCCCTGTAAAGTTGGCAGAAGCAGGCTGTCGTACTCAGAGCTAGGCCGCGGCTTATGCTCATCGAAAACGTCTGAATCGCGGAAGCCTATCGTTCCTAATTACAGGAAGCGAAATAATTTCTGTTCGCGCGGCGAGTGTGGCGTGCCGTTGCGATATGCTTATTAGAGAGAGGATACAAATGGAGCTGCCGATGGCTGCCTCTCATTCATACATATACGCCGATTCTCGGAACGATGCAGCAGCTTTGCCGGGCAACAAGTCTCTAAGGAAATGTATCTCTTCCTCTACAGAAACTATGTAAATTCACAGCAAAGGCGAACAAAAATGAAAGCGCCATGAGCGAGCATTTGACAGCTAAGCTTTCAACCACAACCTCGGCAGAAATTTAGGTAGAATGCGCTATGCAATGCCGCTTCTGTCTTTTGTTTTTGGGCGGAATAGGAGCAAAAAATTGTCGTTTTCACCGTTTTCCTATAACTCCTTTTAGAGGGATTATTTAAAAAACAAGGTTTACCTTTTGAATCCAATGTTGGCAATCTATTCAGTGATTTAGGTATCATCCGATTGTTCTAGAAAAAATAGATTGAGACCTATAAAACCCGGACCCTGTCGGTGCAGTTATTTCGAGCGGTAAGGTGAGGGTCGTCGCCAACAGGTTTTGTAGGCCACCAAACTATATCTTTCTAGAACCACTAAAGGATGAAGGATAAAGGACGGCATTACTCAATCCGTTTTGGGAGGCGCCACGTATTCTACTTCTACGGGATGTCGTGGAGGTGATCTGAATGTGTATTTGGCCTTGCGATGGCCAGCCGGTGAACAAATCAGCGCTCTATCCCACCTAGACAAGTCTGGTACGAATTCACCGGCCTCGGAGGGATGGAAGGCATGGTTGACGTGGCGGGAAATCCGAACCAGGAGCCTGATATCGGGTGCTCGCCATAGCCGGCATCTCCTCCGACTGCGCTACACGCGCCTAGGACTACTGAAAAAACCTGCATCATTGGATAGATCGCCCACGCTCCATTGGATTCGGACGATAACGTCTATTTTTTGAATAGGCCATATTGTTGGAGGTTATAGGAAAACGGCGAAAACAGTGGATTTTGCGCTTATTCCGCCCAAAAACCAGTAGGCAGGAGGTATCGTGGTGCCAAGCTGAAAGTCGCACGAATCGATTTCGAGTTCAAAGTCGCGTCCAAGCCAGCAACTTAGTTCTCTCCCATACGGAGTAAATGGACCACATTTTTCCAAAAGGGTTTGGCGGTCAGGCGAGGAGGAGTCAGAACTTTCTTATTTAGATAATCTTCCGCCAACTCTTCGATTCCGAATGAATGAAAGGCCTGGTAGGCTATCTTGGTTCACTTCTCAGAATCTCGCAGAGCTAAAGCATGAGGAGCATTCTACCTAAACTTTCTTGAAAGGATAAAGGATAATGGACGGCTTCACTCAATCCCTTTTGGGATGCGCAACGCATTCTACTTCTACGGGATGTCGTGGAGCTGACTGAATGCGTATTTGGCTTATAGAATGACCTGCGATGGCCAACCGATGTGTATGTCAGTGTTTTATCCCTCCTAGACTAATCCGGTATCAATTCACCGACCCTGGAGGGATGGGACTCTTGGTTGGTCTAGGCGGAAAACCCGAACCAGGAACTTTATATCGTGTGCTCGCGACAACCGGCTCCTGCACCGAGTGCGCCACACGCGCCCAGCTAAACTCCCTTAGGCCTAACTTTTAGAAATCTGTTACACCTACCAGGTGGGCTAAGTCAAGTGCTCGCACTCGATTACATGCGTTTGGCAAGGAATATTTTGTAAATAAATGATGGAATTAATATATTCATGGCGCTTAGGCGGAGGGACGGCTAAGTACATATACGCACGGACTTCATATGAGGTGCAATCTAAGTCTTTCCAGAGCCGTTTCCAGCTTTGTTACGCACATAGCCAAGGATACTCTGCGATGTCACGCCTGACATAGGTGCTACGTCATCAATCATTACTGTGCGATTTTCAAAATAAAGACGCAAAAATCAATGGATGTAATGAAAAATCGTTCGTGAAGGCATGAAAGTAAAATGAGCGTGTAACAAATAACAGAAATCCCAGAATAATGCGGAACAGCACAAACTAGACACCTTTCATTTCAAACTAGACAGTTTGCATTTCAAACTGGACACTGCTGCTATAGTACATACTGACCATTACAACGAGAAATTATTCAAAAAAGAAAAATCAGTGGTGCGTAATGTAAGAAAACGTTCGCGAAAGCATGAAAAACAAAATGAGCGTGTAACAAAGAACAGAAATCTAAGAATAATCCGAAATAAGTATGCCATGGGCGCGTGTAGCGCAGTCGGAGGAGGCGCGACTGTCGCGTGCACCCGATACCAGGTTCCTGGTTCGGATTTCCCGCCCAGGCCGACCAAGCCTTCCATCCCACCGGGGTCGGTGAATTGGTACCGGATTAGTCTAGGAGGGATAAAACGCTGACATACACATCGGTTGGCCATCGCAGGTCATTCTATAAGCCAAATACGCATTCATGTCGCCTCCACGACATCCCGTAGAAGTAGAATGCGCTGGCGCATTCCAGAAGGGATTGAGTAACGCCGTCTACGTGCGATTCAAGCAAGTAGATGTTCTAATAATTAAAAAATAATCTCCTTCAAATAAAAGAACGCATGGTGCCTGAAGGATAAAAACTACACTGTGCTGGACACACTGAACTTTTTTATTTAGCCCTAAACAATCTTTGTACTAGAAAGCGAAGAACTTTTGTGTGAGAAGATTGCGCCATGCACTTGCCCCACATTGCTCATTGGAATGATAGTAGGAATGCAATTTATTAGGGTGTCCCATAACTTTCTGGGCTATCATACCATCTTTACTAAAAGTTATTACAGCAACATAATGATCAAGGTAGTCAATCGATATATTCTCCATCTGTGGCCACAACCTTTCTCCAACGATTGGGCAGAGAGTTGATTGCATTCTATCAGAAAGAAGCTGGCCTGCTGCCGATCCATTCATCGATTGCGCACTGAACCTCTTGACGTTACGAGCATCGTTTGTTCATGGAAAAAAGGAGCAAGACCTCTAAATGCAGCATAGCCACAAGGGCTGATATCTGGTGAATACGCAGGATGCGCCGCAATTTAAATAGACTCCTTCCCTACCGTCTCCTGCGTTCGTTTCGCTCGATGCGGTCGTGCATTATCTACTAACACCGAATAGTACCGAATCTCGGGTACTTCTCAAGCAGCTTACGCTTCGTCTCCAGCATATCTTCAATGTACAAGTTTGCTGTAATCGCCTGCCCATCCGGCAAAAGCGAGTAGTGCAGGACTTCCCGACTCGTGAACCAAAATGAAAACAAAATCTTCTTCCAATGGGGGACCTCTTCGGAATTCGTTCTGGTCTTGCATGCTTCAGAAGCCATTCGATCACCCGTGGTGTGTTATCGTACACGCACCACTTCTCGTCCTGTGCCACAATCGTGCTCAACCACGCAGTCATTCTTGCGCGGTTGAGATTATTCTGACAGGTGACCATTCACTCTCGCCTCTGAGAGTCTCTGGGGTCAGTGCACGTGGGATCCATCCTGGCAAGACTGTCCTTCTTCCGCTTTGTTTCAGGTAACGATGAATAGTGCCACGTGGAGTACTGATAGCCTTCGATATCGTCCTTACGCTTCTGGCAGGTTGCCTCCTGAGCTACGAGCTGCTGCAGGCACTCGTCGTTCATTCGGTCCGACCGCTCTTCCAGTATGCTTCTTGTCCGTAATGCTGTACTTTCCCTTCCGGAAACGATTTGGTCAAGTTTCGCACGTAAACTTGCTGCAGACGTCAGGACCTAACAAAGCAACGATAGCTTTGTGAGCAGAGTACGCAGACTGCCCAGAACGGAAGTGATGAAGAAGCAAGTCGCGATACGTCGATTTCTGCTTCATTTTTGAGAAATTGCCAAAGTGCGGGCAGCAGGCCGATAGAGGTAATCGATATGCTATTGCGAAACATATTCGATCGCCTTCTTATGCCAAGAGAACATCCCATTTGGATTTTGCATAAAGAAGTTATAACGCGCCAAACATGTTCAAATAGCCCAGAAAATTATGGGACACCCATACAAGAAGATATGTTTAGAAATAGCAAAATCAATTACGATACCACAAACATGCTATAAATCTTCACTGTGTCATCAGGAAAACAGCATTTGCACTATCAACCAAGTAAATACTGCAGTGTTGCAGACGTTTGCGCAGTACAATCTTTTCACTCGAAAAATTGCTATGTTGAGAACCGAATGCCCGCTTTTTAAAACAATTTATTCTAAATTTTGCTGAAAGTTTTTTGCATAACGTTATATACCATTCAAACGATTTGCTCCTGCAGAGATTATATTTTGCTTTTTCTCTTTTTTCCATTTCGATTTTTGCTAATTTTTAGGTCATTAAAGTAGAAAGTCAAAAAAGAAAAGTGTCCTTCGCCGACAGCTCCTTCTCTAATTTTACGTTTGAGCTCGTTCGCGCAACGTTATATGTTGGATTTTTTATTCATTTGCGTTTCCTTAAGATCTATAAGGACTAAAGTCGTGAATCCAGACGACATTAATTTTTTACGAAGACTTCCAATTCTTTGGTTGTTTTTTTGAACAGCGTTATATGTCGTTCAGAAGAGAATGTTCTGCTTTGTCAAAGTTGGCGTTTCGTTTGTTTGTTCACTGATTTTTTTCCAATTTTTAGTTAGATGTTAGAAATTAGAAAAATGACTTCTACCAACCCTTTCTAGCACTGCGTCATATGACATTTGGAAGAAAATGTTTCGTTCTATCAGAATGTGTGTTTCGTTTTGGTCATTCATATTTTTGCTAATTTTTGAGCCATCGAAATAGAGAGAAAGAATTAACCAAGCAGTCGGAACTGTTGGTAAAAATACACGTTAATGTTCTGAAAATTGGCGAACACTCAAATGTTCTTCTTTCGAATGGTGTATGTATAATGAAAAAAAACAGATAAACATAAGCAGAGAAGGGCTGTCGATGAAGGTCATTTTTTTTGACTGTCCACTTAAATGGCCTAAAAATTGACGAAGTTGAAATGGTAAAATACAGGTTTTTAAAATATGCAAAAACGATCAATGATTAATTTGGAATGATGAAAAATAGAGAAATAACCTGTACGAACACCTCCTTCAATTACACTCTGTTGAAAATTGTCATTCTCTCTTGAATGAGATGTTGCATACAAGTACAACAAAATTTCAGCGAAATTTGAAATAAAATGCTTAAAAAATGGCATACTTTCAGTTTCCAGCGCATTTGTTTCACTAGCAGTTCAGAGTGTACAAAAAGTATTGTCTTTGCCCAAGGATATAAACTGATGGTGAGCACTAATTTAAGAAGTATTCACATTTTCAGCCCTACGAAGAAGAGCTGCTCAATCTCCTCATGGCAGTGCGGAATGGACAGAAGGGAAATTGCAGATTTCCTTTCGTGTCGAAAAAACGACGGACGTCTATGAGTGGGGTGATTGGAGAATGTCATATTCATTCATGCGCTCTCCGTATGCGCCCGCACAAAAACAGCCGTCGCTTCATCAAGGTGCTTAGTTTGTCTATTAACCAACTGTTTATAACGGAGAGGCAATGGAGCCATGCAATTAATGCTTGGATGAGCCGTGTCCACATTTAGGATAAAGGATAAAGGACGGCGTTGCTCAATCCCTTCTGGGATGCGCCAGCGCATTCTACTTCTACGGGAGGCGACATGAATGCGTATTTGGCCACACAATGACTTGCGGTGGCCAGCCGATGAACAAGTCAGCGCTTTATCCTTCCCAGACAAGTCTGGTACCAATTCACCCCGGAGGGATGGTAGGCTTGGTTGGCCTGGGCGGGAAATCCGAACCAGGAACCTGGTATCGGGTGCAAGCGACAGTCACGCCTCCTCCGACTGCGCTACACGCGCCCTTGTCCACATTTACTTCATGAAAATCATTTCGATATGAATTCAACGATGATTTCGAGATGAGCAGCCTCGACACAAAGGAAAGCAGCGTAGCCGACTAATTTCCTTATATAGGCAAATATTCAAATTCAAATTTGTAGCAGTTCTACGACAAATTGGACAATTTTCAATAAAAAATAAAAAATAAAAAATAAAATCCAAAAAATTCAAATAAAATTGTACAGTATTCTAAGCAAAATTTTATGGTTTTGAAATCAAAGAGAACATTCTCCCAATAAGAACGAGCTTCTTTCACATTAAAATGAAAGTGCTGTAGTATCTTGTGCAACGCTGTTCAGCCAAGATTGGTATATTTCTATAAAATTATTTTTTATAAGAAAATAAAATAATTTTTTTATAAAACCATATTTGCTACATTACGTACGCAAAAAAAACAAGAACTAACTAGGTCGATGCTTCAAGAAGAGAGAAATTGAAGATTATTTCTGTAAAAAAGAGGTTCTAAGGTAGAATAATTTTTGTTCAATCAAAATTCGGCATGACTTTTCTTAAAATTGTTTAATTCACCCTCCCCAACAAGTGAGCAAAAAGGATAACATATAAAGGACGGCATAACCAAATCCCTTCAGGGATGGGCCATGCGTTCTACTTCTACGAAATGTGGAATTGAATGCGTATTTGGCCACATAATTACTTGCGGTGGCCAGCTGATGAACAAGTCGACCAGCTCCAGGAACGATGGAAGGCCTGGTTGGCTTGGGTAGGAAATCCGAACCTAGAACCCGGCATCGAGTGCATGCGACAGCCGGGACCTCACCCGACCACGCTACACGCGCCCCTATAAGTGAACAAAAGCTCCAAAGAAAATAATGAATTAAATATTGTTTTACGGTGCAGGAAGGCAGCAGTCACAAAGGTAGATGAAAGAAGAGATCGCGCCATGCATCGACTGAATCGTCGCGAATATTTTATGATAGATAACAGAAAATCTATTTGCGGGGAATAGGAAACTACAACAAATACAATTCTAGAAACTAGGTATTCTCACATCGCTTTTTCAGATAAGCAGCATTTATACTAAGCTTTCTTAGAACAGTGTCTTGTTTGATTTTAAAAATGTCCAGTTTGACATGAAACTGATACAGAAGTGGTGGAATTCAAGTCTGGATTAGAAATCGAACTCGATCGGTCCGTTCTCATCTTCTAATCTGTGTTTAACTGTGCATAAAATAGGAAAACTTTTAAAGGAATCACCCCACAGCACGCTGCAGACGATTGAAGTGAGATGAAGCGGAGTCGAAGACAGAGATTCTGAGCCAAATGGTCGCGGAAGAGCGGAAGACATTTTGTCAAATGACCGGAAGCTGGCTGGCGAAACCCAGTGTCGGAGATTGCACGCTGTTCCTGCGGAACATGGGAGCATGGCGACAAGCGGCGACCTCATTTCTGGACATATGGATTGCTAGTGACGAGTGGTAGCACTGTTGAAGGAGGCGTGTGCTGCTGTCTTCACCGGAAGCTCAAGGTTCTTGGTTTGGAATTCCCGCCTAGGCTATCCAAGCCTTCAAGACGGTGAATTCGTACCAGACTTGTCTGAGAAGGATGAGGCTGACTTTTCCATCGGCTGGTCACCGCATGTTATGGTCTAAGGCAGAATAGCATACAAATCGCCCCCACGTCATCCCGTAGAAGTGCAATGCGTGGCACATACTAAGTAGGATTGATTAACGCCGTCCTTTATCCTTTATCATTTATGTTATCCTCTTTGTATTCCTAGGTATGAATCGTTTTAGCGCCTTGAAATGCAAAATAAAAAATAAATGAAATTGAGCGGCAACCATGGAACTACATACATATGTATCATTCTCAAATCAAATTGGACACTTTTCACGTCAAAATGGATACTATTCCTGGTTAACCTAAGACTTTTCAAATCAAATTGGACACTTTTATAAGCTAACCTAAGACTTTTAAAATCAAAGAGAACTCTTCCAAATTGAAAGGAGCTTTTTCTACATTAAACTAGAGACTCTCCAAAAATATGAGAACATTTTTTTGTTCAAGGAAAATTTTAGTATGACTAAAATTTTTTTTGAGAAAGAACAATGATATAAAGTTGCTTTGAAGAGCAGGATGGCGGCCATTTGATGTTGCCGAAACAGAGATTGTGCCATGCCCCCGTCCGAAACTTCGCAATTTTCGTTCGATTGATAGCGGAATTTCTGTTTGCATGCAGTTTTACACCTGCATGCGGTGCAACACAAAAAATTGTAAAAAATACACATATCCTAACCTTCTTGATGCATATAATGCTGCAGTATTTACACTATCAATCAAATAAACATTGCATTGAACTTTTTGAGTGCAGGGTGCGATCCAGTATTTTAATGCAAAACATGATTGGTGCCTTGTTGTGCTTTAACACAAAACTTAATTTATTAGTTTCTCTTAAAAAATAAAAATTTTATAAAAATATTTCTCTCATTCGGCAGCTAAAGTAAAAAATTTCAAAAAAGTTATTCTAAGATTTTTTTAAACAAAAAAAATTATTCTAACTATTTTAAAAGGACTTCAGATTAATCTGCAAGAAGCTCGTCTCGATTGGGAAGATGATCAATTTGATTTCAAGGTTCATAGGCCAGCTTAGAAGAGTGTCCAATTTGGTTTGAAAAGTGTCCAATTCGACGTGAAAATTGTATACATAAAGAAAGCAAAAAGCCAGATATTCGGCTTAAGAATCGCTTGGCCAGTAAAACACGTGGTAATAGAAGAACGCCATTCGGAAAGCATAAAGCAGACGCGGCATAATGGCAACGCTTTTGACTTTGAGTGTACGGCTTTCGCTATAGAGACAGCAATTTCGGGACGAAAGGCTTTGGAGGCACTCCAGATTCTCGCAAAAAAAAAACCAGAATGAACGATCACTACTAGCGACTGTCGATTTCCAATGACTTCCTGCCATTCGCGCCAGAGGGCTCGTGTAGCGCAATGGGGGGAGGTGCCGGCTGGCACCTGCACACGATACCAGTTTCCTGGTTCGAATTTCCCGCCCAGGCCAACCATGCATTGCATCCCTCCGAGGTGGTACCGGACTTGCCTTGGAAGGATAAGGCCCTGACTTGTTCGTCGGTTGGCCACCGCAAGTCATTGTATGCCCAAATACGAATTCAATTCGTCTCCATGACATCCCGTGGGAGAAGAATGCGTGGCGTGTCCCAAAATAGGTTGAGTAACGCCATGCTTAGGGCGCGTGTAGCGCAGTCAGAGGAGGCGCGACTGCCGCGTGCACCCGATACGAGGTTCCTGGTTCGGATTTCCCGCCCAGGCCAACCAAGCCTTCCATCCCTTCGGGGTCCGTGAATTGGTACCAGACTTGTCTGGGAAGGATAAAGCGCTGACTTCTTCATCGGCTGGCCACCGCAAGTAATTCTATGGCTAAATACGCAATCATGTCGCCTCCATGACATCCCGTAGAAGTAGGATGAACTGGCGCATCCCAGAAGGGATTGAGTAACCCCGCCCATTATACTTTTGTCCTCATCATATGCTTTGTGTAAATAAATAAATACAAAGGGTTAAAAGCAGTGAAAAGAGGAACTGGTTGTGAGTAACGAAGCTCTTTTGGTGAGTGAGCGGACAGTGGGAGGACAGCTCTTCGAGACGTAAGGACAACTAATAAAAAACCGTCATAACAACATCAAAGAAGGCGCAAAAACGCTGACAACAAGTCTAGTCGACTTCATTTTCAATGTTAAACTAATATTTATTTACTTTCACAAATAGCCGACAAGAGCACCAAATCGTACTCCGACCGCAACAATCAGAAGACGCGGCTTCATGAAAGAATGCCATGACGACGGAAGGAGCAGAGATTCCGCTGTGCGCTGGTAATCAAACTGAATCCGGCTAAATTACATGGAAAAGTGCAGAGTAGCCCACACAGCTGAGCGGTCGCGGGAAGTTTTCTCGTCAAGAGCGAACAACAACGATGGACTTTGTCGGCAAAGGGTACGGCACGCGGGGATTAGGAGCAGAAGCGTTCCGGAAGCGGACGGAGGGTGGAACACCCCACCTCACGGAGGCCAGCGGCGCCGATTAAGTAATTCGCGTCGTCCGGAAAGCCCCGGACCGCAAATAAGTGATGCGGCCACCAACAATCAAATTTGCCCCCGGCACCGGAGCACGACGCCACGACATCTCGTGCGCAAAACAATGCCGCTCCGCCCCGATCGCGGTGGACGTGTACGGAGTGTAACTTATGGGCGGGCTAATCTAGTGAGGGGCGTTCCCTTTCGTGGTCTCCGTAGGTTCTTCTGGACTTGGAGCGTTTCAAGCTTCTGAAAAACTTAAGTGAACCAGTGAATACTGCGAAGAGGAGGCAAAAACAGCGTTGCTAATATACCCCGTTAACATCACAACATGAAGAAAGCCTGTATGACAGAAGAGGTATGATTGCAGCCATTGTTTCCACGTTAATGACGTCTGACATCATCTGACGTTTTCTGGCGACGCTTCGCTTGCCCTCCAAGCTGAGGTACTATGGTCCACTCGTGGGTTCTGTTGCTGAACAATCGCCGTTTTGAATGATTGCTGAAAAGGGTGCATGGCAGCGCAACGGTGGAGGCGCTGGCTGGTGTCTGCACCTTAAGCCACGTTCTTTGCTCAGATTTTCCGCTCACGCCAACAAAGTATTCCATTCCACTTCGAAGCGGTAGACCTAGAGCAATCCATGAAGACAATTTGAAGGCCTTTGTGGAATCTGAACCAGCGCAAACAGTCTGTGAGATTGCGGAAGGTCTAGGAGACAGTAAAACTGCTGTTGCAGATGGTTTGAAACACCTCGGAAAGATGAAAAAGCTCAAAAAAGTTGGAGCGATATGAGTGATGTGAAATTGGCGCGTCCCGAAATCTGTTCTTCTTTGCTTTCCTGGAATCAGAACGACCCGTTTTTGGATCGAGTCGTCATATGCGATGAAATATGGGTTCTGTGCAATAACCGAAGATGATCAGGGCCGGATTCGTCAACGAAGAAGTCAATAGAACGCCACCACAGATTTACCCAACCGGGTCCTCACTAGAAAACCACCGGTCCTTGTGATTCAAGGACGCGGTGGAGGATGCGTGCGCGTCCGACTAGACTTAGCAGGGAGCCCAAATCCTTGCCATTGGGTTAGACACTAGCAATAGAGCGTTACCGGTACTTCACCGTGTGTTTTACCCGACGTTCTAGCAAGATACGCTACGGTTTTCACCGGGAACCTACCACGCTGCGTGTTGACGAATCGTACGTGCCGGTTTCCGGTAAGTTTCATTGTTACCGGCCGGCAAATCGTTGACGAATCCGAGCGTAGGACAATCAGTTGATGTCGAGAAACCCCATGCTCTTCCCAAAGCCGAAATTCCACCAGAAAGAGACGATGGTAACAATGTGGTGGACAGCGGCTGGCGTGATTCACTACGACTTTCTGGGACCGAACCATCACGGCAGAGTCCTACTGTAACGAATTCGACGAGATGTACCGAAAACTGCGTCAGGGCCTGTTCATACTTCACGACAAGAGCGATTTGTCGCTCGTGCAAAATATGCATATCGATTAAAACCGAGCGCGCGCCGAAAAGTGTTCATACTCGAGCGCCGGCGCTGTCGCTCTTGTCGCTGCGCTCTCGTCGCTCCCGTCGCCCGTGCAAAACATGCGAATCGATTAAAACCGAGCGCGCGCCGAAAAGTGTTCATACTCGAGCGCCGGCCTTGTCGCTCCAGCCGCTCTTGTCGCTCTAGTCGCTGCTGTCGCCTGTTCATACTTTCGTGCGCTGCGCTCTTGTCGCTGCTGTCGCGAAGTATGAACAGATCCTAAGCTGCAGCCGGCACTGGCCGGCCAACAGAAGAGGTCCCCTTCTTCTGCACGACGATGTCCGCCCACACGTCTCGCAAATCAAAACTAAACGAATTAGGTTGAAGTTCTGCCTCGCCCGCCATACTCGCCAGACTTTGCGCCAGCCGTCTATCACTTTTAAGCACTTTCAGAACTTCCTCGCTGTCAGAACCTTCTCCAATCAGCGCCACGCAAAAACAGCTTTTCTAGGATTTGTCGCATCTCAACCATCCAGTTTTCCCATTGATGGAATTATTTACTATGCATCGCGTTGGAAAAAGCAAGTTCGAAAGGTGCTTACTTCGACTGAAGCCGGTGATTTTGAAGAAAGTTATGATCGTTTGAAGTGGACCAGCCAAAGCCGACAGAACTTTTCGGCCAACATCATAAAAGTGGAAGTTGTTCGTAATAAAACTATCCTTTAAGTATACCTTTTAGGAGCTTAACTAGGTTATCTTTATAACCATCAAATCCAAATTTATGATAAACTAATTTCTGTCTATAAATGAACTTATTGATACCAGTTATGACTAAGTCCTTGGCATAACCATTGCATAAAGTTATGTTATGTTTTCTTAGTTCAACAATTTTATAAAGACAGTAATTTAACTTTGAACAAGTATGTGCAATTCTAAGAGATTCTATCGAAATTAATTCTAATTTAACCTTATTAGAAGTAATAAAAGCAGCATGAAGGAATCCAGTAACATAAAAATTAAAGTTGTCCGTTTTATTATGTTTTCAAAACGACTTCATTTTATTTGGTCATCCAATAAGTAATGTCGTTTTTTGTGCACTATGGCTTGAGCCCATTATTTGTCAGCAGATTTGTGTATTTCGAAGATGCACTAAGGCGATTCTAAGGTAAATGAGACTTGCTCTTTCAGAATCTACCATTCGTTGAATTGTCAGCTTGCAAGTTCAGGTGACATGGCTCGGCAAATCTCAGAGAAGCATATTCGGCATTGCATGCTGTTCGAATTTCGGAAGGGTAGTAACGCAACGGTTGCTACCGAAAATATCTGTGATGTATATCCAGATGCATTGGGCGGTCGCATATGCCAGCGATAGTTTTCCATGTTGAAATCGGTAATGTTGACCTCTCTGACTCTTCTCGATCCGGAAGAGCCGTAACATTTGACAACGACATGCTGATGGCGGAATTGTGGGCGAATCCTTGTCAGGCAGTGGAGGAACTTTCGAGTCCTCTCAACAAACCTTACATTTTTATCTACGCCAAATTGGCAAGGTATGCAGAACAGGTGTTTGGGTACCGCACGATTTATCCGCCGAGAGCCGTGCCAACCGATCGACGCTTTGCAACGCACTGCTTCAGCGACACCGAACAGACCCGTTTTTTAATCTGCAAATCAAGGAGACGAAAAATGGATTCTGTGCGATAATCCGAATCGCCAAAAGCAGTGGCTTTCCAAAAATGAACAACCAAGAAGTACTGCGAAGCCGAATATTCATCTCAGAAAGGCACTCCTTTTTCTTTGGTGGAATATCGTAGAATTGTCTACTTTGAAGTGCTTAAATCTGGAGATACCGTTGACGCAGACCTTCACTGTAAGCAATTGGATCGAGTGAACCAAGCTTTACTGGGAAAGTATCCGGCGATCGTCAGCAGAAAGGCCGCAGTTCTCCATCACGCCAATGCAAAACCGCGCCGTGTAAAACGGACGCTGGAAAAAAAAAACAAATTAAGATGGGAGGTTCTGCCTCACCACCGTATTCTCCTGATCTCGCTCCTTCGGATTACAACTTATTCCATTTATTCCGGTCTGCATATTCTTACTGGCAAGAAATTTGAAAGTTTGGAGGATATTCAAAAGGCTATGTCCACATATTTTGCTCAAGAACCACAACAGTTTTATTGCTTAGGTATTGAAGATTTGCTTGTTAGATGGAGAAAGGTTGTTGATAATGATATTGATTACATTGTTGGCTGAAATGAAGTTTTGTTGAAAATTTGTTCAATTGAAGTCAAGGTCGAAAAAACGACATTACTTATTGGATGACCTAATAAATGAAAGTGATCAGAACTTCAACATTAATTGTGCACCCTTCACTACCAATATCTCTATTCTGCGCCAGCCTAATAGTACACAGTAACAAACTGTATTCTAAACAATATGTATAATAACATCGGTTATATCCGGTAAAGCGAATCATTAGAGGACTTGGGGTCGAAACGATCTCAACCTATTCTGAAATTTTCAATGGGTATGTTGTCTCAGTTTCCTCATTGAACTGTTGACACGAACGCAAGCTCCAAGTGGGTCATTTTTAGTAAGCAGAACTGGCGCTGTGGGATGAACCGAACGTTGGGTTAAGGTGCCTAGCTTTCCGCTCATGAGACCCCATAAAAGGCGTTGTTTGATACAGACAGCAGGACGTTGGCCATAGAAGTTGGTACCCGCTAAGAGGTGTGTAACAACTCACCTGCCGAATCAACTAGCCCTGAAAATGAATGGCGCTTGAGCGAGAGACCTATACCCAACCGTTGCTGGCTTGTGCGTTGTCTATAATAACACTGATTTTTAAAATACATAATGGTTAACTAAGCAGCTCCTAATTGTTGGTCCTGAGAAGAAGAGAAACAGGGTGTTTGACGGGCACTCTGGTTTGAAGTGCGCTCGTCCAAACGCGCTCTGATCCCTATCTCATTATTCAACAACGAGCGACAGAAGTTCGAGGGATTAGGCCATGCTGCGGAATCTTACCGTAGACGATAGTTTGAGTAATGGCGAAGGATTAGCGAAGGAGTCCGACGAGGCCCTGTACGAAGCAAACATCGTTAGGTAACGAAGACAGTGGAAGGGACAGCCGCCAACCTTCGTGGAGAGTGCAGCGCCGGCTCCGTGTACTACTAGAGCCAAATCAGGGCGATTATTGAGGGCGTCGCATAGGCATGAAGAGATGTCACTGAAGCGGCTACTAACAAGCCACCAGCACCAGCAGCAGGCATTCAGTCGGCTGCTGGCTGTTCACTAGACTAACCACCGCCGGCAGCAGCAGCAGCTTCAGCTGCAGTCAGTCAGTCAGTCAGCTAGTCGCTCCGTCAGTCTGTCAGGCAGTTAGTCGGAGGAGTCTGTTGACGTGAGACGAGTGCTCGTCTGATGGTGGGATTCTGAAAGATTGACTGATATATCAGCTGTGGGTATCAGCCAGCCGCCACGCAGCCGACAGATATGACAGGTGTTCCTCGGCGTGTGAGCTGTGGAGAGGCAGCAGAGCGATGACACACTCACACGCATACGCCGCCGACGGTCGAGTGCGAGGGAGACGGCGCTTCAAGGAGCCACCACGCCGGGCGGCAGCCGGCGATTTTCGACAAGCAGTGGTCGAGTGCATTGCGATGCCGGCGAAAAACGCTTCCTCCACTTGAAATCACACTGGCCGGAACAATTCGACGCCATAATTGCGTCGTCCACGGCCCGTGCACCTGTTCAATCTCAGCGCTGGAGAAGAGGCTTTCGACGGGTTGTTTTTCGCGGCCGGAACGACTTGCGGCGATGTTGTTTTAGTGGGTCGTATACCACCCGCAGTTCCAGTCTTTGAGGGCAAACTAGGGTCGCGCCATGTATCCTACTCCGACGACTAGCACGGTCCTGATGAACACACAAGCCGAATGGTTACCATATCATTAGTCTGGGTTCTGCGCTCGTCGAGCGGCGAAACACTTGCATATATGTCAAAGCCCCCCAAATCCCAAGTTGTCAGATGAAATGCAAGTGTGGTACAACACTTGGGAACTGAACACCCCACCTCTCTCGCATGAAGCGATGCCATTTCCACTGCGCTACGATCCGCCTGCCGGGAGGGCCATCGCACAAGAGATCGATCCAATGTCAACGTGGACGCTGACGCGCGATCTCTAACCTGGGAGGGCGCAGACAGCTTTCTATCACAGTTTCCGCGCACCATCGCCAACCGGTTTACGGTGGCCATTCGGAGGTGCATTCGTCAGAATTGCCATGCATCCTACTTCGACGAAATTTTGTGAGGCATCATGGCTGAGTGGATGACTCTAGAGGACAGATCGAGGTGCTAAAAATTCGAACGGAAGCCCTGCTCTTGTTATACAGTTTGAGCATTATATACTATTTTGATGTCGAATTGGAGACTTTTCGATCTAAATTGGACACTTCAAATCAAACAGGACACTTTTCGAATCAAACTGGGCACTTTTCACGTCAAATTCGACACTCTGCTAACTCTTCCAACTCAGAATGACCTTAGGCAGATTAAACTACAGACTCAACAACATGGTTAGAATTATTTTTTGTTTAAGGAAAATTTGGCATAATTTTGCTTGAAATTTTTCAGTTCACCTGTTCCATTAATTTTTTAGAGAAGATGATAAGCTAAAATTTGTTTTGAAGCTGAGCAAAGAAGTTAGCGTATACCGCGGTGAATGTTAAATCAGGTCATTAAAGCACTCAAAAATTTCGCCGCAAAATTTATTTGATTGATACTGTAATTGGCATTTACATGAACCATCGATGTAAGGTTATGTGTGTTCTTTAGAGTTGTTTTTGTTGCATCGTCAACAAATGTCAAACTCTATATAAACATTAAAAAAATCTGCAATCAATCAAAAAAAGTCGTGACGTGGAGTCGAGGGAGAGGGCATGGCTCAATCTCTTTTTTTGGCAGTTAAAAAAAAACCACCTTTTTGCTCTTTGATACAGGCTTTAAAGAATAACTTTCATCGAAAAAATAGAAAATGTATAAATCTTCAAACAGTGTGTTCAATGAATAGAAGAAATAAAACTTTAAAAAGTTTTACTACAATTTTATTTCAACAAAAAATTATTCTAACCTTTTTGGAGAGTTTCCATAATGGGCTAATGTAAAAAAGGTCATTTGAATATTAAAGAGTTCGGTTTGATTTCAAAAGTTTTAGGCAAAGAGTGTCCAATTTGTTTTGAAAAGTGTCCAATTCGACGAGAAAATGGTATACAAAGTAGAAAAATAACGGATGCGTTACAGAATTCTTTTGAGATGCGCCACGCATTCCATTTTTTCGGGATCGGTTGGAGTCAATTTGAGATCATATTCGGATTATACAATGAGAAACGGTGACGTGCCGATGAACAGGTCTGAACTTTATCCTTTCAGCCAAATCTAGTACCAATTCAGCGACCTCGGAGGAATGGAAGGCTTTGTTGGCCTGGCGAGAAACCAGCACCAGGAACCTGCAATCGGGCACACGCGACGGCCCGCGCCTTCTCCGACTCCGCTTTCTCTTCCTTGCCTTTGTATAATATCAATATCTTAATAGAAAATGATGAAGGACAACGTTTTTAGGGATGCGCCACGGACTCTACTTCACAAAATATTGTAGAATTTCAATCGACCTAACAGATTCGAAACGGTTAAATTGTCGATAGAGCCTGATTCCATGAAGCAGAATAACCCCTAGAAATAAAATAAACACCTCTAGCTTTGACTTTATAGCATTTTTTAAAGAAGAGGTCATGTTTGGTTAGAGTTTACAAATGCCTATTATTTATTTATTTATTTATTTATTTATTTCGCACTCTTGTCATGTATATACCATAGTTAGCCAAAATAGCATATGGGGATAGATTTGGAACCTTTTAAGATTGTAAGGCTGCTAGCAGGAAGGGAATGAACTTAAAGGCGAAATCGTCAAGCGTACGTTGCTGAGGAAACAAACAACATCGCGGATTTATTTATTCGGACATAAATCTCGGCAGTTACACAAGTTTATTTCCGTCTTTACTCATTAGCTCCGATACGGCGTCTAGAAATTTATGAAGCCTATTCTAATTACCAAAAGAGAAATGGCTATTCACCAGCGGGTGCGTGTACTACCAAAAGGTGGACGGTAATAGCCTGGAGGCGTTTTGTGTACCGGCAGTCGATGGCAAAAAGTGACATTAAAGTGACATTTGCCAAAAAAAATAGCCAGATGGTAATTAATGAAGTAGTTAGGTTTCCCTTTTTTAATTTGGTTGAATGTTAATTTTGCTGTTGTATTTGACGGCTACCTATTTGTTCCAGGTTTTCGTTGACGTTGTAGTGCACCTTCGAGTGCATTTAAATAAATAAATAAATTAATTAATTAACGAGACGCAGTAGCGTTCAAGCCTGCACCTGGCTCGGCTTACATGGAAGCTTCTGATGCAGCCACGCAGGACTTGACCGCCTTCCGCGCACACCTCAAACATGGGTAATTAAACATTTATGCTTCTAAAATTGCATTCTGAAGATATGTATGGGTGTCCGGAAATTATGTGCAGAAAGCTGCGCAATATTCCAGATTTTTTCTAGAACGTTCTGAAGATCTCATCAAAGTGCTATATAAAGACACTATCCTGCTGTATCTGCATAACATATCCAACTCCGTCTTCCTTGCCTATTTCACGATGGCCATATTGGAACCGTCTACCCATATTAGACACGTGCTCCTTTACGAGTTTTAATCTGGGCACTCCGCCAGAAGCCTATCGAGGCTTGTGTCGTGCATTCGGCTCTGAAGCTCCTTCTGTACGGTCTGTGTATAGCTGGTTCGAAGCTTCAGAAGCGGGAACAGGAGGAGTCTCGAAGATGAGCCTCGCTCTGGTCGACCGACAACGAAATCTTTGGATGAACTGAGGAGACTGGCGGAGCAGCATCCATACGAAGGTGTGCGTCATTTTGCTGCTGCTCTTGGCGGTTCCCGATCCACCGTGGACAACGGACTGCGATCTCTTGGAATGGTTAAAAAGCTCGGTCACTGGCTCCCACACGAACTAAGTGACGACAGCCGGCGAAGACGTCTGGACATATGCACTCAGCTGCTTTCCCGAAGTCGCACCTTCAACTGGTTGGACACCATCGTCACAGGAGACGAAAAATGGGTCCTCTACGTCGACCACGCTCGTAAACGTGCGTGGTGCCAACGCGATGAGGTGCCGAAATCTTTCGTAAAAGTGAAATTCTTGCGAGGGAAGTCATGCTGAGCGTCTGGTGGAGAGTTTATGGGATCTACCACTTCGAGCTCCTGCCTGACAGCACAACTGTCACTGCCGAGGTGTACGCTGCCAAACTGCAGAGACTGGTCGAAAAGATGCGCAAGGAACAGCCCAGGCTCGACAAAGTTCGCTTGCTCCACGATAACGCGCGCCCACACATCGCGAAGACGACTTCTCAGAGAATTCTGAAGCTCGGAGGGGAAGTTCTGCCACATTCACTGTACAGCCCAGATCTGACCCTAAGTGACTACCACCTTTTTCGATCACTTCAATATCATCTGGAAGGGAAGCGCTATGGTGATCCTGACCACCTCGAAAATGACCACCGAGCTTCTTTCGCTCCAAGTCGCCGGGTTTTGTACGCCAGAGGAATTCAAAGTCTTGTGGAACGTTGGCGGAGGGTAGTCGACGTTGGTGGAAATTATTCGGTTGATTAATAAAATGTTGATCAAAATTTGTGTTATTTTGAAAAATTGTTGTATTTCTGCAGATACTTTCTGGACACCTAGTACACCATATTGTCTATGTTGCGAATCTGATCAGCACTGGGAACTGAGAAAGGGCCAGGGAATCATAGCTAGTTGGAACACTAACCGAATACTCGTCAGTAAACCACGGTACTGAGCATATACACCGCCTTTAATTGGCACGCCACTCGAAGCGGGCTGACAGACTGGCGCCCCTCCTTCCAATGCTGCCCACATTCGCGACATGGGCTCACCTCATTTTATACTATGCTAGTTGTATGCAGACAATTCATATAAATAATATAGCATTGTAACACAACATAGAATTTCTATAGAACAATATGTAGCGACGAAATTGCAGTTTACCAGCGATATAAATTTATTTTCCTAAACTGCATTCTAGAAGTGTGTAGAAAATCATAGAAAAAGTGAATATTGCAATGGCTGCTCTCACCACATTGTCATGTTGCGAATCTGGGCAGCACTGCTGGATCGCGCCAGCCATTCATGGCTAGTCGGAGCAATATCCAAACACACGTCAGCAGACCAAGGCTGTTAGTATACGCTGCCTTTAAATGGCGCTCCCATTCGGTCCTGTCTGATAAATCTCCTTCCAATGTTGCCCAAATTCACGACATAAACCCATCTTATTTTATTCTATGCTAGTTTCATGCAAAGCAACATTGAAGCAAAACATATAATTGTTATTAACAGCATGTAACGACGACTTTTTACAGTCTGCAAGCGATAAGAGTAGAGAATTAGGGGCAGGATTACAGAAAATAGAGAAGAAAGGATAAAACGCCGATTTTATCTGAACTTTAAGTGCTGTGTTCAATCTTCGATCCAGTTTATGATTAGAGATACCCAAGGGTTACTACGTAGAAGTAGAGTTGTTTACGTACAAAAGATTTTGGTTATGGGGGACTTCTATCATTTATTTATTTATTTACACGACTACAAGTACAATCGTGCGCAAACTGTATAAAAAATCCCCAAACGAGAAAAGCAAGTACGATCTACATATATTATCTAGGTGAAAAAGTATGTGAGGGACAACGTCTAAGACATCAGTCAGTTATGGCTTCAAATGGGATTTCACGAATTTTTAAAAGCTTCGTAATTCCCAGGAAGATTTTGTCTTTTCCGAAGCTTCCCACATGAAGGGAGGGTTCTATGCAAGAAAGAGAAGCGCCTACAATTTCGCTTGGCTCTTTATTGCACCACCACGCGTATTAGATGCTCTCAACGTCACTAGGTCAGTTAGCTTTATACTGCTCTCATCGTTTGCAATTTTGTGGAAGAGCAATAGGTCATCTCTCCTTCTTCTAAAGTCAAGGGTGTCGAGCCCAAATTCACGATTCCTGACTTTACTTGACGGAATTTGGTCATATGCAAACCCCAAGCTACGTATCATAAGCTTCCTAGTGAAGCTGTTCTGAACTCGTTCTATCATATCACTAGCCTTTTGTGTGTAAGGGTTAAAAACTGGTGTACCATACTCCAGCATTGGCATGACAAAAATTCTATACGCCTGGAGAAGAATGTAACTGTCACTTGAAGGCAAGGCTCTAAATAGATTAAACATGACTTTCATAGCTTTTTTTGGCTACCTTTGCACAGTGTTTATCAAAATTCAGATTACTCGTAACTAGAAACCCAAGGCCTTTTATTTCTTTAACTTCAGTAAGTGGTATACTATTAATAGAGTAGTGAGGCACGTTATCGTTTCTAGTACCAATGTGGAGCATTCAAGACTTCTCTTCCGAAAGCGGTAAGCTCCATTCAGAGGACCACTTCTGGACATTATTTATAGCATTCTGGAGAAGTTCAATATCAGAATCATTTGCAATTCGACGATAATTCTTCAAGTCGTCTGCGAAAGTGCGGTATGTTATCCCACTATCCTTCAGAAGTTCGAGCAAGTCGTATGTGTAAATATTAAACAGAATAGGGGAGAGAACCCCTGCTTGAGGCACATCACTACTAACAGGTCTGGGACTGGAGAAGGAGGAGTTCACACGTACAACGAATTTCAAATTTCAACAAGGATTTCAGTTTCAATTTCAATTTCAACAAATAACAACAAAATTTTAGTCGCTTTCCTTTTCAAAAAGCCTTGAGAAGCTGTTCCTGAGATTGTAAACTGCTACAACTATATTTTGTTGCAATCAAAATTTTAGCGCCAGGCGGGACTCGAACCACTTCCTGCTCACCGGACGGGAATACTCTACGCCACTACACCACCTGTGCTGATTGATGGAACCCAGCGTACACTCGACTGCTATAATGTGAAGAATAAGGTAAGCGATGTAGAAGAGGAAGAGTTGGCCTCAAAACGTAGCCAAGAAGAATGAAGTGAACAACGTGAACTCCATAGTCGTACATACGAGGATACATACGTCCGCCTACGTGTAAGCGTTCGAGGTTATTAGGTTAGCGGCCGTTATTTTTACACCAGAAAACGCACGCCATCGTCAAAGGGTGAACAACAACAAGCCGCAATTTCAATGGCAAACCGATTTCCGACGACAATTGTGTATCCAGACGGAGCATAGTTTTTAATGAACGGTCCTAATCCCTGCTTGAGATTATATTTCTGCGGTATGTCGTGGAATCAATATGAAAGCATATTTGGCCTATGGGCGCGTGAAGTGCAGCGCAGTCGAAGGAGATGCCGGGGGTCAAGTGCACCCGATAGCAGGTTCCTAATTCGGGTTTTCCGCCCAGGCCAGCCAAGCCTTCCATCCCTCTGGAATCGGTAAATTGGTACCCGTACTGGTCTTGGAGACGTAAAGCGATAACTTGTTCCTCAGCTGGCCAACGCATGTCACTGTATGGCCAGACACACATTCAAGTTACGTCTACTACATCCTTTGGAAGTAGAATGCGTGGTGCATCTCAAAACAGATCAAGCACCGCCGTCCCTTATCCTTATTAAGTATAATTTGCATGCAAAATATTCGAAAGTTGAACCTTGCTTAGGCATTAGGCCGGTAAAACAGTAGCTTGGTACCGTTTCCTAATTACTACTCCTTAAGATATCTAGAGGGCGCGTGGTAACACTGTCGCAGGAGGCGCCCTCTGTCGTATTCACCCTGAATTCAATTCAATTTATTAGGTTGTAAGGAAAGTTCTGGCAGTTTTTTCACGATATTTTTGAAAAACCATAACTCAGCTCAAATTGCACCATTTCATTAAAAATAAGCACCATTAGAATCAACACTACACTGCCATTGTGATACCAGCTTAGATATTTCATTTTCTTAAAAATCTGACGATATAGAATGAATAAGTTTTGGTAACATAGATTCTACATCCCGTTTGTTTTTGAACACTCTATCTTTTAAAAAGCTATCTAGATGCTTGAAAAAGTAAAGGTCATTTGGCGCTAGGTCTGGCGAATATGGCGGGTGAGGGAAGGTTCCGACCTGCAGTTCGTTCAATTTCTGGAGAACCATCCGCGAAATATGCGGTCGTGCGTTGTCATGCAGAAGTAGCAAGCTATGTCGGCTCACCAGTGAAGGCTGCTTTTTCTTCAGTTTTGCATACATTTCTACCAGTTGCTCGCAGTACAGCTCTGCTGTTGTCGTTTGACCAGGAGGAAGAAAGGAAAAGTGGACTGTTCCAGCTGCAGTCCACCAGACCGTAATCATTGTCTTCTTGCAGTGCAAATCCGGCTTCGGAAAGGCTTTCGGGAACTCGTTGACATTTACCCACTGGGCAGAACGCTTCTTATTATTATACAGGATCCATTTCTCGCCGCAGGCGACAAGTCGATGGAGGAACGGCTCCGTAGAAGTTTTTCTGATCAGGAAATCCGCGACCTCCATTCGCCTCAGCTGCTGCGCTTCGGTGAGGTTGTGGGGCACCCACCCGTCGAGTTTTTTCGCCATGCCCAGTTGCTTGAGGTGATCAGCAGCAGCTGTATGGGAGACGCCTAGGTTTCTCGTTACTTCCCAAAGTGGTTGCCGAGGGTCCTTTTCGACTACTTCCTTCAACGCATCAACGAGCGATGGTCTTACAGCTCGTGCCTCGTCTTCAGTCGATTCTCTTCCATTCCGAAACTTACTGAACCAGCGACAAACGGTTCGCTCCGAGACGGTACATTCCCTAGCAGTGTTTACGTTCACAACTGCTTCCATCAGTGTCCGACCAATAGCAAAAGTTAATCATATATGTAAATTTTTGAAATCTTAATACTCAAACAATTTTAAATTCAATGTCTAAAAGAAGAAGTTGAACTAGATATAACCTGGAGTATACATGAGCTCTAAATCACCCTGTACTATAACAAACACAAGTGGAAAACAAGTAATAACTAAAACAATGGTAACAACAACGTTAAACATGTCTTGTTTCGCCTCTGCCTTCATACAAAACATGTTTATAATTAGTCACCCCGAGGCTCATCAGTGAAGAAGGTGACTAATTAATTTCGTTGTTAGTACTGTATTTGGTGTTATATGCAAAATTATGTTTATAACCTGTACTAACAACTAAATTTTACAAAGGGAATCTAGTTAACACATACGTTTAAACACTATCACTCTAAATAGCGAAAACGTTAACACATTGTTACCAACTAATAACTTGATGTTATTTTTCATATACACACATTTACACATTTTACATATAAACACATACACACATGCACACACAAACACAAACTCTTTTTAAATATTAAATTTTTATTTATCATCATTTATCATAAACAATTATTTCATTATATTAAATATATTTAATATAATTTATATTTATTTTATTATTAAATGATTTAATTATATTATTTCTCATTTTAAGTACTATTGTAATCAAAAAATTTTAATGACTAAAAGTTTTATTTATTTTACAGGTTAAAAAAGTAATAATAATTTTAGAAAATTATGGCGTAATATATGTAATTTCAGCTTAAAAAACTCACAAGTCACCTTAAAGGGTATTAATAAAATGAAACCGACTATGTTTATTTAAAAGCATATCAGACGTATATCAAACGTATACTTATCACTATCCGTCAGAATACTTCTTTTTTATTTTAATGTTATATATAAACAAAACTTCATTGTTTTATATGAGAAACGTTATTATTTTGGTATTTATATTTTGTATTGTAATTAAGTAAATTGGGTATAAGATGTAATATATTATGTTGGTTATATTTATATAACAAATGCTTGTTCCTATTAAAACATTTTAATATATTTCTTATGATTACATCTATTGGATAGTTATTTTTAATAAGCCTAATTATCAGCTTAATAATGTTCTCAACCAAGTCGTTAAAGGCGGTGCAGCGCCTAATAATTCTTAAAGTTTCTGTGAATATTATTGATTTTTAACTTTAATAGATATATTTGAGTTAAAGTGTGGAAATCTAATAACGTAAAATTTAAAATTGTCTGTTTTGTTATATAATTTAGTTATTAATTTATTCTCTACAATTTTAATATTTAGATCGAGATAATCGCAATCGTAATCTGACTTATGTGTTGTTTCAAATTGAAGAGAGTTTTCGTATGTTTCATTAAGTAGTTCTTCAATGTATTCATTATTTTTATTATGAATTATGAGAATATCATCCATGTATCTAAATGGATGTATGTTAATATAACGATTTTGTGCTACTAGCCTTTTGCAAAATTTATATTCAAAAAATGTTAATGTAAGATCAGCTAGTAATGGACTACAATTACTTCCTTGTGGTACTCCTTCAATCTGTTTATAGACTATTCCTGCAAAAATTGTAAAACTATTTTTAAGTAAATATTCGGTGAAAAATATTAAATCTTCCGCTGTATAATATCTGTATTTATTTAGGGAATTATTATTAGTATAATAAATATTATTGTGTCCATTATATGCAATATATTTTTTCTCGGCATTACGAAAACATATTCTAATCAATTCTTTTATATTTTTCAAAATAATATTATGAGGAAGATTAGTAAACATATTGGTAAAGTCTGCCGAAAACAGTTTACAATTTTCGATATTAATTTTACTTATTTTTTCAGAAATGTCTATGTTATTAATAGACCAACATCCAATGAAATTTTTATTTCTAGATGTTATTACATCAATATATTTAATGAAATGTTTTTTATTAAAAAGTAAAAACTATAGATATTTCTTTAGTGAGGGGTTTTATGGAGCTATTATATGCTCCAGTGATAAATCTAAATTTGACTGGATTTTTGTGTAGTTTTGGTAGGCAATATATCAATGGAACTATCTCTGTTTGTTCAATTTTAAGTTTATTATTTAAACATAATATTATATGTCTATTGATAATTTCGAGTTCGTTTTCTTTGTTATATATTTCATATGTCTGATTAAATCTTGAAATTTTTAACTCCCTATTTTCTGAAACAATCCCCATTTCTTTCGCTAAAGTGATTAAATAGAATTTTTTACAAATGAAACTATAATTGTTGTTTGCTTTGTCAAGAGGGCAGATAACAAAATTTAGTTTATAACAAGTTTGAAATCGTAAATTAGAACAGTTCGGAAAGCCATCTTGTCCATGCTATAATTAAGCTTTCCTCAGAAATCAGAAATGTTGAAGAAATACGTGAAAAGCGCTTCAGCAAGAAGAAGGACTACTCCTCACCTGAAAAGCACAACTTATCGAATAATTGACCAGCCGTTCAAATTTTGTGCAAGCTGATACCAAAGGGGCGCGAAAACTGCCAGAGCTTTCCCTGCAGCCTAGTATTAACGACCACAAAAGGCGATCGTTAAAAAAAATTCAACGTAAGATTTCCGACACGCGTTTCTCACCCGGATCAACATTCTTCTGGCCGGTCTGGAGTCAGTGAATAGGTATATAAAGCTGGCCTGTCGGCTGGTCATCGCAGGTTACTGCACAAGCCAAATACGCCTTCAATTTGTTTGCACGATATCTTCTTGAACTACTACATACATAGAATGCGTGGTGCGGATCTGTCCTAGTGGAAGGGGCAGTCCACCCCAGCTTGTAGACGTTTCTCACCCGGAGGGCAAACTGGAAGCAGACTAGTTTACGCTGACCTAGGAGAAAACCTTACTTTGCATTTTCATAGCGGGGAGATATTACACTGTTTACATTCTTTTGCTTTTTAGCCCCTCCCCTCCGACTAGGATAGATGATAGGTTTCATGGCGTTTCTCACATAGGGATTGGCTAATGTCATTCTTTATCCCTTAATGAAGGTTTAAATCGAGAAAATAATGATTTCCATTCGTCTTTCATCATAACAAACCACTGAAAGGGGGCAATGAGTCTTTGAGTTTTCGCATGCAGAAAGGGGGAAACTTTATACCCAGCCTGATAGCGATGGAGTGGGTCGAGTGGATCTCTCATTAAATATCTCCATATTTTTTTTTATTTCACTCAGAGTACTCTTGCCTTACCTGGCAAACTATAGGCTCAAGTCGCCTCTACGATATCCGTTAGGTGCAGAATGCGTGGCGCATCCTAACGAGAGCTTGATTAACCCGACCCTTATGCTTCTCTAACATAACACAAGGTTCTTGAACACTGACTAATCTCAAGTGCAAGCTCAAGACCCGTCAGCGACCCGTGACGCCAGTCGGCGTCAGCGACAAGCTCGTCTCGTTAGAGCGCGAATTCCATTATTGGTCGCGATGGCGTTTCGCGTAATTTGGCGCTGTTGAAGATGGCAATATAACACTTGGCCGACGACGATGTGCACGACGACATCACTGCTCGATGCCAGTGCGGGTGAAAAGGCAATTCGGAGCGTCGCGGCGAAAAACGACCTCCACCGAACGGCCGCGATGATCACCAACACCGGCCCAGATGAGGCGAGATATTAGCGTCGAGAAGAGCCTGAATAGCTTGGGCAGGGAGAACAGCAGCATGTTTAACCTTGGAATAGCCCGTTGCGGCTGACGACCGTGGACTGCCTACACAGTAGTGGTACTAAGGCTCTGACCCACACATGGGTCATGAACTATGGCTGCTCAGCCGCTAATACAAGTTTGGCAGGGATGCGCCAATGCCTCTAATTCTAGTACTTGCCATGGAGCTCTTAGCATACATACTTGCCCTATCCAAACCCCTTTAGGATAGGATAAGTGGCGATTAAAATCTGTGCTTAACTTATTCGGGATTTAAAAATCCAGTTCTCTTAAAGGTTCCAACGCTTTTAGTGTTTACCTTACTTTGTTTACTAGGTTGGAAGTTTAGTCCCGGCCATTTTTTAAGCATCTCATTCTGAATTTGACTATTTTTTTGCATAATTCGTATTCTTTAGTTATTTATAAGAAACAGGTTCTTCATTCTATTAGGTTGTTGCGAAAGTTGCTGCCATTTTTAATGTACTTTTTTCTCACTAACGCTACTTCATAGCGACCTATCTTGTGTTCAGGTATGCAAATAAAGAGATCAGGTATGCATAAGTTTACTATTATTGCTAGCTACTCACTCTCTCGTAACTCGTTCCAGAAAAATGGAGCTCTCAAAGGAGTACATCCGAGGTCTCTTACTGTATGAATTCAAATTTGGTGAGTCAGTAGCCGCTTCCTGTCGTTGCATCAATGGTGCATTTGGGGAGGGCACAGTGTCCGATCGCACTGCACAAGAACGGTTCGCACGCTTTCCCAAACCTGAGTTTAACCTTCTAGATTCGTTCAGGGTGTGCACTGTGCCACCATCGCCAGGCACCTACATCAACCGGGTAAGGAGCACAAGTTGGCGCAGTGAGTTCCCCATGACCTCAACGAACGCGACCGCCAGCGACGTGCTGGGGTGGCCACTCAATTGCTCTCGTACAAACGCACAGATAGTCGGCTGAAGTCCATCATCACAGGAGGCGAGAAGTAGTGCCTGCACGTCGACATCAAGAGGAGCAGACGCTGGGTTGACAAAGGTGAGCGCCTGAGCCACAGCCAAAGGAGGGTCCTCACCCGTCGAAGATCATCCCTTCTGTTTGTGGAGTTTCAAAGGTGTCATCTACTACGAGCTGCTGGCCCGTGACGAAACTCTAACAGCGGACTTGTACTGTCAGCAGCCGGATGGGCTGGAAGCCGAGATCGCAGAAAAGCGTCCGAATCATGGCACGATCCGATTCTTGCACGACGATGCTCGACCACACATTGCAAGAATGATTCGCCAAAAGCTTCTCGAGCTTGGATGGGAAGTGCTGCCTCACCCACCGTGCAGCCCAGATATTGCACCAACAGACTACCATCTTTTCCTGTCCTCTCCGATGCCATGCAAGGAAAAACGTTCGATGACGAGGACGACATGGAACGCTGGCTGGCTTTTTCGAATCAAAACCAGAAAAGTTCAACGCTGACGGGATCGGAAGTCTGCCTGAAAGGTGGAGAAGAATGGTAAAACACGATGGCGGTTACTTTGTTTCTTTATGTGCTTCACTTTTTTTGTAAAACTAAAAAATGTGGTGTCTTGAAAATGGCAAAAACTTCTGCAACAACCTAATACATACCCTTGAACCCGTAGGAGAAGGTACGATTTAATTGCGATATATTGATAAAGGATAAAGAACGGCGTTACTCAATCCCTTTTGGGATGCGCCACGCATTCTACTTCAACGGGATGTCGTGGAGGCGATTTGAATGCGTATTTGGCCATACAATGAATTGCGGTGGCCAGCCGATGTACAAGTCAGTGCTTTATACTTCCCAGACAAGTCTGGTACCAATTCACCGACCCCGGAGGGATGGAAGGCTTGGTTGGCCTGGGCGGGAAATCCGAACCAGAAACCTGGTATCGTGTGCAGGCGACAGCCGGCGCCTCCTCCGACTGCGCTCCACGCGCCCATAATTACGATATACAAGATGATAAATGGTCTTACTCGTATTTCTTCACAGGAGTTCTATACCTTTTCTTCATTGAACACGGGTGGTCAGTGGGAGACCCAGTTTCCCAGACCAAAAGCAACATAAGATCTCAGTTTTTCACTTGCCGTGCTGGCTCTGAGTTTTTGAAATTATCAAAGAAACATATCTTACCAAACTCCTTTTGACCGATATCTTCAAAATGCAGTTTAGTAGTTTTTCTCTTCACTAGCATTATTTTTGTTGCTTGTTTTGTTTTGTCTGTTTACAGCGACCTCAACTTGTTTAGAAAACGTTTGTCTTGTTTTTTTTCTTCTTTTGCATGGTTATCCATGTAGAGAAAAAATAAATAAATACCTTTTGAAGGAAAATAATTTGGACTATTAGAAAGTATGCTTAGCTTTTTCCTAATTCAATTTTTGTCAATTTTCAATCATTAAAGCGGATAGTCAAGAAATCTTTGAGGAAAGGTAACCTTCGCCGACAGCTCCTACTCTCTGCCTAGGTTTGAATTTTTTTTTTGCACAACCTTACAAACCATTCAAAGGGATTGATTTTTTGACCCAAGAATGTGTCTTCGAATGCTTTTTTTGTTTTTGTGTTTTTTCGAGAATATATCTCTTTGATTTTCGCTAATTTTTAGGGCATTAAAATGTGTTGGCGCAGGTCTTCTTTCTTTGAGCCATTGCACGCTAAATAGAAAAATAAAGAAGAATATGTCAAACGGCTCAAGGATTTCTGGACTGCCTAATAGAATGCATGGTGGAGCCGAAATATACAATTTTCACGTCGAATTGAACACTTTTAAATTCAAATTGGAAACTTTTCACGTTAAATTTGACACTCTTCAAGCCTAAGGCTTTCAAAATCAAACTGAACATCTTCCAAATTAAAGCGACCTTTTTCACATTGAACTGAGACTTTCCAAAAAGGTCAGAATGCTTTTTGTTCAATGAAAATTTTAGCTAACTTTCTCTGAAGTTTCAAATCAGCTGCTCAAAAGTGAGCACATTGTTTGAAAAATAGAATTTTCACAATTACTTCACTGTGATTTTGTTTTTGGAACGGATGTTTTATAAAATTTCTAAAAAATCACAGTAAATTTTTGCACACAAGGATTATTATTCTGGAGAACACTAGATTTTATTTGAAGGGGATTTGATTTAATTTTAAAAGCGTCCAGTTTTTGTTTCAATTTAATGTTTTTCACAAAAAGCAAAAATTTTATAAAACCATTTTGGACAGCAGAACTAGAAACTTCATAGAAAGTTATACAATTGTTTCCTTAGACGAAATTTTTTTTAATAATGTTGGAAAATCTGTGGTTAACCGGTGAAAAGCTCGCCTCGATTTGGAAGATGTTCACTTTGATTTCAGCAGCAACATGCTTGTTTAGAAGTGTGTACAAGTTGACGTAAAGAGTGTCCAATTTGATTTGAAGTGTTCAATTTTGCGAAAAACTTTTTGCGTGAAAATTATCTATAAATGCAACTATGGACATGGTCACTCTGCAGCTAGGCGGTTCGTCTCTTTTGGGCTCGCTAATCTATCCTAATGGAGCGCGTTTCAGCTCGAAATCATTCACGTGCAATGGTGCTGAAACAGGCAAAATCCACAGCGCCTGCATTGTCAAGTCAAGCGCGAAAATAAGTGCCAAAAACGCTCAAAAACTTTCGAGCACATTGAGCTTTTGTCCGTTCGACATTGGGTTCTGAAGAGGGAAGAAGGCGAGAAATTCTCTGGAAAGACGTCAGCTACAAGAAGACGAAGCGACATCAAGTGACATCACGAACTTTAACGCAGCATCGGCATTGCTCCATTGCTCCATTGCCTCTACGAGCAGAAGAAGATGGACGGTGACAGTTTAATGAGTGTCCGGGCGATCGACACGTCGTTCATTTGCTGCACATCACCTCGGAAAGCGGATATGGGGAGAACCTATGTAGTGGAGATTCGGAAGAAGGCATTTAACAACGGGGGTAGGGTGGGAAAGCCAACCTTGCAGCCTCACCAAAGCAGACTGCAGAATAATCGCCACTTTTTCTTGTAAAGTCTGACCTGCCACCATAGTAATTACGATTTTTTAAGGAGCAGCTGAAAAACTGCCCTTTTGCTGCATTAACCGATTGTTCACGCAAGTGTTGCTGGCCTTTTCTTTCCACTGTTAACGGGTCGACGTCAACCAAGTAATCTGATGTGATGGGGTTGTGAAGTGCTGAATAAGATCCATTGAGACAAGCCGTTAATCTTTTTTTGGAGCTTTTTAGTTGCTTTCATTTGGTTCTGTAGAGTTGTTCGGAATTTTAGTTTAGTTCTTTTAGAAGCTTGAACTTAACTTGAACAAACTGTATGGGAGAAATTAGGTTTCCAAAATCGACTGCAGTGCATGCCTTGGAAGACTAATTTGAGGTAGAATACAGAAGAAATCGAAAAGCTGCGAGGTAGCGCAGTTGGAGAAAATGTCGGCTATTGCGAGCATTTGATTTCGAGCTACTGTTTTTGAATCCGCCACGCAAACCAAGGCTCTTCTATCTCCTTCGGGTGGATGAATTGCTACCAGACTTATCCGAAAGGAATAAACTCTGAGTTGTCCAACGGCTGGCCACCGCAAGTCACTCTATGGGCCTTCAAATTACCTCGACGACATGCCGTAGAAGTAGAATGCGTGGCGCACACCAGGAGGGATTGATCCTTTGTCCTTTATTCTTTGTCCCTTTTAAATATTACTTAAAATTTTATAAAACTCTATTTTTTCCAAAAAATTAGAATTTTATAAAGGCTATAAAGGCTCAAAATTTGTTTGAAGGAGTAGAAGTTCAGCCGTTTTTATTGCATAGAAACAGATTGTGCCATGCCGTCGCCCAAGACTTTGCAATTTTTATTCGATTGATGAATGAATTTCTGATTGCATTGAGTTTGACAAAAATCTGACACAACAAAACAACTGTAAACAACACACATATCCTCAATTTGTTGGTTTATGTATAATAAATGGCATTTACACTATCAATCAAATAAAAGTCGCAGCGAACTTTTCGAGTGGCGCAATCGTATCTTTTGATGCTCTTTATGCTTGGTTCTTTGCAGTGCTTTGAAACCAATTTTAGTTTATTAATGTTTTCTCTAAAAATAAGGCGCGTGTAGCGCAGTCGGAGGAGGCGCCGACTGTCGCCTGCACCTGATACCAAGTTCCTGGTTCGGATTTCCCGCCCAGGCCAACCAAGCCTTCCATCATTCCGGGATCGGTGGATTGGTACCAGACTTGTCTTGGAAGGACAAAGCGTTGACTTGTTCATCGACTGGCCACCGCAAGTCATTGTAAAGCCAAGTACGCCTTCAAATCGCCTCCACGACATCCCGTAGAAGTAGAATGCATGGCGCATCCCAAAAGGGATTGAGTGACGCCGTCGTTATCTTTCATCCAGAAAGTAAAATTTTTACAAAATTGGAATTATTAAGGTAAATTGAAAAATTTCAAAGAATGGTATACCAAATTTTCCTTGAACGAAAAATTATTCTAACCCTCTTATTGAGTTTCTTGCACAACCTCCTGAAGGTTATTTCATTTCGATTTGAAGAGTTCGTTTCTTTTCGTTTTTTCAAAAGTTTTAAAGCTAGCTTGGTAGAGCGTCTAACTTAATTGGGAAAATGTCTAATTAGACGTGAAAATGGCACGAATAAATAAATATATGAGGTTCTACACCTTTTCCGGTTAAATCCATTGAGTAGTATGTACTCAGGGGTGCTAGTGCTCCACTAAAGTAGCCGGTAGTTCATCATCTGAACACAATGCTATGCTTACGGCTAAACGAGTGATAGACATATTTGGCACCCAAAATGCGAAGCAGGGTTGCCTCACATCTTGTCTAGATAACGGGCTGCAGTCGTATATTTGCTATTATGTCACGGAAAAACCAGGAATAAACAACCGCGACAGCAGAATTGCGGCTGCATCGTAACCGGTGTCAAGAAATGGCACCTACACGTCTTCGTCAATACGAATAACGCAGCGAAATTAGCTTCGCACGGCGAACGAGCAACAACAAGTAGAACACGCCGGGCCTGTGTAGGATTTGGGTTTGTCTGAACTCCATATACATACAGCAACATCATCTCAAGAAATCAGCACGGCTTTTTACCAGGCAGATCGGTAGAGAGTGCTGTGCTGACGACCCTAAATGACTGGTCCAAAAATCTTGACTGTAAGAAGCATACGGATGTTATTTTTTGATTTTTCGAAAGTGTTCGATAAAGTCCCAATCATATAAGAATGGTTGGATTGCACCCTAGATTAGTCGAGTGGACTGAAGACTTTCTTTCTCACAGGACGTACACACATACCAGGTAAAGATTGACGCTCAGCTCTCGTCTGTGTTTAACGTTTATAGTGGCGTTCCTCAATGAGGGGCACTGTTCCCGCTTCTTTTTCTGATATATACTTACGAGTTACATGCATCAATAGAAGGTTAGGAGTAAGATGTAATATGTATGCTGACGATGTTAAGACATATAGTACAGTATAAAATGACCAAAAAATCCAAAAAGCTATCGATCTTATAGGGGAGTGGGCCGACCAGTGGGGAATACCGCTTAATGCCGAAAAATCCTGCTACCTTCGCATTGGTACATGATCGGGAAACAGGCCGCAGTCTTATAGTCTTCTCGACACTGAGTTAAATTGGTAGATGAAGTACGAGATTCAGGCTTTATGACAACTAACAATTTAAACTTCAGTAAACATTATGAGATGTTGGTAAACAAGACAAATCATCGAATCTGCAACCTTTTCACAATTCTGAAGTCCAGCGATCCTCAAGTGTTGTTGCTTGCCTACAAAACATATGTGCGACCAATTGTAACGTGTTCAACCCCACCAAAAGGAAGGATATCGGTTTGTTGGAAAGCGTTCAGAAAAATTATACACGTAAGCTGTTTATGAAATGTTATGGACATTAATATTATGATTTGCCGAATGGATCCACTAAAGCAAAGTTGCTTGGTCTTCCCAGTCTGTATTCCAGAAGAAAAAAGGCTGATTTGCTCATGTTGTTAAAAATCCTGACTAAAACCGTTGCAGTTGACCCGCTGCCATTTTTCAAGTCTCCATTATCTAGAAATAGAAAAGGAAAACTTAGAATCTATGTCTTTGTTGCAAGGACGCAGGCTAGGTCAAGCTTCCTCGCCTATAGGAACTTAACTGCTTGCTTGGTGAATCCAAAAATGTCACGCAGATGTCAATCCTGGCTGTTAAGTCACCTATTGTTAGTAGAATTGTCTTTTTAAGCTAATTTAGTGTTGAATTTGTCTTGCGATCACTTCTTGAGTCTTGAGTTTGATATGTCCTGGTTTCATTTGATTTATTTTAATCCACGTGTATTGTATGACACGTCTTTGAATAAATAAATAAATTAATAAATAAACTGTAGTTCAATCCTTGTAAGAAAAAAGACATTTGCCTTCTTGAAAGCGTTCACAACAGTTTTACACGAAAGTTAGTTATGAGGTGTTACACAATGGATTACCTTCATATTCCCGGAGGAAGTGACAGATCTAAAATTCTCAGTCTTTTATCACTTTACAAAAAAGAAAAACTAGCTGAACTCTCAACGATTTACAAAATTCTCACATGGAAAGTGTCTATAGACCCAGTAACACTTTTTGGTCAACCACTGCCAAGAAGTAGAAGAGGAAAAACAATACTGTACATCTCGATTGCTAGAACACGGATTAGGTCATGTTCCATCACTTACAGGTGTCTGAATTTGATAAACGCGTTACTAGCCAAAAATGAAAACCTTCATAGTTTGTTGAAAAATGCATTTAAAACGTTCGTTAGAAGAAATGTCACCATCGATCCGCCTTGATCTTGTCGTTTTTTGCAGAGTTTATTTTGTTTGGGATGTGTACATTGTATAATATATTGTTGCGGGTTTAATGCATGCTTTAAATAAATAAATAAATAAATAAATAAACACCCAGCTTCTTGTATTATTTCGAAAAACGTTTACTTTGCTGGGTTTCAACACGAGCTGAAATTTCATGGTGGTGTTTTAAAACTGGTTCGGAAAGATACTAGATAGAGTTTCATGAAAAAAATAACCACCGCTAGAAACGGTCGCAAATGAAAGGCCACCTCTCAGTAGTTAAGTCTACGGTAAAGGTGTATGCAAACGCAGCAGCTTGTCATAGAAGAAGCTTTCTCTCTAAACGAAAAGCAAAACGCATCCTTGAGGAACACGCTTGAAAAAACTGCCATGGAATTTGTCATATTCTAAACTTGCAAGGAATGGAAGATTTTTGCTCAAAAAGTCGACTAAAGTGACTAGGAGGACAATACAAGTTCGACATTCGATGAATCGTTACGTAGCGTTCTTAAACTGTTAGTGTCTTGGTATAGCCGTTCGCCAAGATTGGTATCCAATTGTAGGATTTTAAATTAAAAATTTATCGATCTAAATGACTAGAAGGAATCTGAAGGCAAGGTATAGAAGCCTATAAGTTCAATTTGGTAGGTACCTTAATCTCATACGTTAATTGATTTAGCTTATTTATTTACTTATTTATTTACTTGTCTACGTATCAGATGTCTCCTGTCGTCCCGTTGACCATCTAGTTGCTCGAGCGGGTGCCAGCAGTGTCTTCATTTGTCCCTGTAGCGTGCCAGAGCGCTCTAATGGATCCTTCTCGCTCGAGGGACACGAGGAGCGTCATATCGTTCGATCAGGGCTTTCACGAACAAGTCTGACCAACGCGTTTATGGCATTCAGATGTTCTCTTGACTCCCGAAGAATCCAGTCGATGACGGCTCTCGTCTGTCCAGTGTGGGAAGCACAATACATGGCTGGCCCACCTAATTTTAGATGACGCGGTCAATGCGACAGTGTCTCTGATCTTCGAACGTCGACGATTTTTCTATTTGGTTATTACTAATAAATTTTTAGGAGTGCACCAGAGGTACTTAGTGCGTCAGAAACCCACCAGAGAGTTTGGTAATGTCCAAAAAGCGAACTCAAACAAATTTGAAGAACTAAGCCCAGGTGCAGATAGATCACAAGACCAT
The DNA here is from genome assembly GCA_947359475.1 of Heligmosomoides polygyrus bakeri. Classification (NCBI taxonomy): domain Eukaryota; kingdom Metazoa; phylum Nematoda; class Chromadorea; order Rhabditida; family Heligmosomidae; genus Heligmosomoides; species Heligmosomoides polygyrus. The sequence continues at coordinate 93,985,518 of OX375868.1, read as the reverse complement.
ATCCTTGTAACTGCGTAAGAATCTCTAACCTCTATAGCTGCTCACGGAAAAGTGTAAAACTTTTAAGATTAGAATCCACGAAAAATCATTGTTTATGTGCAAATAATTTCGAGGAGTGCCATTTTTCTTGAGGGTAGTTTTTGAGGTCTTTTCCATACAAAAACCTTGAAATACCTTTCGGAAGATGGAGGAGTAAAAGCTAAACGAGATTTATTTACAGGTCCTGAGGAGAAGTGAAAATAAGACGAACAACCTTCAACAGCAGGCAATAAGCGATAAAGTAATGCAACGAGAACGCTATTTAGAGACCCATGAAATTTGTCGTGGAGCTGTTGTCCACTGCGTTGGAGTCAGATCTTGTACAACCGACTGAGCCTTGGAACAGTCACAGATCATTCGTACACTGCTGCGAATTTGGTGATTGAACAGGAGGAGCACGATCGGATTCACGGACACGTTGATTGTTCCTGGAATGATGGAATTTATAATAACTGCCATTAGGCCATCCATTTTCGAAGGTACCACAATAATAGAGGATGGAACGGATGAACTCTAATAAGGCCGTAAAGTGTTATATTTTTGTTTCGACCAAAACTCTAGCGACAATGTGGGATCGAATCCTCATCATCTGCTAACTGGACAGAATTGCTCTAGGGCATTTTTTCGATGAAGGGGCGCCGGAGGTGTAATGGCGTCGTATATCCCCGCCCGGTCAGCGAGCGGTGCGGGTTCGATTCCCGCCTATCGCTAGAGTTTTGATCGATAAAACATCATCGTTATAACAGCTTATAACCTTGGTAATAGCCACTTTAGGCTTAAAGTGAATGAAGTGAACCACTAATAGGTGGATCGACTGGCTTTCTCGGGCGACTACACAAAGACGCATTCAAACTCCACCTCCCCCAGTTATCACGAAACACAGTAGTACGTAGTACTTAGTACTTTGTTCCTCCCGTGCTGTTGAGAGCATAGGGAAACGAACTCTTTCCACCGCTATCTGTCCTGGGCTATTTCTTCGCACTCCTGCCTAGGAATATTCATAACTTTCAAGTCATTCATGAACGTGCGACGCCACGCGTTTCTTTAAAACGACGGTATCATGAAGCATATTATGCAGCACTAAGTGATTGGTTTTCCTGATGGTACTTAGATTTGAAGCAGAATAGATTAGCCCGATATTCCACGAAACTCTTCAATCAAGACTTTAGTAGGCCTTGAATTAGAAATTCTGGCGAAAGATAGTTAGAATGCTCAGAAATATCTGCCAGAAAGGTATATAGCGCTTGTATTTCAATGGTCTCTAACCACTACTTAAGTGAACAAAGTTAATTTACCAGCCGAAGTTGTTCATTTGCTTTTCTACCAATTTAAACCGTCTACACAACATCACATGCGTAGCGCATCTGAATCGAGTAACAGTTTTTTAGTCCTTATCCGTAATGCCATAGGGTTAGATAAGCAAGGAAGCAGTTCGCTTTCTTCTAAGAGCGGCATGTTCAAATCACTGAGATAGTTAACTTCATAACACAACAGTAAAAGCTGAAATGCTACAAAGTGCGGATCTATCCTAGTCGAAGCGGGGCACCGCTAGAAAAGTGAAACAAGCATAAAGGGATGAGGCATCCCCGGTCGAAAGCTGTTTTCAGAGATTCTTTTGCAAGAGTGTGATCTCTATAAAGCTCTTGTGGATCACTGCATCACGTGGGTCACTTAGAATTTGGATACCGCCCGTTAGAACGGCGGATACGCAAAGTGCTCAAGTTTTAAAACAACAAAAACTTTATGGAACAAGAACACGGCACGCGATGCAATAAAATACGAACACAATGATCACGAACTAATATAGTTGAGGGCAGCCGGCAGAGCGGAAGCCAGGGCAAGACGAGATGGGGCGATGGAGGGAGGCGTCCTCTCATCGAGTGGGGTCAACGTAAAATCACACAGAACCGCAGAATCGAGCAGGCGCAGAGCCACATCACCACACCATTTCAAGATGCTGAATTTTCGCTTGAGGCCCCGTTTATACTTCCATCGTTGCACAATGCGGTGCCATACATAGAAACCAAATTTGATCGCGTCACTCAGCGTCGACGCCACCTGGCTGGAGCGAATCGCGTGAACCAGTAACCAACTGCACCACTCAGCGTCGGATCCCGTCGCTCTTATACCTTGCTTAAGGCCCATGCACACTTCTGCGACAGCGCGGCACGGCCATGATGAAGAATAGGGCCGCGACGGGCGCGGCGCGACACAGCGACACGTGCCGCAGAGGGGGGCATGCACACTTTGCGGCTATCGCCGGCGATGCCGCGCTGAGTGCCGCAGGCTGGAATGGTTCAAATCATTCCTAGGCGGGAGGACATGCACTGGGACGTCGGTCCCGTTGCCTATAACGATGCTCTAACGCGACCGCGCCGCGACCGCCGGATTTCGCAGATCTGGCCGTCGCTTCTCTTGCCGCGCCGCGGTGTCGCAGAAGTGTGCATGGGCCTTTAGTGTACACGCGACGCGCGACGCGATGCATGCGTAGTGGCCAAATTGATCGAGCGAGACGACTGATCAATTCGAGCACTACACATGGTATCGCGTCGCGCGTTGCGCGCACACTAAACAAAGCCTTAATATCGAAGCGATGCGATTGATCGCGGTCAATAAGGCATGGTATTGCCGATCCACTTTCCCTTTACAGAGGATCCCGAAAAGCGTGAACAATTACATGTATGCAAGTAGGCAATTGTGCGTAGCCGTGTGCGTTCTACTTTTGCATTATCTCTGGAATTCGCTCAGATTCGTTCGTCACCATGTTATTGCTACGAGGTGCCATCTGCCTACCATTCACACAGTCGAGGAAACCAGCCGTCTACTTCACATGGACTACACGAATTCGAAAAATAAAGAAGGTAAGAAAGGATACCTATGCTGTTCATGAGTAATACGCCAATCACGCCTCCTCCACTGAATTTAGGCACGACGAAGAACAAGAGCGCTGCCAGGTATTGAGAAAAGCAGATGACAGTGAATTGAAATGCCTGATGAAAAACGTAGCTTGTGGATACTGAATCGTTTACCATTAGTTAAAAGACTTCGCGTAACTAACCAGTTTCGTGTCAACCCGAGATTGTCGTCGGTGAAAGCCGACATTGCGTCTGCGACTTCGATAAACTGATGCCAGAATTATGACATAGGCGGTGATCATCGCCAACGGAATGGCTTGACCGGCGTAAAAGTTCACGTCGATGAATGAGATTCCGACTGAAAACTAGGACGTGTTACTGGATGGCAATATGCTCAAATATCATGCCAGCCGTTGGAACCTCACGGAAGATATTGCAATTGGAGCAGTTATAGGTGTAGCTCAAGGAGAGCCGATTATATCGCTTATAGCAGCCCAAACCCGTCGTGCCGAAGATGAGCAGTGACGTCAGTGCCCAGGGAGCGATTACCAGTGCCTAAAAAGGAGTACTTAATTGGACTTGACAATTGTCACCAACGTTTTCTTTCTATTTGCTTACTTATTTTTCTAAATTGTTGCGCGACCAGATAAGAGACCCTGACCACACGGTCACGATCTTCAACTTGTCTGTATTGTCACCATTATACTACGTAACTGAAACGTAACCTGACAAGAGGGCAACGTTTTCATCGATGCAGTCGACAAATCGCGATTTGGAAATATGTCTTCTGAAGACGTTAACAATGCTATTCGGTTTACGAAATTCATACCTAAGGTAAGGTATAAGTCGAGTCTGATGGAACCGCTGCAGTGCATTAAAAACTCGAAGCATAGCTGGGGTACTCACTTACTTCGACGGGAAGACGATAGATGCAATGTAAGTTACCGAATGGCTTCCATGAAACAAGGAGAGGCCGCTGGGAAGACGATCGACAAGATGGGCCGAGTCATTCTCGAGGTCGTTTAGGGAACGCAGTCTGCTACACTGGAAGTACGTCGCCAGAAATCGAGCGGAAAGGAAGAGTTATGGTCGTCGATAGGACAACACCTGCTGAGGAACCATAAAGGTAGGTAAGAATGTATGTATGTGTTGTGTGTGTGCAACTGGTTGGACAGTTGTGGAAATATTATCGCTGTAAACCAGTTCTGTGGAAAAAGAAAAAAGCCTCTATAAATTCAATGTAGTATTTACTGTGTTACTCAAAAAGTAAAAGTAATTTAACGAAAATCAAAACGAACGAACACATTCTTATAGAACACACCATCGCCTTTGGAATGGTTTATAACACTGCGCAAAAATCTCAAACGTGTCCAAAACGTAAACGTCCCTCAACAAAGGTCTTTTTTGACTTTCCACTTTATGACCTAAAAATCGGCAAAATTGGAGATCATGAAACTATAACATATTCTCCGATCTCATTTTCATTCAATTTCTGTATGAAACTATGCAAGAAAAGTTCAGCGAAATGCAGAATAAGGTGTTTAAAAAACGGCGATGGCTTCGTTTTCGACCGAAGTTGATAACGAAGTTCAGCGCCAAATTTCGCAGTAATTGGTCTTTACAGTAAGGCCTTGAAGCATGTACCTGTGACTGACCTTAATGCATGTTGTCCTATCTGAGAAGCTTTTCGACATGAAGAGGCAGAACCTGTAGATGGTGAAGGACATCGCCGATAGCAGATAAACCCAATGAGCCAGTGAATTTGGAGTGGCCAGGGCAACCATCAGATGATCAGTGCTAAAAATGATTCTTAAAACAATTCCCAAAATGTGACTACTCAAGTCTTTACCTTATAAACGGGCACATGTCAAGTGTACAGGGTACGGACACCCACAGATTCGTCGCGGCGTAAAGTAGTCCGGACATGCTCATATTCAGCACGAAGTAGGTGAAGTGCTGAAAACTCAAACATTGCACTAATAGGCTTGCGGCTGATTCTTAGTACGACAAGTTTCCTGTGTGCACAGAGCTCTCTTACGCTTTCGTTACTCGTCATTATTAAATGTTAGGTTTCTAATTATTAGTCTAATAATTATTAATATTGCGATCGGGACCCGCACTAGCAATGACGATCTCTTGCCAGAGTTTCTCCATGAATACCCGAGGATCACCTAGGATCAGATTCATCAACCACTTATCGCCCTTTCACGGTGAAAATACCGTTAAATCCGATGCTGATGAATGTCATATCAGGGGAAAGAGGAGCCATGCGTATTGGCCTTCCCATAGCGTAATGCCTACAACCGTATTGGTGAAGCTCCAGCTGCAGGCTGGACCTCCCCTTTTTGCCTCCTGTCATCTGATGCTTAGCCTCCTCGACGCCCACTGACGGAAACTCTAACCAAAGGAGAGGACTGTACTCCCAGACAACCACAAATACACATGAACAGAGCAGCCTTGGCAATCTTGCTAGAGAAAGGACTCATCCGATTTGTGCAACACAAAGTACTCCATGAGGTTTATTTCACTCTGTAATCGGCATCAAATATCGCAACCAGAGCAGGAATGGAGAAAGGAGATTAGGCGTTCTCCTTTGTTGTGTTGAGTGGGTTTTCTGCGGCCGCGAGGGTGAGCGCAGCACCCACTAGACCCCGCCGCCCTCTCCTGGTGCTGCTACCCGTATTGTGTGCATCGTGAGCTGCAGGGCCAAAGCCCCACAACGGCCATCAGGAAGGGAAGAAGGGAGCACGAGATCGCCAGACCTCGTCGCGAGAGCGCAGGACGCGGAATGCGCAAGTCGGGAGTGGTGCCGCGGGCCAATCGATGTGCTGACGTTAGTGATTTCGCCATGCTCCCAGGCCGACCGAAAGCGACTCATCGGCAAGCCGTCGTGGGAAACAGCGTACTCTGGCCAATAGGCATAGGACAGAGTAACGATCGCGGTCTCGGCAATTAATGAGGGCGCTTGGAACAGTGGTATGAGGTGCAGGCTCTCGCGTGCGAACCTGATCAAGGCTTCCGGATCGGATCACGTTCATGCCACGCAAGCCTTTCGTGTTTTCGGGCTCGACGAATTGGAACCTGGTCTGTCTATGAGGGGAAAAGCCTGTTTTGAAAACAAATTTATTATAGGATATCGAAGATATAAGAGAATATGTAGTGAAGAAAAAGATGAGAGAAAAACCACCTGTGAGCTGTACGACAGCTTCCACTGAATGATGAACGCCAAAATTAGGATAACATTCGCAAAAATAGCAATAAGAGAAAAGAGAAGAATAAATCCTGTCAGCATTGGTCTGCAAAAGTGGATTACAATACTCTTAAGACTTAGTATTAGTAATATTTTTTATTTATTCAATTATTTATTGGTTACTCTGACTAATATTTATTTATTTATTTATTTATATGATGCTTTTTGTAGCCTTCGAGAAAGGAAGATCCGTTGAACCACTCTGGGGATAGGAACGTATGGAGGTGTTGCTAGTATCTGATTGAACAACTCAGTCGTAGTACGAAAGGTGATACAGGTGAAATACAAAATTGAGACACTTAATAAGAAGGTGTGCAAGAAAGTCAACAAAGGTGATACCTGTAGACGTCCTCGACATTACCAGACGACATTAGGCACTTCTCCACCTCGGACTACATCTGAAAACAGATCCGCACAGCATGGGATGCGTGACATTAAAGGGTGCTAGTCGAGAATGTGAGCAGCATTGGAAGGTGGGAACGCTCCATTCCATCAGGCCGCATTGAGCTGGCTTGCCAGTTTAATAGGTCGCGTACGGACGGTACCCAGATTGAGTAGGCAACGCAGGTTCGTTCGAAGCTCCGATTGGTTATGTTTGACCGACGCGCTCCCACCTACCAGTGCTGCCCACATTCACGACATGAACCCTTTGAAGTGTTGTGCAAAAACAAAGCGACTGCCACAAATCCTTATACAACAGTGATCCGCGAAGCTGTTAGGGTAGAGATGGCATAAAGGATGCGCCACGCATTCTAAATACTTCCACGACAAAAAGACTATACATTGACAATATAGCGGTTCTTGAGCATTGAATCGACAGCTGGCTTCTCCTCTGACTGAGCTACACGGCCATAAAACTTCAGCACAACACTATTGCTTCTCCGGATAAGAATAAAGGACCTCGTTAGTAAACTCCCATTGAGATTCGCGAAACATTCTATTCATTTGGGATATCGTAAAGGCAATTTGAATGCGTATTTAGCCTATACAACGACTTGATGTGGGCAGCCGATGAACAAGTCTGTATTTTATCCTTTCGTCAGTCCAGTACCCGTTCAACAAGCATGGAGGAAAAGAAGGTTTGGCTTCCTCGAAGAAAAGGTGAAGTCCGAACGAAGAACCTAGTAATGGCTATTCCACTATATTTCCCATTTTCACGTCGAATTAGGTTCTTTTCAAATCAAATTGAACACTCTTCATATCAGATTGGGCACTCTTTCTGGCTAGCCTAAGGCTTTTGGAATAAAAAATCAAGAAACAAAGTAATCAATATAGAAGATCAAAAAATCAAAGAAAACCCTTTCGAATTGGAATGATCTCTTTAAAGGGTAAACTATGGACTCTCCAAAATGGTTAGAGCAGTTTTCTATAGACTCTCAAAGATGAGTAGAATAACCTTATGCTTGAGGAATATTTTGTGTTACTTACTTTCCTAGAATTTTTTAATTCAGCAGACTGAATAAGTGTAATAATTTTATATAAAAAATGATTAGTTTTTTGAATTAAAAAATAGTGAATTAATCTGCGTTTTAAAACGCAACAAAGTAGCGATTATTTGGTGCGTTAAAAGACAAAATCGCCCCATGCATTCCAAAAACCCGTAGTGATTTTTTTGATTGATAGTGTAAATGCAGCTTACATGAATTTAGCAGCTGTTTATTTTTGAAAATTAAATTTTTTAAAAATACAAGTAATGGTCATTTATTAGGTAGGTAAATCAAAATTTAAAAAAAGTCATGCAAAAATTTTTCCTTGAGCAAAAAGTTATTTCAACCCTCTTAGAGAGTCGCTAGTTTATCGTTTATTTTCGTTTGGAAGAATTCGCTTTGATTTCAAAGGTCTTGAGGCTAGCTTAAAAGAGTGTCTGATTTGGTTCAAAAAGTGTCCAAATTTGTTTGAAAAGTGTCTAATTCGACTTGAAAATGATTTATTAACGAGCTATTCCAGCCACTCGTAACTCTTCCGTATGCTCGTTCTTCCGTTCGTATCCCTAATTCTAAAGACCCATAGAGCTTCGCACTTTGACTAGCACTAACAATTTTCGGGGCTAATAGCTTTAGATGGGAGCACGTGAGTATATTGGCCAATGGACAGACAGCAGGATAAGCAATCAATATCGATTGTTACTATCGACTTCATGGTCGAAACACCCGCCTACGGACGGGCTACATGTATGGTTAATCCTTCAATCTTGACACTCGAGCAAATGTAGACAAGGGGAGGGTAGGAAGAAATTACTCTAGTTTCTTCTCATTCTAAATAATTTAGAAATGAGGTGGCAACTCGCAACAATATTATTGGACATATAACATGCAGGTGCGTTCATAGCCACACAGAAACAAACATCGCTTGTCAGGCTCCATAACTCCACCTGCTTCCTGTTTGGTTACTTTTTCAACGATCCCTGTCTCTGGTTGTTTTCAGCTAGCAGTGCATGAGTGCTGGGGTGTGCGTAACATTTTAGTCGGTAATTTTTTTTAGCGAATTCTTTAACAAAAATTTTGAGGTAAATTCAGTAAATTGTCTCGAAATCATCAGCCATTTTCGAAGCGGTTAACAAGTTTTCGAAGCACACAATTATGCTTGAGAAATAAATAGATAAAAAAGATAAAAATAGATAAATAGATAATAGTAGAATAACTGATAGAAAGAATAATAAATTATAGAAGGCTTCTTACTTTTTAGGAATTTAGCCATCCCGCGAAGTTATTGATAAACAGTCTCTGAAAGATTAGCCAAATTCATTTTTGAAGATGTAGGATGAAAGAGCTTTCAACGAAGAAGCATTCATAGGAGGACAAGAGAAGAAAGAATTACGTGTCTTGACAATATGCTATTCTTGTTGCACGAGGTACAATTTAAGAGAAAGACAAGAGTGATCTCCAAGAAATGTGCAACCACATTTTTATTTACTTATTTATTTAAGCAAAGACAACAGTCTTGTTCAGAAAATGAGGAAACAAAAAAAAACTGATGTTCAATACGAGAAAACACGAAAAGGATGAGTAATATGCACATTGAAATCGGTGACTTATAAAGCGTCTACTAACAACACATGCCATAATGCATAAGCTGTGGAAAATCTTTTGCAGACCTGTACAGATAACCTTTCATGTCTTCGTATTTATCCAGCAGCAGAAAGAAATTACCAAGTGTCACGTATCTTAGAAAATCAGATCTAACTCGCGTTTTAGCAACTGAATCTCGAAGCTTGGACTTTTCCCTTACGAATCTCGTCAGAGCGCCATCAAACAAATCGGTTGGGTTAACGGATAGCTAGTTGCTAATGATCTTGAACATCACAACACAATCTGCTGCTTTTCTTCTATCCTTGAGTGACGGGAGGTCAACTATGACTGATATTTGAGAACCATGTGGTATCTGGCTGTAATTCATTGAAAAGCATCAGCAGCAAAAGCATAAGTTTTCCAGTGAAGCCATTTTGAACCCTTCCCAAAAGTTTTTTTTCTTTTTTCTTAGTTGGGTTAAACGCCATAATTTCCGATTCAACTATTGGCCTCACATATGTTTTATAAGCTCAGATATAAATTTTTGGTCGATTTTACTATAAAGCTCGAAAGTGGTTATATATATACAGGAGCCGACTTTTCTTAGCGAGAAGTCTGAGGGGGAAAGGCATAGATTGGACGCTAAAATGAATCCCAGACCACGGGCTCCTTTACATTGCTTAGAGATCGTTAGTGCTGTATTTTGGAACCTGTGACTGTTTTTTAGATTCATGTCGGATTCGTCAACGACATGCAGAGATTGAACGAAGAAATTGCAGCCGAAATTCCTGAAAAAACGCTAATTAACTCGGCCTATCAACATACGATATGGTAAAATGTTGGCGTTATCAGAAATTTCGGGTGTAATTTCTCTGTTAAATCTCTGTAAGTCGTTGATGATTCTGGCCCCATTTTGGTAAGATAAACCGGAAGCTAATAGGTGTACAGTAAAAATAAGATTGGCGATAATACCGCTCTTTGAGGAACCCCGCTATACGTGGAAAATACTTTCGAAAACTGACACTTTGTGCAAGCTTTATATGTTCTGCCGGATAGAACATGATCTACCCAACATATAATCATAGATTGGATTTCGTATGTGTTTCTATTCTATCAACATGAATGGATTCTTAGGCTGTGAGGCACCAACTTCTAGATCTAAAGAGTGTATTTCATGCGACAGACTCCAACTTCTCAAATTTCTTCATGGAATTGTATAAGTCAACGGTGGGAAAGAAATACCAGTGGCGAAGACAATACACCTAACAGAATATGCACAAGCAAAGGATAAGTAACGGGGATACTTTAAATTCATATTAAAAAAAGAAAAAGTAAAGAATCCAACAATGATGCAGGGAGGTATCCCTGCAACAAGGTTCAAAGACTAGTCCTCGTGTTAGGAATTGGATCCTAATCCAAGCTACCAAAAGGCTCAGATTGTCAACTAGAAACGGCTCTATTCAGCGAACACTAAAGGGAAAAGGAGGTGAAGTGGATTTGATTGAAAGATTCATTGAACGACAATGAAGTACAAACATTCCCACGCACTCTATCACCGTCTTATCCAAGATGACGAAGAACCTGAGCCAATCACATGATTCTTACCTCGATATTTAGGAGGTTTTGAAAATTTATGAAAATAGGATTCTTCAAGCGACAAATAAACTGCACATCTTCGCTACCTAGGAAAAAAGTTGTTTGAAAAAAGGGCAACGCTCCAATCATTTAAGCAACAAAAAAATACCAGTGATAAAAACTGGACGATAATTGTAGGATTATAAGGATGTGGAGGTGGCAGTGCTTCCGCGTGCTAGAGTAATCTTCGACAACGTTTCTTCACAAGTAGAGCTGTGTCTGATTATATCCGATTCGGCGAGAAAATAATACTTCCGAGCGGAATCATGTCCTTTAAAAAACGATAGATAAATATTTGGTTCCGTAGTGCTTGGTGCTTCTTAGTTGTTTTATTCCTGCGTTGTATTCATTCGTGAATGGTGATGTTCAAGTAAACAATTAGTTTATTTTTAGTGTTTGATGTGTTATTTGCTACCATATGAGATGCCTCATGTAATAAATAAATAAATAAGACTATATGCTCTTACTGTAAGTTTAGAAAGCAGAAAAAAATGGTGTGTTCGTAGGTCATATCTGCCACTGTAGACAGTGCAATACCTTACATACATAGTATTTATTGACTTATTTGCTTTGATGCATCAAATTGAGCTTATGATTCAAAAAGGTACAGTAACCTCAAAAGTATCTTGAACACCTACATACCTACATTATTTAACACTAACAAAAACGAGAGAAGAACGAGGGATATCACTACGAACTACAAATGGGTAATAAAACTGTCTTTTCAAGGTAATCGGAATCTTAGCGCAAGATTCTAGAACATATTCTAGAACAAATAATTTTGTTTAATCCAAATGCAGTTCATAGTTTCGTCCGAAACGCTCACAACAAATTGTTGGTGTTAGTTGTTTTAAAGCCGATTTCTGTTTTTTATTGTATATTTTCTGTGCTTTTAATGGCGCACTATGGGTGCAATAATGAATGAATATTATAGAAATAAAAATATAGTACTTACTCTGATACTTTGATGGTCCTTTTGTCGGCTGGAGGTCTTCTCAGCGGGGCCCACAACTCTTTCAGACCGCTCGAAAAAATAATAAAAGGTAATAAAATAGTGGCGCGTGGTAGCGCAGAAGGAGGAGGTTTTGGCTGCCGCGAGCTCACGGTTCTAGGTCCCTGGTTCGGCTTTCCCGCTCAGGCCATCCAGGCCTTGCAACCCTTTGGTGTCGGTGAGTTGTTGCCAGACTTGTCTGGAAAGAGTAAAGGAATGACTTGATCATCGGCTGGCCTTAGCAAGTCGTTATATGGCCAGATACGTATTCAAGTCGCCTCCCCTAGAAGTATAATTCATGGCGCATCTCAAAAGGGCTTGATTGACGCAGTTTTCTATTAGTTATTCTTTTATAACAAGAACGTGTTAAACTAGCTTAAAAAACGTACAAGCATAATCATTTTGGAGTGAAAAGAAATAGATAATTTTACGTGCAATGACCGAAGTGAATTGCTTCTGAGGCGGAAATTCTTAATTCTTAATTTTTCTATGAAGTAGGTTGGAAAACAAAGAGTAGTTCTATACTTCGTACAGCTGTTATGAGGTTTCTTCTCATTAATCAGAGGATAAAATCTAAATGTCCTACCGTATAAAGAACAAAGGACAGCGTCAACCCAAGACGTATTCTATCTATACGAGATGTCGAGGAGACGACTTGAAGGCGTTTTGGTGGCCAGACGTTGGACTAGCCAGTGTTTAGTCCTGCCTTAAAAAGCCTGATATCAATTCACCGAAAACGGAGAGACTTGATTGACCTGGGCGAAGAACACCGAACCAAGGACCTGGTATCGGATAAAAGCGACAGCCGCCACCTCCTCCAACTGCGCTACACTCGCCCAGCTATTTATAAATTAACCAAAAATGTTGCCATTAATGTTTATCACTTTATCACTTTCGATAAGTTAGCATGCGGTGTGACTGTGATTCAGCTAAGCAGAAAGAGGACGTTGTTCTGTTGATAATAATAATAATAATAACAATTCTAACATCCATTACCGGATGCAAAAAATTAGGGGGCACGCGGAGTTGAACCACGGACCTCTCGATCTGCAGTCGAATGCTCTACCACTGAGCTATACCCCCGACGAGAACGGGTGCATTCCCGATGCAGAGATGTCGGGACAATAGCGCCCAGCGACTGTCGTAAATCGGCGCATTAGGAGTGACCGACAGATAGGCGGCCGCCGCGCTGTTCTCTGGTCAGCGTGTTCGGCGTGAAAATGCTCGGGCAAATAGAAGCAGCAAATAGGGTTCGAGTCGCGGGCGGGCCGTCTGTCCATGGAGGATTCCTCCGCGGAACTCTGGATGTTCTTTTGTAGATTTAAACTTAAACGACAATAGAGCCCACTAGACGGCGAATGAAAAGAAATCTGAGTGAAAAGCGCTTCTGAATCTCAGCGACTACACCAGCTGCAGAAAAAACAGCTGACTCAAGCCTAACAGATTAACGAACGCTCTGAAGCCAAGCGTGAAACGAGTGCATAGAAATGATCGAGGTGTTTGTGTCCGCTCTGGGCCCGACGTCGTACGAACTATATGCTTCCGTTCCATTGAAGCGCATTATTCTGCACGAGAAGTCTTCCATTCAGGTTCTCATCAGACCGCGGGAACTCATTGCTGTTGTTTACAAGACGACAAGAAGTTGAGGCTCACCACAGAATCTGTAGTACGCAATCATGTCGGAGTTCGAGACCATACCAAAGACCTCAGGTACCTTTCACGTCACAAGTCAGCAAAAATTATTAACTTTACAATTTTCACGCGGCGAACGTGTGTCGCGTGGGCCAAGTTGTCGAAAATTAGGTGGGCCGGCACGAATGCGCTTCGCAGACACCCGATGGGCGAAAGCCGTTACCGACCCGGTTCTGCGGGATGTCTAGAGAACAGCACCAGGATGCTCACCAACGCGTTAGTCGGACTTCTTCGTGAAAGCCGCGAACGAACGATACGACGCTATTCGTGACCCTCGAGCGAGGAGGATCCATTGGAGCACTTTGGCACGCGACAGGGACAAGTGCGGACGCTGCTGGCACCCATTCGAGCAACTCGATGGTCAATGGGGCGACAGATGATGCAGGTGATGCAATTTACACGTCATACTGGACGCTTTTCAAATAAATTTGTATACTTTTCACATCAACTTAGGCACTATTCTAAGTAAGCCTAACGCGTTAGAAATTAAACTGAACATCTTCCAAGTAAAAATGAGCGTCCTCCAGGTTTAACTAGGCTCTCCAAGACGTTAGAAATATAATAAAAAGAAGTAAAAGAAAAGAAAAGAAAAGGAAAGAAGGAAGAAGGTAGGAAGAAAAAAGAAATAGAAAAACAGAAAATTGTCTTGAAGAACTTTGATACAACGTTTTTGAAAATCTGCAAATCACCTGCACAAATACGTGAATATGCTGTTTAAAGTTTTACAAAATTTTTTAGTTTTCGACGAACAGCAACGGATTAGTATTTGTTCAGGACCGCCAAAATTCAACAACCTTTTGCAAATGAAGAGATGACGCTATGCACTCGCCTAGCTCGTTCGATTATCATGTCAACACATTGACAGTGTCAATGCTGCTTACTTGAAGCAGCAAGGTGAACATATTAGGTTGTCTCATAAGTCCCCGCCGTTTTTTTCAACGATTCACTGCAGATTTCGTCGGCGGTCTCTTGCATAGCGCTGCATAGTTTCGAAAGAGAATGAATTGCTCTATCAGATCATGTATTGCATATCTTTTTCATCATGAATTTTGTCGTCTGTGTTGGTCCTATTTTCTCACTTGTCCTTTATTGATTTTTAGGCCATCAAATTGGGGCGTCCGAAGGAGGATGGTTGTTTTTGCCGACAGCTCCTGCTCTGTGGTTGGAATTTCTGGGTTGGTGTTATATGTCTTTCGAAAGAAAATGTCTTGCTCTATAAGAATATGTGTTGCGTTTATTGATTTCTATTGAATATCAACAAAATGCCAAAAAGAGAAAAATCGTCTTCACCAACAACTCCTTTTCCTTCTTCAGTTGTTGATATTCGACAGAAATCAGTGTGAGCCAATAAACGCGACACAAATTCTTACTGAGCAAGACATCCTCTTCCAAACGTCGTATAACACCAAGCAAAAAAGTTCAACTACACAACCGGAGTTTTGGTAACAATTCGGGCGGAAAAGTCGGAATTCCCAATTTGGTGACCTAAAAATCAATAAAGGGCAAGTGACAAAATAGGACCAACACATATTCTTGTAGTACAGAACATTGTCTTCCAAACGCTATAAAAAACTGCGCAAAAAATTACAAACCTAAGCGGAGAGAACAAGTGCGCAAATGGCTACTTTTTCACTTTTCACTTTTCACTTCAACGACCTAAAAATTGACAAATTTCATGATGAAAGAACAAATGCAATACAACTTGTGATAGAGCAAGTCATTCTCTTTCGAAAGCTATGCAGCGCTATGCAAGAGTCCGCCGGCGAAATCTGCAGTGAATCGTTGAAAAAAAAAACGGCGGGGACTTATGGGACAACCTAATATATGCGTGAGTTTTTTTTTACGATTGATTTTGTTGTACTGTTGACACGGGTGTGACTTGGCGAAGATATTGTGTTGCTCGATAAATAGAGTAGTTTTTCAATTTTCCAAAATGAATCATTAATTTATATTGATTTTTATTTATTTATACCAGTTTCACGCCGAATTGGACACTTTTCATCTCAAATTGGACACTCTTCTGAGCTAATCTAGGACCTTTGAAATTAAAGCGAACTCCTCAAAATTGAAATGAGCTCTTTCTACATTAAACTAGAGGCTCTCCAAAATTGTTCGAATAATTTTTTGATCAAGAAAAATTTTTGTAGAATTTTTTTCGAAGTTTTAATTTACTTCCCAGTAAGAAAACACATAGTTCGAAATTTTATAAAAATTTTATTTTTTGAAGAAAAACTTGGTTTAAATCTTGTCTTGAAGAGTAGGAAGCAGGTCGTTTTATTATACATTGCCAGGAAAGAGATTGGGCCATGCCCCGTTCGAAATTTTCGCACTTGCAAACGGTGCAACATAAAAATTGTAAAAACACACAAATCCTAACTTTCTTGTTGTATGTAAGCAGTGTTTACACAATCAGTCAAATAAACATTGCGACTTGCTTTTCAAGTGCATGGCGCGATCCGGTCTTTTAATGCACTACACAATTGCAGCTTCGCTGCGCTTTAAGACAAAATTTAATCTATTATTTTTTTTAGAAAATAAACTTTTAATAAAACAAGTGCTACGACACGCCTAACGGCGTGTCTCGCACTTGCCCGCTTCGCGGGGTCATAGGTTTAAGCTTTATTCTCAGAAAATACTTTCACACAAAAGTACATGAGCAGGAGGAGGCGCTTCCTCTGATGCAACAATATCCCATGTTGAACGGCAAACGTTGCCCGCGAGTGGTACGCAGAGGCGTACCTGGCGCGGGTAAACTTTTCCGTTCAACATGGGATAATGCAGAGTTCTGCATGCGGCCGGTCGCCGTACGACGACGATGTGACCTCTGCTTCCTTTCTTTTCGATCTTCTGACTCCAGACGGTTGTGCTGCGACGAAGGGAACCCGTATTCTGGATTCAGGGACTCAGAAACGCGCGCAGATGCCGTTGTGTCAAGCAGGAGGAGCTGCGCTTCCTCTGCTGCAGCAGCATCTCATGTTCAGTTCTGAAAGCGATCCCTCGTCGTAGGACGACGATGTCTCCTCTGCTGACTCCAGAAGGTTGTGGTGCGACGAAGGGAGCCCGTATTCTGGATTCAGGGACTCAGAAACGCGCGCAGATGCCGTTGTGTCAAGCAGGAGGAGCTGCGCTTCCTCTGCTGCAGCAGCATCTCATGTTCAGTTCTGAAAGCGATCCCTCGTCGTAGGACGGCGGTGTCTCCTCTTCTGACTCCAGACGGTTGTGGTGCGACGAAGGGAACCCGTCTTCCGGATCTAGGCGCTCAGAAACGGTCGTCGTACGACGACGGCGTAACCTCTGCTTCCTTTCTTGTTGATTCTTCTGACTCCAGACGGTTATTGTGCGACGAAGGGTGTCCGTCTTCTCGATCCAGGCGCTCAGAAACGCGAGCAAACGTCGTTGGGTCAAGCAGGAGGAGCTGCGCTTCCTCCGCTGCAGCAGCATCTCATGTTCAATTCTGAAAGCGATCCCTCGTCGTAGGACGACGTTGTCTCCTCTTCTGACTCCAGACGTTGTGGTGCGGCGATAGGAACCCGTATTCTGGATTCAGGGACTCAGAAACGCGCGCAGACGTCGTTGTGACAAGCAGGAGGAGCTGCGCTGCAACAATATCCCATGTTGAACAGCAAGTGTTGCCCAAGCGATGTACGCGGAGGCTTCGCTAGGGGTTCCGTGAGATTGCGCGTGGTCCCACGAGGCGTATCTCAGCCAGGCTTCCAACTTGAGTGAGATACGCCTCATCATCTACAGGGCAGGGGGCTAACTCAATTATATAGTGGTAGATTATCCTAGGGGCACGTCACGTGAACCAAAAAATTTCAAGGAAAGTTGTGCCAAATTTTTCTTGAACAAAAAATTATTAAAACCATCTTAGTGAGTCTAAGGTTTATCCTGATTAAAGGCCACTTCGATTTGGTAGAGTTCGCTATGATTTCAAAGGTCTTGGGCTAGCCTGGAGGAGTATGCAATTTACGTGAAAAGTGTCCAATTTGATTTGAAAATTTAATTTGAAAAGTGTCCAATGTCGCGTGAAAATGGTGCACACCAATAAAGCACTAAAAAACATATACATACAGTTCATGCCATCCATGAGAAAAACGACACTCTCAAACTCTCTACTCTTTTCTCAAACTCTGTTTGATTTTTCCAGGCTCTGAAGAAGGCAGTTACGCCCACACCTAAGCCGAATAAAGCTTCGATAACAATCTTGGCTGAACAGCTCCACTGTTAAACGTCATGCCAAGATTCAACGACAGTCGGACATGAAAAACGACGGTAACTATCGAACAGCACAATAGAATTGCTGCCATCAACAATGTGAATCCTGACGTCCTGGATGGGTGCATGGCACAATGTCATACGTTAGCACTATTTTTTTGCACAGCAAGACAAGCTTTAAAGCATTAACATTTTCTCGAAAAATAAATTTTTAAAGTGTCTTCATTTAGTGGGGCAGATGAGCTCAATAGTTTAAAAGAGAGTCGTCGTAGGGCTGCAGAGCGAATAGGATTCTCCGATAGCGGGGACAATATCGATCGACATTATCGATTTTTCTGCCGGTTTGGTTATTTTTCGTTCAGACTGAACCGGCAGGAGTGAGAGTCACGTCACTAGTATGCACCACTTCATGACTGCGCAATGTGGATCCGAAAAACCTATTAGGGTAGTTGAGTGGCACTTCGTCCTTCTAGAACACTGAAAGTGGCTGATATGTCAGCGAGTGCTCATTTCCATACGGGTGCACTGGTTAGCTCACTTTCTCCGCATAACGGGAAGAGATTCGTCAGAGGGATCTGAGTAGTTTATTCCTAAGCGAGCGAGTCGTCGGAGGCCCACCCCATCGGTTCTAGTAACAGCTTGTTAAGCCGTCCCTCGAGGCCCGCTTCGGACAACCGCACCCCCAAGACATCGCTCTCCTAAGCCTCCCCACTTTTCCTCTTGACATTTTGCATCAACTTCTTTGAAATCGAATTTTTCCAGAATATTCTTGTAGGCGTCTCCTTCCTTTTCGGAGTCGGCAGCGAATCGATCGCTTGAAAATAAGGGGCAGGGCTTTTGCATGTAAATGGCAGTGAACTTCGTCAGACAAGTGTGTACTGCGGCTACCATTGATGCGAAAGTTTTCGAGTTTTGCATTTCCAGAAGGCCGTTTCGTCGATTGAAACCCATCATCTCCATTTTCCCTGCTCTACGTAGTCTGCTTTGATTTGTTATCATAAAAGACTCAGCAATTTCTTATAATTCTCTCCTTTGATTAGTATAAAAATAGCTAAGTTCTGACTACGGTTAACATCTTTCCTTGGTCTGCTGCCTGTTATTTTTTTCACTAGTGGAGAATTATGGAGCACTAATCACTTACGTGGGACAGTCTCAAAAAAGTAACACTGCTGTTTACATCCGAAAACTACGAACTATCCGTCAGAAATAATCGCCTAATCATTTATTTTCAACACTACTGGCCTGAATGAGCGTTTAATTCCAATTCCTATTCATTAAATTGTATTTTATATTTACATGTTTTTATTTATTTATTTACTATTTTTATTTGTACATTTTGTTGTTTATTTTGATTTATTTTTATTTTGATTTACCTTCTTTATTTATTGTTATTTCATTTCAACATTATCCACTATTCATTTTAAATTGATTCGATCTCTAGCTGTTCAGGAGTTAACGCCCTGAACTTTTAACAGTCTGCTATGAAAAATCGATTGAATCGATATGTGATGGTCAACTAATCGATACCATCCCATCCATTATTAAATATATTTATGGACTATTATGGAGAAACAACAGCAAACCTCAGTGCTTCGTTTCGCCATCTCTCTTCAGACGAACCATTTTTTTATAACACCCCCTCGTTGGCTCATTAGTGAAGAAGGAGGTGTTATAATTTTTCATTGTTAATTTTTGAACGCAAATTTTGTTTTTGTATATTTTTATTTTTTTACATTTTTGCTTATTTATTTATTAATATTGTTTGTTGTTCTTTTCTTTTTGTTTTTGCTTCATTTTTTATACTCATATTTTACTTTATTTATTTATTTATTTATTTATTTATTTATATTTATTTTTATTTATGTTAAGCCTGATGATCGATCACAATAATCGAGCGATTCTCACTTCGATTGATTAAATCTGATTATTTCGTTTTTCTGCTCTGTCTAAATTACGCGATTTATTGCAAAGGTGCTTTATTTATTTATATATCAGGTTCGCATTAAAACAGTTGCTTTTTGCTTTAAATCACATACTTTTCAACAAAATAGGCGCATCTGTAGTCAAAATAGGTAGGTTTTCACAGAGTCAAAGTGTAATTTCTTAAAAATTTAACAAAAAAAAAACTAGAAAAATGTGTGCGTTTTTTGAATGAAAATATAATTCCTACATAAAAATTCCTACACACGAAGATTGTGCTAAGCCAAGGGAGCATTTGGAGTTTGACTGAGAGACGCCACGTCTTCTCATCTTAGTTGTAAAGGTAGTTGGAAAACTTTGTTTTAACAAACACGTCCGCTGGACTTTGGCGTTAGTGTTCCTCTGTGAAGTCGTCACTCTGAGCGTGGATTTGCGCATTTATTTTTTTCTGCACCTGCTCGTTAAGGTACCGTAATCCATCCCTTCACAGTCAGTTTTTTATTTTTTTAAAGAACTTTCAAGTTACTGCCTTAACTTTCCTCGAAATCGGACAGTTCTTTTTCAAGATAAAGGATAGAAGGATAAGGGACGGCGCTAGTCAGTGTCCTTTGAGATGCGCCATGTGTTCAACTTACAAGTTAGCATATAGTACACGCTGGTTGAATGCGTATGTCTTTGGTCTATACTGGCCTGCGGTAGCCAACCGATGGGAAACACAGTGTTGTACTTATCAGATAAGTCTGGCATCTGTTCACAAATTCCTAAAAGAGATGGAGGGCTTGGTTGGCCTGGATTCGGGTGCATGTAATATCCGTCGCCTCCTTCGACTGCGCTACCACGCGGCTTTAAAATAAGCATGAAAGTAAGGAAAATCCACCATTTGTAAGCAAATTGATCTGCGGTTAAAAATCTTGTTAATGAAACAAGGTAATACCCACACGGCTTCTCATTTGTCCTCGTGAGACTGAAAGTGTTTTGGAGTTTTGAAATGCAAACTACAAGCTCTATATGCGGAGGACGTTCTTATTTGACCGATGTGTGAAAACTCTCTTGCGGAAAACCTTTTATATACAATTTTCACGTCGAATTTGACACTCTTCAAATCAAACTGGACACTTTTCAAACCAAATTGGACACTTTTCACGTTAAAATGGACACTCTTCTAAGCTTGCCTAAAACTCTTAAAATCAAACCGAACTCTTCCAAATCAAAATAAGTTTCTTCCAAAAAAAAACTAGAGAATTTCTAGAAATGTTAGAATAATTTTTTTCAAGGAAAATTTTAGTATAACTTTCTTCGATGTATAATTCACCTACCCAATAAGCAAACACTTTCTTTGAAATTTTATAAATTTTTATTTTTGTAGAAAAATAATGGATTATATGTAGCTTCTTTTAAATAGCAAGGCGGCGATTTTTTGTTGCCAAAACAGGGATTGCGCCATGCCCCCGTCCGAAAATTCGCGATTTTTATCCGATTGATAGCAAAATTTTTGTTTGTGTACAGTTTCATTCCTGCAAATGGTGCAACACAAACAATTAAAAAACACATATGCTGACTTTCTTGCTGCATCTTAGCAATGTTTACAATATCAGTCAAGTAATCATTGCGGCCTGCGTTTCAAGTTCATGGCGCGATCCAGTTTTTTAATGCGCTACATGATTGCTGCATTGTTACGCTTTAGAACAAAATTTCTTTCATACCCTTTTCTCAAAAGATGTTTTTTCTAAAAATGTAACACTTGTTGGGGCTGTTGAACTACAAAATTTGAAAGAAAGTTCTTGCAAATTTTTCCTTAGCAAAAATTTATTCTAACTGGCTTAGTCAGTCTGTAACTTAACCTGCCTAAAAGTGTTTTCGATTTGGAAGAGTTCGCTTTTATTTCAAAAGTCTTAGGCTAACTAAGAAGAGTGTCCAATTTGACGTGAAAAGTGTGCAACTTGAAAAATGTCCTTTTCGACGTGAAAATGGTATATATTTTTTCGCTTCTCATTATTTTAATGTTTTTTCTATCTCGTCTCTTCGTAATTCCCTTTTCCGAGATGCGTGTCACAAAACTCCATCATCCCTAAACGGAGTTCTTCTAATTTCACGAAAACCGGTTGAAAAGCCGTCGCAGTGCTAGTCGTCAGAGTGGCCTGCATAGAGGAGGCGGAGCCACACCGGACCAGTGTCCAGCGAACTGGAGTGCTACCCAAAAACTTTTATTACTTTTATTACCTGCGATCCGTCTCCTCATGTAGGCCACAATGACGACTAGTACCCTTTTTAGGACTCCTGTTAGGTTCGTGTAAAACAGCATCCATTCCTGAGCCTAATAGTATTAAAGCCCTCTATCCAGTCGTAGAGAAAAGAAAGCATGGAGAAGGCGGAAACAGCCGAATTGTTCCGTTCGACATTACTGCAAGCAACCGACCGAACAACTGTCGAACATGTTGTCTTTTCTCCAAGCTGATGTCCAGAATAGTAAGCACTTTCCGAGACTAGAGCCTCATAGATCTGGCGCTCCTAGAAGTGTGAGTGGCGATTCTTCAGCGATGAGGTTTCCAGTCGTCACAATTGAATAGCGTGGCGGTCTAATTTGGAAGCGATTCGATGAAGGCAACGCACCCAGCACCGGATTCGATAGCTTTTTAAGGCGCACTCTGCCTGTTCCAGCGACAGTTGTCTGCGCCGCCGAAGCCTATGAATTACGCATTGTTCCAGCGGGTCAGTTGCTGCCCATTAGTAACACCGAGGAGCTGAATAGTCTCCCGCCGTCCAACAGGCATCCGTCGCTAGAGTAGATTCCGAACAGCCTCCTGCTTCATTAAAGTTCCTTTCCTTTTTTTTTGCTCACATTATCTTTCCACATTTCCTATCAACATTTCTAGTGTTCCAAAAATGTGTGGGCTTTTAATTGCTTGCCAAATCTTTACCCTTTAAAATGTTACAGCTTGCCTTAAAGGGCAAATTAGGCATGCATTTTAGACTCATAGCTGCTGTGGCCAAGCCGCACGCAGTTTCGCGCTGTTATCTTGACTGAATCAATCAGTTATCTTAGCGCATTTAGCGCAGTCGGAGGAGGTGCCTGTTGTCGCGTGCATCCGATGCCAGGTTCCTAGTTCCGATTTCCCGCTCAGGCCAACCAAGCCCTCCATCCCTCCGAGGTCGGTGAATTGGTACCAGCCGTGTCATAATTTGTTCAGTGGC
Organism: Heligmosomoides polygyrus bakeri; assembly: GCA_947359475.1. Classification (NCBI taxonomy): domain Eukaryota; kingdom Metazoa; phylum Nematoda; class Chromadorea; order Rhabditida; family Heligmosomidae; genus Heligmosomoides; species Heligmosomoides polygyrus. Next base: position 93,962,721 of record OX375868.1, on the reverse strand, counting down.
TGGCCACCGCAAGTCATTGCATGACCAACATCCCGTAGAAGTAGAATGCGTGGCGCATCCCAGAAATGATTGAGCAACGCCGTCCGTTTCCTTCTTTGTCCTTATTATTTAACTTTAACTTTTTATTCTTTAAAGTCGCACGGTGGATGGAACTCCTACCAACTGAGGTATTGCAATCCCAGAATTGTCTTGTTTTCAAGATGAAATTGCAGAATCCTGGTCTATTACAGCTTCTAGAATAACAGTGCTTAAACAAATAGTTTTACGCTTGCGTGTGGGAATGTTTCGAGCTCATTACAGGGTTTTCATGGTGATCTTCCGCTTATGTCGTTTCGATGGGTGTACGGTATTCCTTCTACAGCATAACCTGCTCGACCATCGTTCTTTCCTATTCATTCGATATTTAGTTGCTCAAGTTTATTGTTAGTATTTATTAGACATTTACCCTCGACGGCTTTGTTCCTGCTCCTGTTGCGCTTACTTCGTTCTGCTTATACTACTACCTTGCCTTATATTAGGTTGATCGAAAAGTCTTGCAACACTTAACGCTACTGCTACTGTTAAATTTATTGAAGCGCTTACAGTATTGATTCTGTGTGGTGACGTCACAGTACATTCTCGAAGCTTACTCAAGCATACTATATAAGACCTCGTTGAGTACGAACACAGCGACGATGAGTAGAATACAGCGACAATAAATAAATAAATGAATAGATGTCAACGATAAGTAGCAGCATGCTATCGTTACTATCGTCTACTACGAATTTTTGCAAGGCCATTCCGCAAGGACTGCAGCCTCCAACATCTGCGCTGCATTCAAGGAGGAAGTCATTCCATATTCCACAACGGCTCGTCGGTATCAGCGCTTCAAGGCTGGAGATATCTCTCTTGAAGATCGACCTCGTTCCGAACGCCTGTTGAGGAAGAAGACAGCTTACGCGAAGCCTTCAAGGTGAAGCCAGATTCAACCACTCCTCGCGAATTGGCGGCGACACATGGTTGCACGCAAAGCACCGTCGTGAAGCAGCTAGAGATCGTTGGGTACCGCAAAGTTTTGTCGTCTTAGATACCGCATGAGCTGCGGGACTCTGACAAGGCATGCCGAATCAGTGCTGCTGAGTCGCTGCTTCTTCGCACGCGCAGAAAGGACTTTCTGAAGGACTTTACCGTACTCTCCATATCTCGCTACTCCTGACTTCCACCTGTTCAGAGCTCTGAAGCAGCATCTTCAAGGTAGAGAGTTCGATGATCGACGTCAACTGGAAATGGAGATTTCAGAATTCTTCTCCTCACAGCCCTCGGGATTCTGGCGGAAAGGAATTGAAAGGCTGCCTGAAAGATGGGACAGGATCTTAGACTTGGACGGAGAATATGTCGTGGCCTGAATTTTTATATACTGTATTATATTGTAATGCATTGTAATATTGTTGTGCTAGTGTTGCAAGAATTTTCGACCAATCCAATACTAACTTGTACTTCTCTGCCTTGAGTTTTTTCTATGAATTTCTTTCCATTGTTTGGACCAGATCGATCGTTGATGGGCGCACTCATCTGCAAAATTTTTGTAGAGAACATCGCTCTTTGGCGCTGTTTTAGCGTACGCTGATCTAATTGAGGTTCTCACTGTTGTCCTGTCTGCTGGTCCACGAAGGTGGGTGGCATACCGGTGTCCCGAAGCTCCAGCAATGGCCTGCGACACCAGAAATGGAAGAGGGGCAGCGCGACAGGAGGTACACCGCTGTTCTGCGGTTCGGAAACTTTTGTTTTGCGTGTCAAAGGTTCGTAAGGCAGCCGTTAGACTCTTGGTGAAGTGTCGGGGGATGGGGGTGGGTGAGCAAAGGGGATGAGAGGAAGATCACACGCTCCCCCCCCCCCCCAGCAGGAGGCGGGAGTACCTCCTGACCGTCCCCCTGGGAGAGGGTACGATGGCCAGCTGGTACGGATAACAGTCAATCCCATTAGCTACGTATGCGTGCAGCAACTATTAGACTAGGAATATTTCTCGACCTTGCTTTTTTCTGAGTATAGCTGCTCTTCATCGCAATTAATCTGGTCTTTATTATTATTGCTCTTACTGTTTTTTTCAGCATTTTCTAACCCTTCTGCTTTGTCAACATGTTTTGCTTAGTTGCTTTTATCGGCACACTCTCTGTTGTGTGCTAAATAAATAAATTATCCTAGTTCGAATCGTTCATAAAAAGGATAAAGGGCGACGTCCCCGACAAGTCTGGTTGACCCCGGAGATATGAAAGGCTTGGTTGGCCTGGGCGGGAAATTCGAACTGGGGATCTGGTACGCGACAGTCGGCACCTCCTTCGTGTGCGCCACACACGCCCTAAAGCCCCTTTCATACTCGTCCGAGGGGCGGCGGCGGCGGCGGCGGCCCAATGGTTTAGCATAGGAAGGCGGCGGCGATGACGTGCCCGAGCGGCGGCCACGGCGGTGGAGGGGTTTTCATACTGGCAGCGGCGACGTCGCCGCGGCCACGCCCCGCCACGCCCCTGGCGGCGCCGCCGCCGGGGCCGCTGCCCGAGATGGCTGGGGCCATTTCGGGCGGCGGCCACGAGGGGCAGCGAGAGCGGCGGCACATCGAGACGTGGAGTGTGCTGTCCTGTGTGCGCGCTGCGGACAACGCTCAGCCTCCACGTCAGGCAAGGGAATTGTCATCAAAAGTGAACTCGCGTCTAACCGATGTTCGTTTCGCTTCGGTTTTCCTTACATTTTCGATGTTTCACGCGTTCGTTGCTTGTTTGTATGTCTCTCTCTTGTTTCCTCCTCTCTTTACGCTCCTCTACCTTCGTTTTACCATTTGTTCTTTCGTATTTTGTTCTTCCTTTCCCAGTTTCGAGTGTTTCAGGTCTCACCGTTCCACTTTGGGCGTCAGCTGTGTTGATCCAGCAGTTCTTCGACTTCGACTACTTCGAGCTATTTTCTACTGCCCAATTCCTTGTCACAGCTAGCATTCTATTCTATTCTGCGACCTACCCTGCCTACTTATTCATCATTGTTCTCAGGTAAGTTGCATTTGTTCGCCCTCCACTAGAATTTTCTCCTTGTTGTTGATGTTACTGTTTTAATAAGAGAAGCCAGTATGGGGTGGATCTGAGGCAGAACTTTTTAAGATTCTGACCCATTTCTTCCTGGTGCTGGTCTTCTCACCTCGGGCTCACTACCGTTTAGAAGTGATGGTGAAAGTCGAGTGGGGGGGGGGGCTCACATTTCTTAGGTTTATCGTACTCTTATCCTATTTTCTCTTACTTAGGTATTATTTTTAGTTTCCAGGGGATCTGAAGGTAGTATGTGTTATTCAAAAGTTCAATGTGGATATTTCTCTAAACACCCAAGAGATGCTTTCTACAAATCTAATCGGGGGGGGGGGGGGGGGGCTGCATTTGTGGCTTCGTATCAGTAATAGCGGATAACGTGTTGATAAACACTGCATAGCTTTCTATCAGCTAGCCGCTGCAGGCCATTACATGGGCAAACCCATATCCTAAGAGTTATGAAATCCGTAAGGGGAGAAGTATAGAGAGCACCGCACATCCACAAAATGTAGTGGTTTCCTGTATAATAGGCCGGTTTTATTAGAAAGGTCACTAATCAGAATCAACCTGCGTGTATTCTAACATCCGTGATTAATTCAGAGTAGTTTAAACGCTCCACTGAGAATACTAAGAACATTAAGATCGGAGAACATCAATGAAATGAATATCATTACGAACACATCACCATTATCAGCTGGAATGGGACAGAAAATGCTTCTATAGAACCGTTTCTGTAAAAAAATACTCCAAATAATTACAGGACCGGTTCGGTGAATTAGTAATATACTTGCCTGGGGACGGCAAAACACAGACGACAGAATCAAACACACCGTAGTGGAACCACAAATGACAGTACACTCTAGGGTGTGCCAGGCCGTCAATTTATTTGTGTCACTGTGTGTAATCCGAAACTGGGTTGTGAGGCATTGGCTGGTGCTGTTGAGATTTTCAAGGTATCACCGTCTTGCAAACCCGATGGTATGGAACCTGACTATTATGCGCTTTTGACTTGTAACCCATTTCATCAACGGGATTATTAATCAGTACGAGAATTGGGGCACGTGATAGCGCAGCTAGAGGCGCTGGCTATCGTCCGCACCCGAATCTGGTTCTCGGTTTGGATTTCCCGTCTAGGTCAACTATGCCTTCCATCCTTCCAGGGCCAGTAAATTGGTGCCAGACCTGTCTGGTAGGCATAAATCACGGAATTACGCATCGGCTGTCCTCTCCGAGGACAGTACGCGTTGCGGAAATGCTTTGCCGTGAAGCAGTACGTATCTCTGGACATTCAGAAGGATCTCTTCCATTGAAGGCAAGTACTGCGTTGCCCCATTGCGAGGCCGCTGCGCGCACGCGCGCGCCAAACGCAAGTAGCGCTGGCGGCGGCGGCCGCCACCCCTAGGCGGCGAGAACGGACACCGCCCCTCCACCTGCCGCTGAAGCGGCGGCCGCCGCCGCCGCCGCCCCTGGGAGAGTATGAAAGGGGCTTAAAGGAGAGTAGTAGAGGCAAACTGCTAGAAACTTTTGGCAGAGTTCAGCTACTTACTAGATATGCCTTCGGAATGCCATGCAAAGATAGCACGCCAGGCGTTTATCAAAGGTTTCAGCACTGGTCACCGCTATTCTCTATTATTTCCCTATTTTGCCTTGCATTGGTGATTTTCTGGTAAACTTCATAATGAAACGTGTTTTCATGTGTCCACCAAAGTCACTCCTCGGACACCTTCACGCACGATATGCAGCCGGTCGTTGAACAATTGCTTATCGCGAAGGCGAAATCGCCACTGTCTGCAGCGGAAATGGACTTAAAATAGGAACTGGGACTCGACTCAAATACCACCCCAGAATTCAGTTCGTCACCTAACAAACGCACTTCAACAAAGGTATAATTCGGTTCGAAAACTGGAACTCAAAGGGACAAGGGATAAAGGGCGACGATTATGAATCATTTCTTGATGCAGTATGTCTTAATTTTCTTTGTCGTCTCCTTCTGTTCCCATATAGGGCTTCAGAGCACTAACGCCTACAATTCCAGCAAATGTGTTTTGAATCATAAGCGATGAATCATAATCAAAGGCTGCGTCGAGGAAAATGTTTTCCTTTTTCAACGAAATTGTCTAGTGTGTCGGCATCACGAGCGAGTCTCATGGTTTCACGAATGTTTCCTTGTTTCCAACACTTCTTACGTAACTCCTACAACAATATACTCGGCTGAGGACAACGGGATTCTTTGAAGAGGTGGTGTTCCTTCAGGACAATTGTTCCCACCACACATTTGATTTAAGTTTGGAAGCATAGATGCTGCATGTTTGAAGATGTTCTGCTTTCTGCATTCACATGAAAGGCCAGGCTTGGTCTATGCATTTCATGTCTTCAGACGACTTTATTAAGGGGCCTTGGTTGACTTGAAGAATAACCGAAGTTGACTGGCTTATACGCCTGGAATTTTTCTCACCATCAACTTTTTTCTCCTTCAAAACATTTCTTCATTGTTATTTCTCGCTTAGTGAATTATCTTACCATTAACAAAGTCTAAGCTTCTGTTGGCAAATCAAAGTACGGACTAATGTAAACACCCTATTCGATTAGAAGTAGAATGTGTGGGGTAATCGAGTAGCACTGACTTCTATCCTTTTAGTTTTTTAGCTTTTTTATTTTTAAAATTTTGTCATTACATATAATTTATTTTATTTAGATTTTTATGTATTTATTTTCTATTTGTTAACGATGTAAGATAGCTTAATTATGTAGATGTGATGCTGACGACAAAACGGCGACCGTTCCTGTATATGGCTACAATGGAGCCTGCGTTCAGTTCTCCGCCGGGACCCACAAACATTGTATCCGTTCCGCTTTGACGAATTTGGTGGCCAATATAGTTTTGCCCATCCAAAAATTTCGAATAACCGAATATATTCGAATAGCGACAATTTTCGAATATTCGAAAATCGGTACTAAAAACAAACCTAAAACCTGGGCAATTCTATTTTTCGAGCATTCGAATTCGAATACTCTTGAAAATCGCATTTTTTTCAAATATTTGAATTCCAATATTCGATTTTCGAATAGAATTATTCACAACTACAGTGCCAACTCGTCTGGGGAATAAGACCTGGGCTATTCTGTTACACGGCTGCCCTAACGTCATTTTATCATTTCAAGACCCTAATCAAACTGCCTCCACGAAATCTTTTGGAATTTGCATATCCGGCTTACTTCAAAGGAGGTTGATTAACAGCAGTGCCGTAGGGTTTCGCTTAGCAGCGCTTCTTAGGCCCCTGTTATACCCCCCCCCCCCCCCCCCGGAAGCTTTCGCGGATGGGCTGAAATCGCGTCGGGACCCCGCGCCGGACCACTCGTCGCGGCCCGCCACGCCCGCCGTCCGCGGATCGCAGCCGACAGACGACGAGAGGGAGTATAACATAGGCCTTCAGTGCACCGCGGACGGCTGCCCTCCCGCGGACGGGAAGTATAACACCCTTCTCGTCGTCTGTCGGCGGCGATCCGCGGACGGCGGGCGTCGCGGGCCGCAACGAGTGGCCCGGCACGGCGTCCCCACGCGATTTCCGCCCATCCGACGAAGCTCCCCCGGGAGTATAACAGGGGCCTATTTTATACTCCCGCGGGAGCATCCGCGGACGAGCGGGAATCGCGCCGGGATCCCTGAGCGGGCCAATCGCCGCGACCCGCCACACCCGCTGTCCGCGGATCGCCGCCGACAGACGACGAGAGAGCTGTTATACTTCCCGCCCGCGGGAGGCAGCCGTCCGTGGTGCATCTTCCGTCCGCGCACGTCCCGCGGGTGCTCCCGCGGGAGTATAAAATAGGCCTTAGTCTGCAGAGCATAGTGCCGGCAAAATATTTACGGACACCTAGTTCTGCGGGATTTTTCAGTCGTAACTTTAGAATCAGCGACTGCGTAGGAAACTCGGGTAGGTTTTTAGAATCCTCTGAAAATTCTCTTCTAAACGCATCTAAACGTTGCATTGGCTATGGATAAATTCAGAGGAAAATTAGAGTGGAGGGAAAATGATCAATGCATTGAAAACACCTCTTCAGAGTCACAATGTATTACAATAGATCATCAAAACACATTTAATATCGAAGAACTGATCAACACTTGGTTGGATAGCCCTTGTTCTTGATGTTCCATCTAGGAAGAGTAGTATTCCAATGGGGCGTGCATGAAGTTGACCGACTCAACGCGGAACCGATGTCTGGCTGTGATCAAGAGCAAGGGCTATGCAACCAAGTATTGATCAGTTCTTCGATAGTAAATGTGTTTTGATGATCTTTTGTAATACTGTATGATTTTGAGGAGGTGTTTCCCAAGCAGTACATACTAGCGTAGACATAATGTAAGAAGAACCTTTTTGAGCTTCAACGTTTCTGTAGACAACGAATCAGAGTTTTGCTACGCATTTGTTTAACAAGAGCTCACTAGACCTATGGCTAGATATGGGTCTGCATCCATGCACATTTAGTCAAATTTCAGTTCATGATAAGTATCTGAAAGTGACCAAGAAGATAAAGTCTATAATGGTAGAAATGCTCAATGGAATTGAATGTGTCTCCAAGATTCGAGTGTAAAATACTTCATGACCATTCTCCTCTCACCCAAATTTCTCTGTAAGTTTAGCATTGCCAAGACAAATTTAGCTGCGTATCCTAGGAAATTTTAGGTGGATTCTAAAAACCCACTGTCCTTTTTCCGGACTTCTAATTTTCAAAATTATGGTCGAAAAACCCTGCAGAGGTGCAGTGGCGTCCAAAAGTTTGTGAACGATTCCATTTTTCGCCAGAACTCGTTTCAAATCAACTATAAAAATGTGAAATTTAGAAATTTGGATATGTTGTGACAGTTTACAAATCTTTTTATATCGCATCATCACTGCTGTTCTATTTAGGTCCTTTCCATATTTCAAGCATAAAAACGGAAAAACCGTGAAATGTGCCACATAGGTTACAGCACTTTGGCAGCATTCTTTACTACCAATGAAGACAAGTTATACATTGAGATTACTAGTAACGCAGCTTTACTAGTAACGAATTGCAAAACCTTTTGCTTTAATTACGGCGTCACATCTCCTCGGCATGGACTCTAGAAGTTCGTTGATCACGTCGGGTCCGACATTTTCTAATTTCTGCCTTAAATGTTTAAACTTTTTGCCCTATTTCTTGCTGTGAGACCTGCTAAACCTTGAGCAAGGTGTTTTCAAAGGTGTTCGATTGAGTTCATGTCCGGTGATTGAAAAGGCCCCGACACAAGATGAATTCCGATTCCATTTAACCATTCTTTCACCGTCTTCGAAACACGATTCAGATCGTTGTTCTGTTGGAAAATCCACGGCGTCTGGAAAGTATCTCTAGCGAATAGGAGCATACTATTGCTCGCAATCTCCTTGTAGCGTTTGGAGTCCATAACTCCTTGGATATGGTGAACAAAGCCTGTTCCGTGTGCATTGAAGCATCCCCAAACCATAACACTTCCTTCGTCATGTTCAATAGTTGGCAATTGATATTCTGCCGTACTCCGCGCTTTTTGGACGTCTTGCGTAGTGTGATCCATCAGATCAAATAGATTGAACTTCGTCGCTGAAAAGCACTTTTTTCCAATCGTCTATCGTCCAGCTCAAATGCTCCTTGACAAACAGGAGTCTAGCTTTCCTATTCTTCTCGCTGATAAACAGTTTCTTAACGGGACGTCTTCCATAGGGCTCAAAAGATCTCAGTCGGTCGACGTTTTACGTGCTCACGCTCACATCTAAGCCATGGTGAGCAGCTACAGACTTCTTTATATCGACGGCTGTTAACGACGGGTTACGCCTAGACATCCTTTGGATGTCAGAATCGTCTTTAGAAGTCGTAATCCGTAGCGTGCTTGAATTAGGAGCGTCTCCCGCTGTTTAGAACTGCATCATTCTCTTGACTACAGCAGTAACTGTCCAAATGCCGCGTCCGAAAGGCAGTTTTACCTGTCAATCAGAGATTTCTTCTGGACTAGTCGAAAAATGGCTTCTCGTACTTCGGCAGAGATATTCTTTACTCTCGGCATAACAGGAAGTATGCTAAAAACAATGGTATATCAATATTGGCTTCATAAGAAAATGTATTGTCAACTACGCTCAATGGTTTAGCAGCTCACCTTTGACCGCTGCGCGACTGACCTTGAACCTCTAAAAAAAATCGAATAATAGTCGTAACGAACACAATTCAAAGGATCGTTATTGCGATCTAATTTGCTACAACATATTCAAATTTCACTCTTTTTGGCCTTTTTAAAGAAAGTTATCTCGAAAAATCCAGACGTTCACAAACTTTTGGACGCCACTGCAGGTGTCCGTAAATATTCTTCCGCCAATGTATCCGTGCAGTGGATACTCTCACGAGAACCATGCACCCAAGTCATTGTGAGTTATTTTCGTAAACCAGAGCGGCGGTATCGCTGCTACTAAAACACAAGCCAACACCTGTTGCAGTAGAAAAACGTTGCCGAAAACCGGAAGAACAGATGTAAAGGCGACGGGATACCAGAGGCAAGCATGTACATAATTCTTCAACGCGGAAAGTGCTCTGGAAAGTTAGCATCAACTTTGTGCTCCGCAGAGCTCTAGTTTATGCTAGTATCTTGAGAAGCAGGTGTTGAAATTCGTTACTATCTGATATTCTTGGGATGCTTCATGAATATTAGGGCACATCATATGGACCTGATATCATACATAGACGTCAAAGGCGCCCTTTAACTGAACTAAATGGGCGCATGTCGCGAATGTGGGCAGCATTGGAAGGTGACAACGTAGTAGCTAATCAGCGTGTCAGCCGTACAGGCGCTCTCTGTTTGACACGTCCATCCGATGCGGTGGTGGCTTGTTTCCGATTCCTAATGTTTCCTTGTTTATTTATTTATTTATTCGCACGAGTACAAGTACAAAAACAAAAGAAAAATCAGTCGAACATAAATACAATTTGCACGTATTGTACATCTTCACATCGAATTGGGCACTTTTCAAATCAAATTGAACACTCTTCTAAGCTAGCTTAAAGACTTTTAAAATCAAAGCGAGCTCTTCCAAATCGAAATGACCTTTAGGCAGGTTGAACTGCAACCTCAACGAAATGGTTAGAATATTTTTTGTTTAAGGAAGATTTCACATAACTTTTTTTTGAAATGTTTCAGTCAACCTGCCCGATAAGTGTAATAATTTTACAAAATCATTAATTTTAGAGAAAACAATAAATAAAAATTTGCCTCAAAGGAAAGCAAAAAAGAAAGCATATAGCGTATGAAAAGGAACACTTTGTGGCATGCACTTAAAAAGTACACCGCAACTTTTATTTGATCGATCAGGTTGAAGTGGTAGTTACTTCGTGGATTGAAGCCGCCCACAAAAGAAGCAATAACATTCTGAAAAAAATTACGCTGTGGTGCAAGACTTTTTAACAACGTAGCAGAGAAGCCCATTCAATTTTAAAGAGTTCGCTTCGATTTCAAAATTATTAGACCAGCTTAGAAGAATGTTTAACCTAATATAAAAAGTGTCCAATTTGTTTTGAAAAGAAAACTCAGCAGTGGCTAGACCAGAATTACGATTCCTGACTTGACGTAGTTTGGTTAAACACATTCCTCAATCTAATGAACATAAGTTTTCTTGAGAAACTGTTTTGAACTCGTTGCATGACATTGCTAGCTTTGGGTGTAAAAATTAAAAACTGACTCACCATACGTGGTTTCAACGACGACGACGTACTCTCCCTCCCTTATAAATAGAAGCAGTTTATCTAAATATACTTTAAATTTATGGAGAAATAACATCAAACCTAAATGGTTTGTTTCGCCACCTCCCTTCAGACAAACCGTTTTTATTATAACACCTCCTCGGTGGCTCATCAGTGAAGAAGGAGGTGTTATAATTTTATTATTATATTTTGTGTTTAGATTTTGTTTTTTTTAATTTAATTATTATTTACTATTTTTATTATGGGGCGCGTGTAGCGCAGTCGTAGGAGGCGCGACTGTCGCGTGCACCCGATACCAGGTTCCTGGTTCGGATTTCCCGCCCAGGCCAACCAAGCCTTCCATCCCTCCGGGGTCGGTGAATTGGTACCAGACTCGTCTGGGAAGGATAGAGCGCTGACTTGTTCATCGGCTGGCCACCGCAAGTCATTGTATGGCCAAATACGCATTCATGTCGCCTCCACGACATCCCGTAGAAGTAGAATGCGCTGGCGCATCCCAGAAGGGATTGAGTAACGCCGTCCTTTATCCTTTATCCTTTATTTTTATTATGTTTTATTTTACTTTACTTTATTTTATATTGTTTTGTTATTATTTATTTTTTTGTTTTAGTTATTGTTTTTTTGTTTTTATTTTTATTTTTTTAAAATACGCATTTATTTTTAAATACGCATTTTTTAAAAATATTTGTTGTCGATTTCCTGCCAAGGCCAACCAAGCCTTCCATTCTTCCGAGGTCGGCGAATTGGTACCAGACCCGTCTGGGAAGGATAAGGCGCTGACTTGTTCATCGGCTGGCCACCGCAAGTCACTGTATGGCCAAACACGCATTCAGTTCGCCTCCACGACATCCCGTAGAAGTAGAATGCGCTGGCGCATCCCAGAAGGGATTGAGTAACGCCGTCCTTTATCCTTTATTTGTTGTCAATATTAGAAATTACTAAAATTACTTAACTTACGTATTCATCTTTGTGCCAACCGGCTATGGAGGTTTTCCTATATAAAGTGACCATACCGTGATCTGTTATACGGTATACGTGTTATACGGTAAGATATGTGTTATATGTGTTATGTGTATGTGTATGTTACGTATATGTGTTATACGGTAAGACAACGAGGTGGCACAGTATTTCGCGATCCTGTTCTGTTTTCTCTCTCTCCTTCCATCCGGGAGTACTTACGACACCAGTCGCTTTTAAAAGCGTTAAGAAACGGCACAGTGAATAACTGGTTGCCACGAAAGAACGAACGTAAAGGAGAGCGCAAAAAAGTAGTCTCCTCTGTGAGAAGGTGAAAGTCCCATGACCGCTTTCTGGTGTTGAGGATTGCACACACTCGTTGAGTGTGGCTATTGCAGAGCGTGTCACCAGTCGTCCTTATGATGCTGACTCTGATCTTCCCTTTCTTGCTAGTCTTGCATCTCAACGATTTATCATCGCTCCTATACTCTAAAAAGTGGTTGCTCTTTTTCGTATCTGAGACAAAAACCATCTCTATCGATTGGACTTATTGTAGCCCCTTCCCCAGCCTATGTTCCCAATATCACGGACAATTTAAAAATTTGTTGCTTAAACTCTTACTCAGTCAGGCTGACATATTGTTGCTACTATCATTATTCGGGGAGGGACGTGTAGCGCAGTCGAGAGAGCTGCCGGCTGTTGTGTGCACGCCATGTCAGGTTCCTGGTTCGCACATCCCGCCCGGGCCAACCAAGACTTTCATCTCCTCGAGGTCAGTGAATCAGGTGAGTCAGCCTAGCTGGGAAGAATAAAGCGCTGACTTGTTCGTCGGCTGGCCACCGCATGTCATTGTATGGCCAAACACGGATTCAAAGCGCCTTTTCCCGTAGAAGTAGAATGCGTGGCGCATCCCGAAAAGGATTGAGTGACGCCGTTTATCATTGTAGGGGGCAAGAGCCACTGACCAGAGTTCGAATATGAAGACTTAGGTTGTATCTCAGTGTTGTTAGATCTTCAATTAGATCGAACTTCCTCACGTATCGAAATCCTAAGAAGCTCTACCTACTTATAGGTGATTACAAAAATGTCATTAACGTGTCGATATCTCGTTTTAGACAGCTCGTGAAAATTTTTCTAGATGGTGGGTCGTTGAAATGCTCCAGAATTTTTCATGAGATTTTCGATCGCTTTCTTACGTGTGTTATGATTTTATAACCCCTACCTGAATAAATAAATTAATTAATTAAATAATTGATTAATTAACTAAATAAGTTGAAAAATAAATTCTTTCGTTCGTTTTTGCACTTTCCCTGTGTTTGGGCTTCCGAAAGACTTGAAACGCTTGCCGGATTCTTTGGTTACCAAACTGCACTGCATTGTGATCACGTATTTTATGCTTGTTTCATCAGCATGACTGAACTGATATTGTGATTTGGGCCGCATGTGGCTCAGTCGGAGAAGGTGCCGGTTGCCTCGCGGACCTCATACCAGGTTCCTGGTTCGGATTTCCCGCTCCGGCTAACCAAACCTTCCATCACTTCGGGGTCGGCGAATTATTACCAGACTTGTTCTGGGAAGGATAAAGCACTGATTTGTTCATCGTGTGGCCACCACAGCAGCCTCATTGTGTGGCCGCCTCCAAAGCATCTCGTAAGAGTCGAAGGCGTGGCGCATCCCAAAAGAGATTGTGCAACGCCATCCTTTATCATTTTTCTTTCATGAGCGATTTGAACCAGAAACCGCATTCTGGCCATCGTAAGATGAGCGTCCTGAATCAGTTGTGCTGGAATCTAGTTAGCTTACAAGGTGTAGGGAATAGCTTCAAGTAATCTCTTGAGGGATGCGCGACACATTCTACTTCTACAAGGATCTCGGAGGAAACTTGAAGGCGTATTTGCTCTCTAGAATAACTTGCAGCGGCCATCCGATGGACAAATTCGTGTTTCATGAATGCCGGCAAGCCGATACTCCAGAGGAATCGAAACTGTTTGGCCTGGACGGGACCCATGCATGGAGCCAGCGGCAGCAGACGCCTCCTTCGATTGCGCTTCCACACGCCATTGGAAGCCCTCTAGCTTACAAAGGATGGGGAACAGATTCAAGTAATCTTTTGTGGGATGCGCCACACATTCTACTTTTACAGGGGATCTCGAAGAAAACTTAGAAGCGTATTTGCCCTCTAGAATAACTTGCAGCGGCCACCCGATGGACAAGTTCGTGTTTCATTAATCCCAGATGAGCCCGATACCCCAAGGTCTGGGGGTGTCGGGCTTGTTTAGCCTGGACAAAGTCCGAACCAGGAACCTCGATTCAGGGAGCACGTGAGAGCTGACGCCTCCTCCGACTGCACTTCCACACGCCCCTGGAAACCATCTAGCTTGTAAGTGATGGGGCATAGTTTCAAGCAATCTCTTGTAGGAAGCGCTACGCAGTTCACTTCTATGGGGTCGTGGAGGCAACTTGAATGTGAACTTGTCTCTCTATGCCTTAAACAAATGAATAAATAATAAACAAAAAATTAATTTGTTCTATATAACAACTAGCAGCGGCTAACAGGTGGAGAAGTTCGTGTGTCATCAATCCCAGGCAAGCTCGATACTCCAGAGGAACAGAAACTGTTTAGATTGGGCTGGACCCGAACCGAGAACCTCGATTCAGGGAGCACGTGAGAGCCGACGCCTCCTCCGACGCTCTTACACTCGCCATTGAAAGCCATTTAAGGTGAAACCAAGCGGGCGGCTCAAACTAAAGTGCTCGCTTCGTTTCTTCAACACGATGAGTGTTCGAGCTAACTGTGATTTCGAAACGGTGAACACCTGGCCGCCTCAGTTTTTCTGTTCATTACACAGATCGCCGCGTGCAGTGTCCTGGGAATTAGAGCCCAGTCGCAGCTAACAAATCAGCCCGTCTACCTCGTTCAATGCTGCTGAAGTTCATGTTGAGTCGTATCTCCCCATGCAGCAGTGCTGTCTAGGTGGCACTGAATGGGATTGTCGGCGCGTTGCCAAGAGAAACGCCGCCGCTGTCGCGGTTGCCGTCGGTCGGGGCGGCGGCCGGCCATTCCGATGCCTGAGAAGCGCTAACCGCTGACTTCGGCTGCCTCTGTTGCTGCTGCTGCAGTAGCCGGCCAGTTCAATAGTCGCACTGCTATTGAGACTTTGTCGATTCAGAACGTGTCACACCGGCAGACCGATGGCAGACACCTTCATTGTGCGCTGCGCGGTCGCTAGACGTGTCGTCTGCTTGGGTCTGCTTGGCCGCCTCCTCCCCCGGCGACGAGCCGTCTTGTCTGTGTCATCTGTGTTGTTCCTCATGCATGCCACGCGAACTTTCCGAGGAATGTCGTGTGTCTTGTGGCTGTCCGTCGAGATTCTGGACAGACGGCTGCCGACAGCGACAAGGCGGACGAAGGAGGCGCTTCGGGCACGAGTTGTTTTGCCCGCGCACCCTCCTGCGGCCAGTCCGCTGACGCTCGACGTGTCCACTTCTACGCTCATTACGCCCCGTCTCCTTTACACTAGTACAACTCGCACCAGCGCACGTTGTAGAAACATCTGTTCGCTGCTAATCCGCTCGACAACCTCCCAGTGTCCCCTCGGCGACCGACACTTTCGCGCGCTGATTCTTCGCTGCTTCTTATCTGGAGTTGCTCTTCAAAGCTCAACCTTTCTACTTTGTCTACTGTCTGTGCCTTCTTGTTACTTTTGCCGATGTATTGTTGAAAATCTCAAACAATCACTAGTTATTTGGTTACGGTCTTCTTAAAGTTTAGGCGCGTGGTAGCGCAATCGGAGGAGGCAACGGCTGTTGTGGGTACGTCGGTTCAAGGTTCACGGTTCAGATTTCCAGCCTAGGCTAAGCAATAGAATCTTCACTTCGAAAGCAATAGAAACAATAGAAAGTAAAAACTTCCATCCCTCTGGTGTCTAGAATTCTCTTGTCTCTCGGCCGGCCCCCTCAGGTCCCTTATCTTTCATGTCCTTTTTGGGTCCGGCTTTTATGAACTTTTTGATACAAATTTTTTGGTGAAGTACAGTTAGGTAAGCTATATTTTAGTTTCTAATTCTCTTCTATTTAGTTAAATTCTATCGGGTCCAACATTTTATCACAAACCACCTTTTTTCTTAGACAAATTCATGTGGGGTGTGGAGGAGCAGTGGAAGGAGACGTCGGCGGTCGCATGCACCCCGACTCGAGGTTCTTAGTTCGGATTTTCCGCCCAAGTCAACCAGGCCTTCCCTCACCGAGGGGTCGGAGTATTGGTCTGTCCATCGACCTGGCGCCTCAGATCTTCATATAGGCACACCCAATCTGAAGCGCAGTGAGTTTTACTCGTTGATGGCCCGTGGAAGTAGAGTGCGTGGCGCTTTCCGGAAAGCGATTCACTAACGCCTCCTTTTGCCCTGATCCTTCATGTTCTTCTTGGATTCGGCCCTTATGTACTTTTTTGATACAAATTTTGAGTCAAGTACAGTTAGATAAGTTCCATTTTAGTAAATTCTATCAGGTCCCACATTTTGTCACAAGGCACTTGTTTTTCCTGTATAGCTTCACGTGGGCTGTGGAAGCGCAGTTGAAGGAGGCGTCGGCGGTCACATGCACCCCGACTCGAGGTTCTTAGCTCAGGTTCTAACCACGGGAAGTTCATTGACCCCACGTTGTAATGTCGTGAATTAGTACCGGACTCGACTGGGTAGGACAGCACACTGACTTGTCAATCGGTGTTTCCCGCTAGTTACTATGTGGGCCGCATATATTTATGTATACTCAGATTCCCTTCACTCTCCCGTAGAAGTAGAATGCATGGCACATCCGGCATGGGATTAGTTGACTTATCTACTCTTTACTCTTTTTACCCCTCTACCCTTTTTATCGTTTGTAGCTTGAGCAAGGAGGAGGCCCTTTTTATGCCATTCCAACGGCTTCCAGGACGTGGGTTCCAACGACTTCCTGGATCGGCCCAGGCCAAACTCAGATCCATTTGTCTCTACCTCATCCTCGCCACTGCGCCACTTATACTTGCTCATAGAGAACCTCTGATATTCACAAGGTTCATCTGCGAACAATGAATGAGAGCTCAGAATGAGTCATTTTCACGTACTCCAAACGTAAGGGATGAGCCGTTTCCATCCTCATTCTGGTTCCGCTTCATCATGCTCTTCCAATGCTGACGATTTACTTCCGGTGTCTAATTCTTGGTGAAAAATCGCTTCGTGAATCACAAATTCGACATAGAACTTTCTAAAGTTCAGCAGATATTTTGAGGGGTAACTCGCTAATTGATTTGACCTTTTCCGGTTCTGAAGAAAGTAATCCAAGCGTAACTTTAGCCTCTAAAGCGGTTTAACATCCTCGTGACGTGCTTTGCAAATTCAGCGCTTCAATTTTCCCGAGCTGGATCGTTTTTTGCGGGACACGGAGCACAGCAGGGCGAGTCTCTCGCAATTATCCCGAGTTGATTCCAAGGTGCGGGTTGGTCCACTCCAGCGAAGCTTTCGTCTTTCCAGGGTCTCACAAAATACCGTCTCGTACAGCTAGCAATCTCAGGTCAATATATAGGATCATGACAGATTACGACCTCTACACCAGCCACTTGAGGCTTAAACAAACTCATTTGAAACTTTTCTATCACGACCATCAGCTCAACTGGTTCCATGCTGATATGAGTGCTGATCGGTCCCACGAGGTGTGGATGTTGCGTTTCATCAAACGGCGCCGGTGGTGTAATGACGTAGAGCATTCCCGCTCGGTAAGAGAGAGAGGTGCGGGTTCGAGTCCCGCCTGGCGCTAGAAGTTCTGATCGCAACAAAACATTGTTATAACAGCTTACAACCTCAATGCCAGCCACTTGAGGTTTAAAGAAACTGATTTGAAATGTATAGGATCATTGAATTCAAGACAAAAGCACGCTCAAGTTGACTATTATATATGAAATAGAATGCGTGGCGTATCCTGTAATGCAACTGCAAACGCCGACTTCTCCTTCTGCCCTTTCTCTTCTTCATGAATTTGGCTTGCACTGAAATTTGCTCGCCTTTCAGGCAGAAATTTTGGGTAAAATGCAGCCTTTATATTCTATCAGACTCCGCTTTTTATTAAGGTATACTGAATACAGAAATATAAAATATCTGTCAATGGAAAACTTGGAATTTTTCAAGCAGTAAATCTTTCCAAAGTGTTTACTTGCATTTATTGTTCTGTTCTATACACGTTTCTCAGTGGCACGTGGTAGCGCAGTCGGATGAGGTGCCGGCTGACGCGTACACCCGATTCCAGGTTGTTGGTTCAAATTTCCCGCCGAGGTAAAGTCTTCCATCTAAAAAGAAATAAATAACGTCGGCGGTTATCCTTTTGTCTTTCAAATCCTTCCCACTACTAGTCAGCAATGTGGCCTGCTTGAGAGACGGGGGCCTGTCAGCCAATCAGAGCTCAGATGCGCCAGTGTTCCTTCCTATGCCTGCTTTGCGGATTAATGTGCTGTCCTCCGCTTTAAGGGCGCGTGTAGCGGCAGTCGGTGGAGGAGCCTGCTCTCGCCTGCACCCGATACCAAGTTCCTGGTTCGGATTTCTCGACCAGGCAAACTATGCCTTCCATCTCGGTACACGTCGCAAAGAATGACAGCAATGGGAGGTGGGAGCGCGCTATCGAATCAAATCGCATCAAATTGACATGGTATTCAGTGGGCTTGTACGGCAGCTACACTGATTGGCTGGCGTGTATTAGGTCGGTGTTCAGCTTGGCTATGATTGGCTGGCCCGTCACCACTTCCCAATGATGCCCATCTTCGCGACATGAACCGTTCTTTGTTCCTGTTTGATGAGGGCACTTAAGGTGCAGTTATAAAATAGAAATTCATTCAAAAATACATTTTTTGAGTTCCAAGTGCCTTATGACGAGAAAAGCCTCTCAAGGCTACTTGTTCTGGTACATCACGTTTAAACATCGTTGGATCCCTTGCACAAATGTGTGCAACTGAGCAAATGTTTCCAAATGGTTCAGTGCAAACCGGTTTGAAGCGATCATTTCTGTTCGGGAACTGTTCCAATTTCCTGAATGCAGCTGTGGAACACAAAAAATGAACCGATGATAAATTTCGGAACCGGCCCCTTGAATTGATATCGGTGAACGTCCACTTCAAACTGGCAAAAAGTGATTCTCTCTCGCAGTCTCTTTTACGTTTCGCTGACGCAAACATTTGATGCAACTGCAGAATGTTTACCACGTGTGGGTTAATCGGTCTTAAGGCAAGAAGTAAGACCAGTTCTTGGAATCATGTGGCAGCTGCACACATGAACGCAGCACTCCGAGACTAGCGTAGCCACCAGATCATTCAGGTTAACTTCTTCATGACCGCACTTTCACCTGCCCGTCGCACTCGTAATTAATTTTACACGGTGTGTGCGTGCAAAAGGGAACCTACGAAAGGCATCTATTAGGGTGTCCCATAATTTTCTGGGCTATCATACCATCTTTATTAAAAGTTATTACAGCAACATAATGATCAAGGGTAGTCAATTGATATATTCTCCATCTGTGGCCACAACCATTCTCCAACGATTGGGCAGAGAGTCGATTGCATTCTATCAGAAAGAAGCTGGCCTGCTGCCGATCCATTCGTCGATTGCGCACTGAACCTCTTGACGTTACGAGCATCGTTTGTTCATGGAAAAAAGGAGCAAGACCTTTAAATGCAGCATAGCCACAAGGGCTGATATCTGGTGAATACGCAGGATGTGCCGCAATTTAAATAGACTCCTTCCCCACCCGTCTCCTGCGTTCGTTTCGCTCTATGCGGTCGTGCATTATCTACTAACACCGAATAGTACCGAATCTCGGGTACTTCTCAAGCAGCTTACGCTTCGTCTCCAGCATATCTTCAGTGTACAAGTTTGCTGTAATCGCCTGCCCATCCGGCAAAAGCGAGTAGTGCAGGACTTCCCGACTCGTGAACTAAAATGAAAACAAAATCTTCTTCCCATGTGGGGACGGCTTCGGAATTCGTTCTGGTCTTGCATGCTTCAGAAGCCATTCGATCACCCGTGTGGTGTTATCGTACATACACCACTTCTCGTCCTGTGCCACAATCGTGCTCAACCACGCAGTCATTCTTGCGCGGTTGAGATTATTCTGACAGGTGACCATTCACTCTCGCCTCTGAGAGTCTCTGGGGTCAGTGCATGCGGGATCCATCCTGGCAAGACTGCCCTTCTTCCGCTTTGTTTCAGGTAACGATGAATAGTGCCACGTGGAGTACTGATAGCCTTCGATATCGTCCTTGCGCTTCTGGCAGGTTGCCTCCTGAGCTACGAGCTGCTGCAGGCACTCGTCGTTCATTCGGTCCGATCGCTCTTCCAGTATGCTTCTTGTCCGTAATGCTGTACTTTCCCTTCCGGAAACGATTGGGTCAAGTTTCGCACGCAAACTTGCTGCAGACGTCAGGACCTAACAAAGCAACGATAGCTTTGTGAGCAGCGCACGCAGACTGTCCAGAACGGAAGTGATGAAGAAGCAAGTCGCGATACGTCGATTTCTGCTTCATTTTTGAGAAATCGCCAAAGTGCGGGCAGCAGGCCGATAGAGGTAATCGATATGCTATTGCGAAACATATTCGAATCGCCTTCTTATGCCAAGAGAACATCCCGTTTGGATTTTGTATAAAGAAGTTATAACGCGCCAAACGCTTATGGTTCAAATTGCCCAGAAAAATATGGGACACCCTAATATTTCTAAAGAGAATAAAAACAAGCGCTGATGCGCAAGATGATAAAAAGTTTTGCGAAATATACGAATTAGAATAAGACGTGTCGAGCCATCACAAAGCTGACAAAAACTGCTGTAGTTCACTCTCAAAGTATTAGTTTCCATAACTAGCGACCTAACTGCGAAATAATTTATAATGGATCCTAAATGAGACTAATCAAGCTGGCAGATTAGGGACAAACCTAATAATGTAAATCTGAGGAAAAGCTATGCTAATCTGTTACAATTTGTTTGGCTCATACTGATGACCAGCTTCTTTCATCCGAGCGGCAACTCTTTATTAAATCGCCATCTCGTAGAAGTATAGAATGCTTGGCGCATCCCAAAAGGGATTGAATAACGCCGTCCTTTATCCTTTATTCCTTATTTTTTCACAAAGTGGCCTTGTTGATTGATTTGTGCTTCTTTTAAGGTGTAGAATTTAAAAACACACACTAATGCTTGCAAAAAATGCAAGGTTCCATAAAAATTGCAGGTACTGCTTGAAAGGTTCTAACATTGCTGCTAGTGAACCTTTTAAAGATGTTTGAGACTCAGATGCAGGATGGCGAACATTCTGTGACGTGCAAATAATCAAGATTGCGCCATGCTTACGTCTGAAACCTTGCATTTCAGGCTCGATTGATTGTGCATGGACTGAATGCTTGTAACAATCTTGTTACTACTTGGCCACATTTACCTGTGATGTGCTTCATTTAACGCTTCCCTTGTTCAGTAGCTGTAATTATGCCGATTAACCTCTCCATTCAGCTTGAGTGTTGCTTCATCACTCCACAGAATCGGTTTTGGAAAATGTGGCTTCTGCTCATATTTAAATTGTGCGATCAATAAACTCGCATGTCACTCGTTTGTTTATCACATGATTTTCAAATTCTAAACGTTAAAAGAAGCACAGCACAGGTTAGTCTGGCCAAGTAGTAAGAAGATTGTAACAGGCATTCAGCCCATGCACAACCAGGGGCATGGCGCAATCATGACCATTTACACGTCACAGAAATTTCGTTACACTGTGCTCTCACAAGAGTCTCAAATATTTTCAAAATTTTCATTAGCAGCAATGTTAGTACCTTTCAAATAGCACCTGAGTTTTTTAGCACATCCTGCATTTTTCGTAAGCCATTGTGTGTTTTTAAGTTTTAAACCTTAAAATAAGCACAAATCAATCGATACTTCTATTCTGTGAGAAAATTATAATAAGTCTTCAGGCGAAACACAGTAAATCGAGTATAAAATTTAAAAACTGAGAAGAGTGCATGGCGCAATCCTACCGCTAATAGGTGAGAAAAATTCTAAAAAATTTTCTTAAGCTTCCATATGAGCCCTTAACTTCTTCAGTATCCTTACTGCGAGCAGAGTTATCACCTTTCAAACAGCGTATGCATTTTTTAGACACCTTTATTATATTATATCACTCATTTATAATTGTTTTACTCTGTTCTAACTTTATATGCACGTTTTATACATTTCTCAATGTCTTTATTAAGCAATGATGATGATAGCTAGGAAAATATGAGCTCTAACCGCCCTTAGATAGTTCCTACCAGTATACGCCGATTCAAGGTTCTTGGTTTGGATTCTCCGCCCGCTACAAGAGAGCTGTCCATCCCTCTGAGGTCGCAGGGTTGGTACTAGAATTGTCACGGATGAATAAAACGTGACTTGTGTTTCGGTTGGCCACCACAAGTGTCGTTGTAGGTAAATACTCATGCAGATTGCCTCCACGACGCCCACCGGAGACGTGGCGTGTCCCAAACAGAGATTCATTAACGATGTCGTCCATCATTTTTACAGGGTGCGTAAAAAGTATTGGCGCACCTACTTTCTGTTTCAGCTCCAACTTTTTCTTTCTACTTTTCGAAGTTTTTGTGTGTTATTTTTGTTGTCTATATTGTGTTTAAAAAATAATCTTGTAAAAACTGAAGAAACATGATACCGTCGTGGTTACGGTGACCCTCTCCTGGCTGTCACCAAAGGGAATGAAAACTTCATTAACAAGAGTTTAGGCGGGGTTCGAAACGGTCGTTGAGAAAAGAGGTCAGCAACCCAAACGTCAGCCACGGCTCTGTAACAACGGATGATGATTACAAGATGTTCAAGCACAATAACGTTCAAATCCAAAATTACCAATCTCTGTCCGATAACGGCAAAAGGATAAGGCGCACAGGTGTGAACAGCTTCTCAGACGAGCCCAGCTTAAACATGAATCCGCTGGATTACTCTCTTTAGGCGATTTTGGAGAATGAGGTCTGGGCTACTTTCAACAGAAGTGACCAGTCGCAGGAGGCTACCCTGTTCAAAGCACGGGACGAAATCCAAGCGAGTACTTGCGGCGCGTGCCCATGAATTTTTTCGTCGTTTTCGCTCCTGTGTTCACAGTAAAGGAGCCAATGTCGATTACGAATTATTCTGTCGTGTTTGCAAGATCATTTTCCATATTTCTAAAGTGAATATTTTAAGCTTACTGCGCATTACTATTAGGTTGTAACGAAATAAATGTCACTGAACCACTGTAAATTTAAGCAGTTAATATCTCGGCTTGTAGGCAAGTTTATTAATTGAAATAAAAACCCTCTGATTCTACACATCTTTGCCAACGTAACACAAGCTTTTTTATCCCAGTAGCCTAAAAATCAGAAGTTCTGGAATTGACGAAATCTTCGAAGGCACTTTCGGCATCCTGTTGGTATTTGAATATTTTCCCTACCAAGAAGTCGCCAAGATGCTTGAAGAAATGGTAGTCTGTTGGGGAGAGGTCGGGAGAAAACGGGGGATGTGGTAGAGTTTCAATGCTCAGCTCATTCAATTTCTGCAACGTCATTCGTGCTACATGGGGCGAGCATTGTCGTGCAGAAGGAGAACTCGCCTTCGGTTTACCAAGGCCGGCCGGATATCCTTCAACTTTTTCATCATTTCTTCAATTTCAATGCAGTACTTCTCTGCCATGATGGATTCACTGGGAGGGAGGAAGCTGTGGTGAATAATTCCCAGCGAACACCACCATACTGTCACCATTACTTTCTTTTGGTGCAATTCCGGCTTCGCAAAAACCTTGGGGCTCTCGTCGCTGTCCACCCACTGTGGCGATCGTGGCTTGTTGTCGAACATTATCCACTTCTCGTCAGAGCTTACGATGCGATCAAGGAATGGGTCCGTTTCGTTCCGTAGAAGCCGTGCGGACGAGATCTCATATCGTCGGTTTCTTTGCTCCTCAGACAGCTCGTGAGGCACCCATCTTTCCAGCATTTTGGTCTTTCCAATTTCCTTCAGATGCCGGGCAGCTGTGTTGTGACTGACGCGAAGAACCTTCGCTATCTCCCTGGTACCTTTGTGTGGATCCTCCTCTACCACATCTCTCAGCTTGTCCTCATCAACATCACTATGCCTCCTACGACCTTCATGTTCTTCCAAGCTCTCATCTCCATTCCGGAACTTCTGATACCAACGATACGCCGTCCGAATTGTGGAACATCCTTGACCGAATACGGCGTTGATCTTCTCGTCCGCCTCCTTAGCTGTAGTGCCCAGCTTGAATTCATGCAAGTAAATGCCTCGGATTACCCTTTTGTCCATCTGCTAAAAAGTCAATAAAACTCTAAAGTTTTCCCACTTTTACATAGAAAATTTGGTACTCACCGGTAGAGCAAAGTTTGCGCTTCTAAATTATATGCCACATGTTACGATTTGTTCTTGATCAAACGCGTAAAGACGCGCCAAAAAATGGCGCGAGCCAGTGCCATTTAATTCGTTACAACCTAATATTTCCACAACCGCCGTCTACTACGTCGATACTTTTTACGCACTCTGTAATTCTTGTTCATTAGAACTTCAAGAAGTGCTCTCGCATTAGGTTGAGCCAGGAACGGTATCGACAGTGGAGAATCATATGTACGATTCGCGGCAGCTTTATACTCAACGTTGCGCAGAAATGATGCTAAAGTACAAAGCTGAATCGAACTGTGTTATCCACAACACATTCGAAACAATTATAAAAACCCAAAAATTTTAATTTAGTCTGCCAATGATTTTTCGCAAACATACACTTTTGCGTAATCTCTCGTCTGTTCATTGCTCTCACGTTGTGATGTCCGGTACTCTGTTCATTGTCCTGTGTACTACCGCTTCTTGCTGTCGCTGCTCTCCTCGGTTAGTCAAACTCCCGATGAGCATAGGAGCCTCCAACGACTCTTCTGCGATGATCCCGCTCTAGCAGTCTAGCGTTACTCGCTTGTGCGGCATGTTTTACGAGACCAGAATTGTGCTGCGTTCGTCTAAGAATTGAAGCTCATCTTCTCCATACGCCTGCATAAAGCTGAGCAGTTCATTTGGAGAGGGAGCTGCATAGCTTACTGCCGGATGATCCAGTTCGACAACGGAGAGGAACCTTTGGATGGTCAATATTGTGAAGGTTTTCGAAGAATGTGAATGACTATGACATGCTAAACCTAGTGGAGCGGAAGACGAATGCAGACCTCCGTGAAATTGAGGCCTAACCGAGTTGATCGTCCTCCCTCGCACCTAGCTAAAACAATCGACAACGAGAAACTTCTAGCAAACTGCATCCCTAAGCTGAAACCAATGACAGAAGCTGAACGGTACGTCTCGAAAGGTGGTCAGCATTGGAAGGAGGGAACGCGCCGTATACTCACATCGCATCGAATGGGCATGTCATTCAGAGAAGAAGTGCACCGCCGGCATCCTTATTGGCTGGCATGTGTTCGTGTGTTCTGCTTGGTTGAGATTGGCTGGCGCGCTCCCACCTCCCAATGCTGCCTACTTTCGCGACATTTGCCAGATGAACTCTATTCGAAAACTTATGACACTTTTCTTGGTTTCGAGAGCGCCCAGTAGTAGCGTAGTCGGAGGAGGTGCCGGCTATCGCGTGCACCCGATGACAGGTTTTTGGTTCGAGTTCCCTGCTCCAGCCGCCAGGCCTTCCATCCAACGAATTGATCATGCGTTTGAAGCGTAGAACACTGACTTGACGTCGGATGGCTACTGCAACTCATTGTACTGGCCATGTTCGCTTTCAGATGGCCTAACGATATCCTGTAGAAGTAGAAAGCGTGGCGCATCCCACTGAGGGATTGACTAACGCTGGTCTTTATCCTTTATGCTTTAATACGCACAAAGAATATTACCGTATTCCCACACTGCCTCACAATATCGGATCGGTATTGAAATGGTATCCTACTATTATGTATATAAGCGAGAACGGTCGTTTGTCTGAGTGAGTGTGTGTATGTGTGTATGTGTGTGTGTGCGTGTGTGGTGTGTGTTTGTTTGCACAGAAGTGCTAAAGGAGTGTGTTGGGAGGAAGTATGGGGAAGAGGGGGGGGGGTTGTAGTTGTCAACTGTTGAAGTTGTCGACAGGCGTCTATGTTCAGACGACATGTCACCGATGTCGCGCGAGGGTTCCGGATTCAAACGACGTGTTACCAGTGAAGGTGGGGCCAGTAATGAAGGACCGGTGAAGGATGGGGTTTCAGCAAGGGGACCGGTAAAGGGTTGACCAACAAAGGAGGGACCAGTGAAGGTGGGACCAGCATGGTGACCGGTGAGGGGGGGGGGGATCCAGCGAAGGGGGGGACCGATAGAAGGTTGACCAGTGAAAGAAGGAACCTGGTGAAAGGGTGACCGGTGAGGAAGGTACCAGTAATGGGGATCGGTGAATGGGAAGGATAGGATGACCAGCGAAGAGGGGACCAGTAAATGGGGGTCCAGTGAAGGTGGGAGCAGTAGCAGGGACTGACGAGGGGAAGGGGGGACCAGTGAACGGTGAACCGGAAAAGGGCTGACAATAAAGGGGAACCCTGGCGTGATAAAGGACCAGCTGAGGGGTCCAGTGAAAGTGATGGACCTGTTGTGCCCTATTCCGCTATACCATTCTATATAGCAAAACCATTTTTTTCACTGTAATGAACGAGAGAAGGTCTAAAGAGGAGAAGAAGACGTTCGGGGTGTTCTACATATTCTCCGGGTTTGGGGCGAAGCGCCAACCAGACGTTAGGCGGCCGGCAGGCTGTTGAACGTCTGGTTTATTTATAACAGAGAGCATCAGAGGTGTAAATAATTTGAAGTTTTATATTGCTAATGTTCATGAGAAGGCGCGTGTAGCGCAGCCGGAGGAGGTGCAGGCTGTCGCATGCACCCGATACCAGATTCATAGTTCGGACTTCCTACCCAAGCCAACAGAGCCTTCCATCCCTTCGTGGTCGGTGAACTGGTAGCGGACTCGTCTGGGAAGGATCAAGCGCTGACTTGCTTGTCGGATGGCCACTGCAAAACATTATATGACCAAATACGCATTCAAATCGCCTCCGCGACACCCCGTAGAAGTGGAATGCGTGGCGCATCCTAAAAGCGATTCAGTATCGCCGTCCTTTATCCTTACCATTATTGTTCATGGGCTGAAGATATACTTGACAGTTGTATTCGTTGCATTCGTAACCAGATTCATGTCGGAAGTTTTGCGCAAATCTGTGCCATTATTTATATTTATTTATTTATGTATGGCATAGACCACAATCCAGCGTAAGTAGATTTGGAAACAAATCAATACAACAACACAAACACTCTAGAATTACAACAATATATGTAAGTCAAAGCATCGGCCGAATAAAACAAAATGCCAAGGAATAAGGAATACGAACTCAATAATTCAAACTCATTAATTCATTCAATAATTCCAAACAATAAGAATTTTCGCCAGGCAGCAGGAGTCGCTTCAAATCAATGTGTTATTGACTTAGAGCGATTCCTGGTGGCTGGCGTGAATTCTTATTCAATGTTTATGTAGAACCGATTTCAGCCTTCTTTAGAACATTCGTACTTGTCGATCTCTTTGCACCAACATTCAGCCCTCCTGAGAGATCCTCCTATAGAATATTTTCTTCACTACTCTCTACCAGCCCTGCAACGAACAATCCGATTTGTAGCCTTTCCTGAATTCCTTCTGGAATCTTTACGCCTTCCATACGCTCAAAGTTTGCTCTCCAAAGTGCAGCGAACTCATATCTTCGACGCGCTAATATTCGCGGCGGAATAGTGCAACTCATCCATCCATCACGAAACGTCATCCCCATTCAGTCGACGATTGCAGTTGCAGGACGACGATGGACGCGAATCGAACGCTTCTGGATGACCTGTCCGGCGACGAGTTTCCGCTGCCCTCAACGTCGACATTCACCGACGAATCTTCACCGGCTCGTGATCTGCTGATCGGCGAAGTGCCAGAGACCGACCCAAACAACGTCACCGGCATCATCGCCGTCAACACGACCGCGATTCGAACTCACAACCCCTTCGAAGACGCCTTCAAGACGATAGGTTCGTTGACTTTCTTGGCATTAATCGATGGTGTATGTGAAGCGGAAAAACGTGAGTGGGATAGGTTTGAAAGCAAAAGTGGCACTTATTCACCGGGAAGGTTCGAAATAATAGCCTCCACCCGATGTCATGGATCTATCCTAGTTGAAGGGGAGCATCGCTAGAAAACCGCTGCAGGTGTAATCAGTGAGGTCTCTTCCGGATGAGGTCTCTTCAGCAGCGTCACGCCCCAAAGTAGCTTTTCGGGCTCGTTTTCGTGTCAGCTGTCAATCAGCTGTCTGCTATGTTATCCTGTAATGTGGTCGTTTGTCGTCGAATGAAGTCGGTGCTTCATGATGATGATATTCAACCCCACTCTATCTCTACAAAAAACTACTTTTTAAGTGGATTTTCTTTAAGTTAAGTGGATTTTCTTTTAGTTAAGTGGATTTTCTTTGAGTTAAGTTGGTGGAAGGGCAGAGGCTACAGCTGGTAAAGGGATAACAAAGAAGGCCAATACTATCCATGCTCTCCTATAAATGTCATAAAAGTAGCAAAATCTTGCGTTCCATCAAACAGCACCGGTAGTGCAATGCCGCAAAGCATTCCTTCCCAGTCGGCAGGAGGTGCGGGTTCGAGTTCCACATGGCGACAGAATTTTGATAGCAAAAAGCAGCTTACAATCTCGATACGTGAAACCTAAGAAAAATGAATTGAATCACTAGTGAAGTCTCTTTTTAAAGTCTAGATCAGGCTCGTAACTAAGGCTCTCAGAAAAATTCCTGGTTACCATCCAGTGAACTCGAGATTCTTATGCACAAGCTTTAAATTCAAACTGGTTATTTTAAAATTTATATATATATATATATATATATATTATATTTATAATTTATTTGTCTTCGAACTTCAGACGGACATTTTTGAAAAATACGAAACCAAAAAAATCTTTCAACTTTATTTGAAAATTATTTACCAGCTTACCAGTGGTAAACAAGAATCGAAACAAGAAACGATTTCATGGTTTGAATTGTTCAAAGTACTTATTCTTCAAGCTACATAAATGTTTGCATATAAACGGAAGCAATTACACTTTCCGTTCCTGACTTGCCGCAATTACTTTCGAAGTAATTTCATGATCCTTTCAGTAGACTCGAGATTCTTATGCATCAGCTTTAAACTTCAAACGGAACATTTTAAAATTGAAACCGTCCACCTTCCAAAACATAAGTCATATCCCTCCGTGAAGTGCTGTTGGAGGAGGTTCCAATTCTGAATAAACTGGATTCTAATCTACCATTTTCACGTCGAAATCGACAGTGTTTAGGAATCAATGTGGCCACCTTCCGTACTATAACGCGCGTCTTTCATGTTTACCCGGGAACCGTTGAAGAAAATCGAAACAAAATGTCGATTATAAAAAATTGGAATGAGCTTCACAAAGAGAATGTGTACCGCCTTCAAAAATATTCAAAGCATGCGCTCTGACGCTGCACAGCCATCTGTACACCGTCACGAGAGAGACTGTCTCATCAGCCATCAGTTTTTTATTCCGCTGCCGCTTCTTTCTCTGACGATTCTACGCGAAGCTCGTAAAGAATGATTGACCTCAGGCTGTCATGAGATAAAGAACTGCACAGCTGGAAGCAGCCACCCAGAGAACTGTTCAGCTGGAAGCGGTCATCCCAAGGGAATGCTATTATAGTTTAGGGAACATCGATAATATATGATATCAGCTGGTCGTATGAATCGATTTATTGAATAATATCTCTAAAGTGCGACACACATACATATTTGCCAAGGCAATTCCTTAATTCCACAAGCTGTTGGAGTGACTTAACTGGATTCCGAAGGCATAGAAGTGTGGTGAGAGAACCGCCAATCCTTGGAATATTTATTTATTTATTTATTTACGCGCTATGGTATGCTAACAATAACCTTTAAAATAAGACCTACACACCATGAGAATCTTTTCTTCGTAAAAGATCTACTTAATAACAAACTGGGTGACCAAAACACTGACCCAGTTGAAAAAGAAGCGGCGCGAAACTCGACAAGAAGGTCAAGAAACAAAGAGAGAAAATAATGAAGAGAAAGACGGCTACACACTGTTTATTTACACACTGTGTGCTAGAATTGTGGTATAGTATCCGCTTTCTTCTTTTCTTGATTGAGAAACAGAACTGCCATAAGCGAAGGGTTCCAAATGGGATTCTTTTCATCTTTTTGGTGCTACACTTGTATCGTTAGGCAGTAACCAGTTGATGCGTCTGCAACAAAAGCTGTAATGATGTCTTTATTACGTCGTTACCTGCAGAGCTCAACGCGAGTGTCGCATCGCAGCAGTTTATGTAGGTAACCAGCGTCGGTTGCGGGCTTCGCCCGCACCCGACTCTGGCCGGGCGAGCCACGCTAGGCTAGCCGACTTCGCCGGCGTCGGGTATGGTGAGCAATGTGGGGTCAGAAACCCATCTCAGCCTAGAGCCCGCTAGGAATCCTTCGTTACCCACCGACGGCTGCCGGCTTCGCCGGCAATTGACGCTGAGTAAGGAAGCATCCCTAGCGTTGATAACAAAAAAGTGCAGAAAAGAGTAACCGGCTGTCATTGTGCACAATGGATAGAGATCGGAATCTGAGGCCAGATTCGTCAACAGTTTACCTGCCGGTAACGGTGAAAATTACCGTCAAACCCCTGATATGAGATTCATCAGCATCAGGTCTGGCGTGCTTTTCACCATTACCGACCAATAAGCGGTTGATGAATCCGGCCCTGGAGTGGTAGCTTCCCTGGCAGTTGGGTAGTAGTCACTGTGGGACGGTAGACATGGAGGACAATTGAATGCAGGTTGATGAATCTAGCCCTGGGCCTGGATTCATCAAACAATGGGTATAGGTAGAGATACCACAAGGGAGTTGTAACCCACTACCAGCAGTGGGTAGTGAGTACGATTCGTATTCATGAAAGGAATCAAGGGTAAGGTACAACTAGTCCTCTCGCGAGAACAGCTGTCCTCACTGGAGCACCATTTTGTCAGTGGGGCGCGAGCGAGTCACGGGTATACGGATGTACCCACTACGATCGGAGGGTTTTTTCTACCCTCTGATATGCCCACGATTTGGTGGGTAAGGCTTATCATGAATCGTGCGTATGCCCACATCGTGGGTATCTCCACCCCTATACCCAGCATACCCGTGGGTATGCGCGTTGATGAATCCGGCCCCTGGAGTCGTATCTTCCCTGGTAGCGGGGTAATGGTCAAGGCAGGGCTGCAGACATAGAGGAAAATTGAAAGCGAGAAATGCCATTTGCAATGCAAAATAATAGTAAAAAGTGCCAAAACGAGCAGCCGGTTGTCGTACTGCAAAGTGGAAAAGGATTCAATTTATTATGGAGTCGAAGCTTCCCTGGTAGTGGGGTAGTGGTAAAAATATGGCGGCAAACATGGAGGTAAATTGAAATAAGAAAAACGGCTTTTGAAATAAAAACAAACGGCTTATGTGAGGCAAAATAGCAAAAGAGGCGCAGAACGGAGCAACCGGTTGCCATACTGAACATTGGAAAAGGATTCAATTTCTGTAGTAGCAGCAACCCTGGTAGTGGGGTAGTGGTAAAAGTATAGCGGTAAAAATAGTGGAAAGTTGCACCACTCAGGAGAGCTGGGAAGGAGCACTGAGGTATGACCACTGGACATGTATTGGGAAGAGACCTCTTTCGAAATCACCCTACGTCGGGCAGTCGATGGTAAACAGCAGTATTGGGCAACTGTCAAGCGTCTTCGTGTTGGACAACTGGCAACCGTACCGCAAACTTGGGTGATTAAACCGGCTAGCTAGGCAGTATACGTAATTGCGGGTGGCTAACATCGGAAAAACCCTTCCTCTTTTATATATGGGGGGGATAGAGCAGAGACGGAGCTGTTCCTTTCATAGATACTAGCCAGTGGAGCCAACCGTCTTTGGTGTACCGCGCCTAGAGAAGACTATTTGAGCGTAACCTGGACTTACTTGTATTATCCTTAGGTACTCATTGACACTTGACATAGAGTGTTCATCGAAATATTTTAAGTGTTATCATTCAATCCTGATTGCTGCTACTACTTCACATTCACAATAGCGGCCGTATCTTTTGGTCTTGGACGGAAAAAGCGCAAGAAGCACCCTTCCCGCCGCTTTTTGATAGAGCGCTCTTCGAAGTGCGTACTTCGAAGAGATATTAGGAATAAGTCGAATATTGGAGATTAGCATCGAATGATCTGTCCAATGAGGTGAAAAACGCCCTGTGAATATCAAAAATCTTAATTCGATGAGCTATATTCGGGACGTGACGTTTGGGTGTAATTATTTCTAGCGAAGGTGGAGGTCCGCCAGGCCGACCAGATTATAAGTCATCGAATCAACATTATTAACATTTACTGGACGTTTTTTCCTCATGGGCGCGTGGAGCGCAGTGGGAGAAGGCGCCGGCTGTCGCCTGCACCCGATACCAGGTTCCTGGTTCGGACTTCCTGCCCAGACCAACCAAGCATTCCATCCCTCCGGGGTCGGTGAATTGGTACCAGACATGTCTGAAAGATAAAGCGCTGACTTGTTCATCGGCTGGCCACCGCAAGTCATTGTATGGCCAAATACGCATTCAACTCGCCTCCACGACATCCCGTAGAAGTAGAACGCGCGGCGCATCCCAAAGGGATTGAATAACGCCGTCCTTTATCCTTTATCCTTTTTTCCTCATCGCATAGACATAGATCATTTAATGCTGACCTCAAATATCGGGTTTATTTTTTAAAGCATCTAGTTTAGAGAGCGCTATCAAAAGTAGCGAGGAAGCGGTTCTTTGGCGCTTTTTCCACCAAATGACCAAAAGATACGACCGGTATTGCATTTAGATACTGACCATAGTTCTATATTCACGACATATTGATAAAGATGTATTTCAGAGTCGCTACTCGATGAAAGCAGCTGGCTTATCTATACGATCGTCGCCATTGTAACTATATTGCTCATCGTAGTGATATGTTCCATAGTCGTATGGATTATCAAACACAAAAAGTGGGGTTTTAATTAAACCTACGCTTTTGTTGGAAGTTACTATGACAAGCCTCTACTCACTTCAGGAGAGTCATTCAGCAGGACAATGATCCGATCCTGACAAGTACCTATGCTGATGGATTCTCGATGAGGAAGTATGTTGCTAATGTCTTATCCGAATAGACAAAGAACTTTCCTTGCTTTAAAAAGATGTGGAAGGAACTCTGGAGAGTATATCAATTTCCATCCTTTTGCTACGGTTTAACGACCTAGCATAAGATATTCTCGAAGTCCTATGAATCTAAGCGGACTGTTCAGTTGCTGTTTCTGCTGTCGAAAGCCAGCCGACAAGCAAAGTCAACTCCAAGTTCGCCAGAACTCGGCCAGCAATCTCGATCCCTACAGACGTCCTCCTCTGCCACCCATTGGAGCGAAACCAGGTTAGTGTAGAGCATGGCAACATACCCTTTGCGACTTCTGGAAAAATGACCTGCATAGCTGGTTTCGGAAACTAGGGAAAAACATGGGTGCCTATATTTGCTTAATGAATTCCTTGCACTAGCTAGGTCTGTACTCTATTAGGTTTCCGATTTTAGCTGTTGCTAGCAAACACAATATGTGGTGCGGTGTGCGTAGGCGTGTGTTGATTACAACGAATATGCACTTCTTTCACGGCACGCTATAGAATTCTCAACAGTTTGGATTTAATTTGAACCGTTACAGAATCATACATCAGTACGTTTAATCGAACGGATGCGTTGAATGGACTGGAAAGGCCGTCAACTGTGGACGAGAAAACCCTTGCTGTAAACATACAAAGTAAGTTTTTTCTGGATACACAAAGACTTTTATTATAAAGTAGTCAGTAGTTATGAAAATCTTTGTCTTCGTACTTTTTGCCCTCGAACCGCTTCTCAGTAGCGATTAGTCAGGCGCGTAGCTATCTTCTCTATAATACATGGTTTGCCCGAATCCCGCGGCGCGCTTGCGTGCGGAGAAAATGCCCGCAACAGGGGAGAAAATGTCCGCCCGCAAGCAGGGAACAAAGTACCTGCAACCGTGAAAGAAGATGCCCGGATCGACGAGAAGAACGTATAGCACACCAGAAGATACCGTCATTCGGTGATTAGCAAAAGCGCCGTTATAACGGAACCAACTTTCAGCTGTAAACAACATTAAGGAAACTAGGAATAAGTCCGAAGCTGTAGGGAAAGCTGTTCATTAGAAGAGACTTAGTCGGGGGTATCGTTAATATAATGCTTAGTCCGCAACGTTTCATCCGAATCAAAGTTCCAATAAGAAGTTGATAGACCTTTCATGCTCAGAAAATAATCTATGTTTCGAAAAGGGGCAAAGTACAGCACCGTAGGTTCTACTCTTTTGTTAAATCGTTCCTCGTTCCAAAAACGCGTCTTAAGACTCAATGAATTCCGGATCTATCGTTCCATTTTAAACTTGTTTTAAAATATTTTGAAATCGGAGCAATGCAAGACACTTCCTCAAAATCTATTTCTAAGATATGTATATCTCCTTAGATATGGAAGATATGGAGTATGTTGACATTCGAGGAGAAGGAATTCTTCTCCATCTGTAGAGCAGAATATCATAGATCGATTATCATCTCCTAAGACCGTAGGATTCAGCCTCTACGAACGGGTTCTGTTCCGAAGATCTCGTTTTCGGATATTGTCATGTCCATCGTCTCGTATCAATGGACTAGCCAAGGCTATAGCCTGTTCAGCATCATCAAAATGTGCCACGGAAGCAGAGGCAGGTGTAGACGTATGTGTATCGCGCACCTGGAACACTTCTCAGCTATCTCGAGTTCCATAGAAACTTTAGCGGAGCTTCTGGGCTGACAGTAGTGACCAAGAAGAGGATCCGTTATGAAGTAAGCATTTCTTATCTGAAATGCATGTTTACTCCGTCAGATTTCAAAAATACACGAAACGCCTTTTAACTTTACAGTTTTTACAATGGCAGGGTCTCCATATCTGCTGGGTCAAATATTTTCATGCACCGGAAGCATCATTCTTGTTTTTCCTCTTCAAAGTGTATTCGTGGCACTCCCCTCAATCATGCACTCAGGTGAAGATATGGAAATAGATGTTCACCCTTTTTGAGAAGGGCTAAACTTTGCTGATGTTGGTTCCTACGATATTTCGTGAATTTTAAATGGTTAAGAATTACCACGCTGCTCTTCTTGAGCACAAGGATGAGATATCGTCACGATTCCAGTTGCCACGCCTTCGATTTCTTTCCCATGCCAAACCCATAACGAAATGAGAAAATAGCGGACCCTTGTTCACGTGTTGTTTCGCTGAAAAGGTTTGATCGAAAACGGCAGCCTTTCAGGGTCGCGGATATCTTCTCCCCTGCCACGGACATTTTCTTCCCTGATCCCTGGCATTTCCTCCGCACCAAGACAAACGCGGCGCAGTTCGGGCATTTTCTCTCGTAATCATAATACATCACCTACCTTGAGCCATTGCCCATTAGTAGATAACCTTAATCAAGATTGTGGCTGTTGAATGTTCCATTGAACGCAAAATTAGCTACTGGTATTCCCAGTGTCTCTTGGAACTGGAGACTATTAGACAATTATTCCGCGGTAACAACGAACATAAGTATAAGTGCAAGTTTAATAACAAAACTTGAGAAAATGCTGAGGAGCTCTTTTTGAGTCCTACAGAGGCATGCTGGTCGTTCTAAGCGGTTCCTTATATGCGTAATCCTATCGGGCGCGGCTACCTTTCTATCGTTGGGGCCGCACCTGCCTATCTGGCATATCTACCGGTCTCACTGGTCTGTGGAACACGGCAGAAGCGGACCCAAACTCGATACCTGGTGTTGCTCAGGTGATGGAGAAGTGATCAAATGTGGCGGTAGACAACGACATCGTTTGGAGAAGACGTTTCAAGGAACAGTCGCGGTTCACCATCGTCCATTATTGCGCTGCATCATATGATCAGCAAATTGGTGTTCTGCTTCATGTGCGAAGAGAGCGATGTCTCTCTTAACAACAAGAATGACAAGATAAGCTAAACGAAGAAAATAATGGAAACAATGAATACAAGAGAAAAGGTTAGCAACCTTATAGTTTCTGCCCTTAGACGATTACAAATAAAACGTGTATGTAATGTGAATTTGTCGTCGTTCCGCAGCTTATTTTTTTAGCGGCCGAAACAGGTTTCGATAGGGTAACGATAAAAATGTTAAGATGATGTTCGCAAGTTGTCCTATGGGTGTTGATAGCGCCTGCTTCAGGAAGTCAGCATGCACATAACAGTTTTGTCCGTCATGTGTGTGGTTGAACTGAACGCCTTCTGTACCCCTGTTCTTTGAATCACAACTCCAACATTCCAGGTATTCGTGGTGTGCCACATGTTCACCTGCGACCAGAGCAATACAGAAACCTACCTCCGTTGAAGATGCGATACGAATAGCGTTTCTGCCATGCTCACGCTCTAACATTATGGAGAGGCGCGACGAGTGCAAACGTATCAGGACAAATTACGATTACGAAAGCGGCTACCGGACTGGAGTAGCATTATTCTTTGATGCACAGTTCCAGTCGCGTTCTCATAGATCATCATTTCGAACAGCGGGTGGTACTTCATTGTGAGAGATCTTTATCGACTTATCGTTAGACAGTACAGATACATTGTTTTATTTCCTGTTACGAAATGGTATGTATGTATCTCTATGTTACCTTTAATTTAATTTGTGGACCTCAACAGTGTTGTACTGGTTTCAGCACGTATGTTCACCGTTGTACTATGCAATAAACTGTAAGGCACATATGTTGTCTAGGAAGGGAAAGGAAGAATAAGGGTAAATCCCAATTTATAAACTTCATTCAACTTACCGAATACGCAGTCTACGTGGAGTGATTACGCCTAACGTAATCCTTCACATCTCAATCTTTATGGCCTTCGTTAAAGTGTATGAGAAGGCTACCACACCCCCAAAGGAGTCACTCAGCGCCTCCAAAGCATGTGAAAGCTAGAAGAGCAAAGAGAGAGAAGGGCAAAAACGAGTCAAGTCCTCAATCACCAACCTACAGCAGAATGTCTGCTCTGTTCTTTCGTTTTACCTCGTTCGACGCGGGTTCAAGAACCCGCCATGCTAGCGTTATCAGGGCGATGGTGGGCAGCGGCGGCACGCTACCGAGCCCATGTTATTGGACCTGAAATCCCATTAGCATCCACTTGGTGAAATCTGTGATGAGATATCATATGGCAGCTGAGGATAAGGAATATCAACAAGAATTATCAAGGGTCGGTGGAGAACGGTGAGTTTCTGTTTTCATCTCTAACGACCACTAATATGGATCGAGCGTAAGTTATTGGGGAGCTATGGCGCACCTGTTCATGTGTTGGTGAACGTTCGCGGGAGCGTTCGTGGCTTTCCACAGGAAGCTAGTTGGTCAGGCGCTAAAATTGGCGTACGTGAAATCTGCAAGCATCAGGAGGGTTGGCGGACGCTCCCGTTCCAGCTGCACTCGAAGGCTCGGGAACGCAAAGGGAATGTCGCGTTCGCTTAGCTTCTCTCCCACAGATCATGGATGCGGTTGCTGGGCTGCGTACCTACTCAGCGAAACGTCGTTATTCCTGCGCCTCTACGCCGCGAGCAGTGATTGCACGCACGCGCTAACTTGTTTTCACGCGTTTGTCGTGTCTTAGAGCACGTTCCAGGGAATTGCTAAATGGCCTAGAAGCAGATCGGAATAGACGCGTGACGTGAGGGCGCGCAATTGGTGTAGGGGAACAATTGTTCAACGCGAATGCACACGTGAGCTGCGTCAGCGACCACGTGGGCATCGATCGATGCGCAACGGTCACTTGTGTATCCGCTGGTGGCCCAGTTGCCAGACGGATCGTGACGCAGTGGGTAGGAGGACGGGTTCAGGCGATGGAGGTCGGGGGTTCGGTTCCTATGCATGTTGGCGTTTTTGCATTTCATTCAACTGACTGGATGAGGTCCAGGGGTTTTAACGTATACACAATTTTCAGGCGTTTTCTGCCCATTTTCCAGCTGTATGCTTCTGCAGAACCCGGCTTTCTCCTGAGAGACGGAAGCAGTTTCCACACGAACATCTTGGATCGCACCCACCCTGGAGTCCCTTCCCTAGCCTGAATCTGCGCTCGAAGAGCGCAGAATCCAGCTGCGGACTTCCCCTGAGCGACGGAAGCAGTTTCCATGTGAGCAGCTTGGATCCCACCAACCCTGGAGTCCCTTCCCTAGCCTGAATCTGCGCTCGAAGAGCGCAGAATCCAGCTGCGGACTCCCCCTGAGCGACGAAAGCAGTTTCCACACGACCAGCTTGAATCGCACCCACCCTGGAGTCCCTTCCCTAGCCTGAATCTGCGCTCGAAGAGCGCAGAATCCAGCTGCGGACTTCCCCTGAGCGACGGAAGCAGTTTCCATATGAGCAGCTTGGATCCCACCCACCCTGGAGTCCCTTCTCTAGCCTGAATCTGCGCTCGAAGAGCGCAGAATCCAGCTGCGGACTCCCCTGAGCGACGAAAGCAGTTTCCACACGACCAGCTTGAATCGCACCCACCCTGGAGTCCCTTCCCTAGCCTGAATCTGCGCTCGAAGCCCACCCCCCCCCCCAATCCGTATCGCACCTTGAATGAACAAATATGGTTCAATGTTAAGCATTTGATTTACCACCACGCTTAAATAGAGCGTACACATTGATACGACCGTACTCGAATGTCAATGTTACGCCCTAGCGCAAAAATGTATTCCGATCTGCTTTTAGGCCGCATAGATCCACTCCACGTTCCACACTCCATGAACCTTCAAAAACGTTCTCTGGAACATTAAAAGCGTTAAAGTGAGAAGGAGATCCCGCTCTTTAGTTGCTGAGAGAGTTAGTGGAGGTAAAGAAAATGGAAGAGAACAAGGACCTATCCCATTATTCGGGAGGGGTACCCATTCTGGCTTAATCCCAAGGGGTAGCACTCCATACTTATGTCCAAACACTAATTAGAGTTGAACAGCTGCCACATAACATGGTTACCTGAACCACTTCTGTGACTACTGCGGTCTACTTCCTGAAATAAATAAGAAATTTAGTCGTAAAAACAACAGTATTATAAAAATGCGACTCCTGACTTTGACACCGTAACGCGGCGTTCGATAGGGGCGCGCTCAGTCCTTTAAACTCGTGACCTAATCGCACAGCTCGGAGCGGGTGTCGACCACAGAGATTCTCCGGGAATCTAAGCTCGAAATTTTGCAGATTTTGCAGGTTTTATTTCAATTTATCGTGTCTTCCCTGCACCCCCCCCCCCCCCGAAATGAGCTCGGGAGAAGGATATCGGTATTGTGAGGACACCTTGTTGCGATCGGTGGCCCCGCAGGCTGAGGTGTTTCCTCGATGTCTTTGCGGCTCCGTGTCGCTCCACTGGCACCGGAGGGTTCCCAGATCTTACCTAACCCCACGGGACTCCCCACGTATTGCCACAATCGCACGTATTGCCTAAACGTATTGATGGACCTCCAGCAGTCCGGACTGGGCTCTTCCCTTGGCCTGGAGCCGCCCGGCTCCTCGGCTCCCTCTCCGCTCCAGGGGGACGACCCAATCCCAGGGGAACCCAAGGTGGCAAATGACAAACACACAATACATATAGGCAGGCAAATGACAAACACACAATACACATATGGCCACTGCCCTCGATAAGAAGGGACTTACATGATTTACGTGCTCAGTGCGCACACTGTACGAGCCATGAGATTTATTGGCACTTCGCGATCAGCGGCCATCCAGCAATCCAGCGGTGAGAGCAAAGAATAGCTAGGCGTCCTCCGTGGCCGTCGTAGTGAGATGTCCCGAGGCCGCGGGGGTGAGCATGATGCTCACTAGACCCCGCGGTCCTCTACTGGCGCTCCCGTCCGTAGTGTCAGCAGCGAATAGTGCAGGGACGAGGCCCCACGGTAGCCATCCGGAACAGGGAGCAGGTCGGCAGACCTCGTCGCGGGAGCGCGGGACGTCGAATGCGGCTGCGCGCCCGTCGAGAGGAGGCGGCGCGCGCCGATCGATATTGCTACGTCACCAACTTTCCCATGCTCCCAGGCCGATCGAAGGCGCCTCATCGGCAAGCTACCGTGGGAACAGCACGCCCGGGTCGGCCAAGGACCGAGGAGCGATCGCGGGTTCGTGACACACCTGATATAATGGTGTATAAGGTAAGCATGTTAGAGTGTTATTTTGCATGCCGCATGTCTTTGGACATGAGTATGGAGTGATATCCCCTAGAGATTGAACCCCCATTCTGCCTCCTAGATAACAGTTTCAAATCCTGAAGTAAACTAGGCTTCAAATACGAAGCCATGAACCGACCTACAACTGGATCTTTCTTTACAATTTCCAAGCCGAATGAGGCCACTGACTACATTTGTTACACTTTTCTAGCGATGCCGCCCTCCGACTAGGATAGATTCAAGTACGCGGGTTTCTCTTGCACACCGTATGAACAGGATGCACGATGGAGATGTGAAATTGGGGTGACACTGATGGCTGCCTCGCCTCGAAAAAAGTGCTCCTTCGCTTTCAGTTTATAAATGCAAGAGATCTCCAAAATCTTTTGAGGTGACAATTGTCTTAATGTCACCGTAACACATGTTTTTGACTTCGAGTCCATCTCCTTAATGGTACGATTCGGTAAAGTGAACGTGTCAGGTATTAGTTGAAGTGGAGGGAAGAGAAACTACCTTGACTTCAGTAATGATCCACAATCATAAAAAAATTACTATCCGCTTACAGCAGAAACGCTCCAGCAGACTAGTGCACACTAACGTGACATAAATTTTCAATTTCGTGCATCAAAACATGTCACGTGGAGTACGTCTTGAAAGGATGGGGATTTCAACCTGAGGCTGATCACAACTTGTTGATTTACTGTAGCCGCAAGTCTAGGTGGCATTAATTCACATCATGTTGGCGTTTCCGCTCTAAAAGTTTCTGTACAAAGTCTGTGAACGTTGAGATGAGGACTGCCCCACCCCTCTGGCACCAAGTGCTCTCACGTGATGACCCCTCTTGCAATTCTTCCTAGCGTGCAATATCCGACGTGGGGCGACCTACCCACCTACCCCCGTTTATCAGGGCGCACAAGGCGACTGCCCCGGACTGGCGGCCGAGGATGAGCTTCGACCGGCTGCCGACAGACCGATCAACGGCGGTCTGCTATGCAGACTGATGTGCCACCATCGTTCTCGAGGATTGCCACGTGGGCGCGACGCACATCGCTTGAGGCATAATGATGGAGGAATAGTGGTGACCTATTCAGCGCAAGGCGCCAAGTTGCAGTATATTTAGGATATATGTGAACCGCTCTTTGCGAATGGACAAGATTAAATGCATAGGATTCGATATGGACGCAACACTCGCTAGTAGGTTTCTCAAGTGTTTTATTTTGGTTCAACCATATCTAGCCTGCGCGAAGTTCCTTCAAATGTTTGCGCTAGGCACAGACAGACAGACACAGACATTGTTGGAAGCAATTAGTAATGTGTTCCTGTTGCACGACATAAATGTTTGTTGTGAACAGGCTAGCATTTTACAGCTACTTTTGCTGTTTTAGTATACAAGTCACCCCAGGCTGAAGAGCTAGCTTTTAACCTCTCCCTCATACGATTGGTTGATATTGGCTATCCAGAAGAAATTGTGGTGAGATCGTTTTCGTTTTAAATATATTGAAAGCGGTTTTTATAATCCTTTAGTTTTAGACACGACCGTACAGAAGTGACTTTGTTGCGCGCAACGCGTGGTTCGATAAAAAGCTGGGGAACCTTTTGAAGACTGATGAACATTGCAACATTCTCACCGCATTTCATGGATTCACAAAGCTGGAAAAGTGAATCAGAGCTATGCCGTACGCATATGACATCAAGTTTCATCTAGAAAATATCAGCGGTATCATTTACAGGAAGGAAATTCGTCAAGAGTATCCAAATAAACACGTAACATTAGAAGAGTCTAGAATTTTTGTACTAAATACAGTGTTCAATGTACCAGAAGCACTGCTACTTGCAACACTTGTTGACTACTTCGAGAACCACTCAACAAGTTTTGAGAAGTGAGTTTTAAAACTTTTTGAAATCCACGCAATAATTCATGTCACACTTGTACGCGCTGATGGCAATGCAATAGGGCCAGCCGACGGGAGGGCCCCGCTCTTTGCGGGGGAGTGTGGGTGTACCCCGTAGAGAAAAAGTACCGCAACCCGCCCTTATCGTCCCACTGGCAATAGGCAAAGATTTAGGACAGGGATTAGGACAAACAAAGTCATTAATACGAGAGCTAGTTGTAAGTATATAAGGTTGTAATGGTGCTTTGATACGATCAAAACTCTAGCATCAGGCGAGACTCGAACCCGAACCAGGAATGCTCTACGCCAATACACCACCAGCGCTGTTTGTAGAACTCATCAGCACTCACCCGTATCTCGTGATGTGCCGGCCGCTGATATACGTATAAAACCACTTAGGCTGAATGTCTTGATAGAAGTGATTAAAATCATTCTATCGTTCCGCGAGGGAATGACGTTGCGTTCAGTCAAACAGCACCGGTGTTTTAATGGTGTAGGGCATTCCTGCTCAATTGTGAGGTGGTAAACGGTCGAGTCCCGCCCGACGCTAGAGTTTTGACCGTTATGGTTATGAGAGTACTAGCCACTTCAGGTTCAAAGAAAATGGGGCGCTATGACACCTGATGATCACATTCTAAAAAAGACCTAACGAGGACAAAGAGAAAGAGACATACTGTTAGTGACGAGAATAAACAAACAATAATGCTGTGGTGTTCTGTGCTTTTCTTCGTTGAAGCGGAGAAAAGAAAGGACTCATCCGTTTTAAATTTCCTCCATATCTTTGCATAGAAAGAACTCCTACATCCTAGAGTTCCTTTCTATGCAAAGATATGGAGGAAATTTAAAATGGATGTGTGAAAGCTAAGAAGACATAACAGTGCACTACCATTCGCATCATGTAGCTGCGTGCTCGCAACGTTTTGCCACGGTGATCACTCCAAGTATCATAGCGCCTGAAAATGAATTGTATCAGCAAAGTGCTTCGCGCGACTTTGGAGCACCGCCTACGGAGTTTTGTGAAACTTAAAATTCGCTAACATCTAGGACCTGGTGCGTATTTCATCGGCATCAAGCCGTTCACCACTTCCGTGCGTTCATCATAGACATTCTCTCCGGACCGTCCAGTAACGTCATTGGTTTGTGCTAGGCAGTACTTCTGCCGTCAGGTTGCTCCTCCGCAACCGTTGCCCAACAGCTCGGGTTACTGGATATCGTTTACACGTCTTCCGAATCCGGAGGCCAGGTTCCTCCTCAGTCCTTTCTTACTGGATCGCATTGCTGGTCTTCCCCCTCCCTCCTCCACCTTCCTGTTGCCGTATTCATGAACGTTCCCGGAATCTTCCCGGCTTCCCACGGGAAGCGACCGAGGCGAGAGATCGAGGCAGGAGAGAGAGGCGAGAGTTGATGTCGCTATGAATCGCTTATCTCCCGCTCCCGCCGCTTTATGAATACGGCCTCTGGTCCCAACTTTGGTCCACTTCCTTGCTTCCACTACTGACTCCCTACTGGTCTCTTCTTGATGGTTTCACCGTCCTGGCACCTTCTCCAGGTCGTTCCTTTCCATCCTGGTCGCTCTTCTGGTCCAACCTAGAGGCCCCCCTTACTGCGCCTTTCCACCACCCCCTTAGTGGTCCTCCCATGCTCACGGCAGACGTTGGTGACACAATTCAGCATCAGAACGTTGTTGCACCCCCTGGGGCCCGTCTTCTTTATCCAGAAGCTCAGAAGCGCGCAGTCGCCGCTGTGTCAAGCATGAAGAAGCTATGCATATGGCAAATTCCTTGTTATCCGTATGAGTTCCCTTACAGCTCCCTTCTTGTTGGTTTCCTATCCTGGTCCCACCTCCAGGTCCCTTCTTCCAGGTAGATTCCTCCCCCCCCTCGGGATCCTCCTCACTACTCTACCCTAGTTGAGCAGCCCTATCACGCTCACGACTCGACGACGTCGAGCGAACGCCCTTTGCGCGACATCGGTGTCACATCTTCTAAATCCGGTCTCCCTTACTGGTAATGGATCCCCTTGCTGATCCTCCTTACTGCCCCCCTCCCTCCTTATTGGTAACTCCCTACTCTCGTTATTGCCTAAACCCCTCTTGGTGCTACCTCCTCGCCTGCTTCATTGTTCCCCCTATCGACCCCCCCCCATCCCGA
Organism: Heligmosomoides polygyrus bakeri; assembly: GCA_947359475.1. Taxonomy (NCBI): domain Eukaryota; kingdom Metazoa; phylum Nematoda; class Chromadorea; order Rhabditida; family Heligmosomidae; genus Heligmosomoides; species Heligmosomoides polygyrus. Next base: position 93,918,639 of record OX375868.1, on the reverse strand, counting down.
TGCCTCCTCCAGGTCGCTTCCCCTGATCGCTTTCGGTTCGCCACCCTCGAAGTTTCCCTTCTACTCTTACGTCTTTATTAGTCTTCTCATGCTAATGGCACAAAGTCTGCTTCTGAATGTGGAGCACAGAAACGCGCGTAGGTGCTGTTGTGTTAAGCAGTAAAGGACTACGCTTCCCCTGCCGCAGCAACATCCCAAGTTCAATAGCAAATTTTGCCCGCGCTGTGGATGATGAGGCGTATCTCACTCAGGTTAGATCACTCGACCGCCCCCGCTGTGGATGATGAGGCGTATCTCACTCAGGTTAGATCACTCGACCGCCCCCGCTGTGGATAATGCGGCATATCTCACTTAGGGTAGATCACTCCAACGTCATCGAGTGCTAACTCAATTATATAGTGGTAGATAGATAGGTTATTTTTCATACGAGGCACTTTAGGTTACCGAATAAGACTGGTTATAAGAAGAAGGATGCTCAACAACAAATTCTCTACTCAACAATATTTGAAGACTGTAGGCAAACTATTGAATGGATTCATGTGCATGTAAGCTTTAATTCCTGTTTCATCAATCCAGCTGGTAATCTTGCTTTTAGGGTGATTTTCGAAAAATTGTCAGCGAAAACCTAAAGCATTACATACAGCTAGACGATCGCGCTGTTTCAATGATGAAAATGCTTTCACAAAGTGGAAAGAAGCTCTTTCTATTAACAAATTCGCCTTGGCTGTACACGAAAGTAAGTTGGGTAGTAACCAAGTGTTACCGTAGCTTTCGAAATGAAAGCTTAATCTAGGAAGCATGCTCTATAATTTATTATTATTATATATCAATGGTTGGGTGAATGATAGCGCAGTCGGAGGAGGCGTCAAAGCTCGTGTGCATCCCGAATTGAGGTTTTTAAGGCCTCCGCAGACTTTTGCGAAAAACGACGGGGTGTAGCGCACCGCTCGCGTGCACTCAAGTCTTGGTGACGGCAAGCGGCAGAGGAACTGTACTCTTCTAGTCGTGATCTACTGCTGGTAAATCACGATCCCGCCTTCTGTCTGCCCTTTGTCGATCCCCGCCGTGGCAGGCTAGAGCGTAGACAGAGAGGGGCCGGATTCATCAACGACTTACAGCAATTTAACAGAGAAAATTACAGGCCGTTTTGTCGCAAAAGTGTGAAGTGGCGTTTAGTTCGGTTCCCCTGGCTAGGGCCAACCAAGCCTTACACCGTCATTCTGGGTCGGTGAATTGGTGCCAGACTTGTCAGGAAAGTATGAAGACCATTGTCTGGCCACCACAAGTCATCGGCCAAATATGCATTTAAGTTGCCATCTTATAAAGTAGAATGCGTGGCTTATCCCATAAGGGATTCATTGATGCCGTCATTTATTCCGTTCCCTCATATAAATGGCTCTACAGAAGATGATGTCGTATGTCATGGGTCCAGAATGGCAAGAGCTGTTTGACGTGGTGATAGCTGATGGAAACAAGCCTAGATGGTTCTTGCAGGATACACCATTCAAGGAGGTAAGTTCGCTGAATGTGAGAAAAACGTTTGTTAGATGTAATCCAGTTGAAAGCAGTATTTATTTCCGTGCACGTTCGCATTGCTCTAATCCTTAGGTTAACAAGAGCACCGGAACAAACTTGATCGGAACCTACTGGGGACCGTTCCGAAAAGGAGACGTTTACACCGCAGGTGTCGCTTAATAGCGCTCTTGTTTGAGTAGATGTAAATGACGAAATTTTGCAGGATGTGCAGCACTATTCATACAACAGATGAGATTGGCTGGGAAAGATATACTCTATGTTGGAGACCACATATTTGGCGACGTTTTGAAGTTTGTTTTGAGAGCTACACATAAGAAATTACATCACTGAATGATAAAGGAGAGGGCAAGATGAAAAATGAAAAGCAAATGAAAAACTGCAAAAGCGGCACTAAGGGCGCTTCTGCCGTATCTCAAAAATAGTTCAAATCGACAGTGTTTGACGGATTTGTTTGATATGAACGGTTTAGTGCCGATTAGTGAAATTGTATACCACTGTGAGAAAGCAACCATTAGAACACGACTAAGTCTAACAAGGAGAGCCTCCAGAGTGGCCGTGAGCTTTTGCGATGCAATTTTTACAGGATGTAGGGTCCCGTGTGGGGAGTCCAAAACAATAGTTACTCTTTCGGAATGCTCTTCTGTGGTCAAAAAACCCGTCTGGACGCGTGAGCGCGCAGCTCATAAAGCCCTGCTGCCACCCGGTCCGATGTGGTCCGTTGGCGTAGTGGTAACAGGGTCGCCACTCGGATGCACCGAGCGGGTGCCTCCAATGTTTTTGCACACATCAGATCCTTATCATTATGGGCTTGCGTGACCACAGGAGTCAATTTGTACACGATTAATGCTTTTAGTGTTTGAACCGGGTGCGTTACGTTAGGCAGCTCCCTGGGTTACGGTAGCGGGCCGCGCCGCGCGCCACCGCCCCCGATCACGGTAGCGTGGCGTGTTGTTGAGCCCGCCTCGGACGGATGGGTCCGACTGCTGCCGACAGGGACGGCTAGTGACGTCATACGCGTCTAATCAATGGGCGCGATAGAGCTCAAAGTTATGCACCACCGACTGTTGGCTACGCTCTTTCGGCTTGGTAGAAAAGGGAGACAGTGAAATACCTCCGCTCCAGCTTGTATGTTGGAGAAATGCGAAGGTTTCTGAGTGTTTGCTAAAAGGATGCCTGCGAACGACATGACACTTAAACTATCACACGTGAATTGGAGAAGTGTAACGAGGAAGTGACGAGCGAAATTACAATCAAGAGGAAAGTTACGGATTAAAGCTCCAATTAACAGTTTTTGAAGCCTAGCAAAGGTCCCATGTCTCAGCAATCTCTCAAAAATTTTCCAAGGCCGAGTATTCAAAGAAAAATGTGTAGGGATGTTAATATTGTTATGCCGAACGAGGTTGTAAGGTGATATGGTGTATGCGTGTGGTGTATTGAGCAGCTCAATAAATATCCACCTTACAACCTCGTTCGGCACAGCAATATTGACATACTAAGAAAATACCGAGGTTTTACGAAGAGAGAACTTGGAGAATTATAGAGAATTTCGGGAACCGTCTCCCAAACACCTGTGAAAGTTCATTAAAGTGTCTGGCAACAGTAGCCTTCTTATCACAACGGAAAATATATTAGAGCAGAAAGCAGCGGTCTTCAAGAACGGTGACACGATAGAGAATCTGTGGAAAAGACGCCGTAAACATTATATATTCTCTTGGGTGGTTATCTCACCCCATTGTCTGAAGTATTATTACCTACTTTATCAAAATATCTACTCCTTGCACCTTACAGCTTTTCCTCTGTTCATGCTATAGTTCGAGTTTTATACCATTTCCAAACGGTTTACATATGCCCCCGGTTTTTCTTTCTTGTTGAGATAATCCATTATTATTCCAGAGAATCGGGAATAAGCTCAAGCTTCTACTCCATTGTATCCCCTGCCCCGATAAAAGTGTGCATGTTTTGTTGTTGTTAGTTTGCAGTTTGCAGTTTGCACTTGGTTCTGAAACTTCTAAATAATAGCCACCACAATCCTTTTTCGAATTCTCCTGACAACGTGGCTTGCCATTTCTCCTCAGTCATATGAAGCAGATCTCATTCCACTTGAACGTAGTTAACAAACGCTCCCACTTCCTCAGTCTACCATGAGACGTCAAATGTTCCACCAACATTGTGTACCATTTAACTGTTTCCCTTCTTCTGCGCTAGTAGAAGGAACGCAGTCGAAAGCAGTCGGCACACCCTTTCGCGCCCTAGCGCGCCCAACAGACTCGGCGACCGCCCGCGTATGACGTCACTAGCCGTCCCTGTCGGCAGCAGTCGGACCCGTCCGTCCGAGGCGGGCTCAACAACACGCCACGCTACCGTGATCGGGGGCGGTGGTGCGCGGCGCGGCCCGCTACCGTAACCCCGGGAGCTGCCTAACGTATGAACCCGTAAAGGCGCACAAATACATAAACTTCACGGGATAAGTATGAATTTGGTTTGGTACCGGTAAGAATTAACATTAACAAAAAAACCTCCTTTTCACCTGCCGGGTGCATGATACAGCATCACTCGGAATTTGCTACACAGCAGAAATGGCATCTTGAAAGTAAGTAAATAGCATAGAACATCGTACAAACTGGATTCCATTCGCACGCATTTGCTCAATTGCAGATTATAAGCCAGACCTACCGGCAGTTCTGCGCTCCGGTATTCCGGCCATGTCTGGCATACGCTTGGGTGGCGGCTGGATAAGTTGATGATCACCCGGGGCCTTCTCTACGCCTCCCGATTATGCCTTCAACGAAGAAGAAGTAATGATGCTTGTCAGGGAGGGGAGGATTGTTCGTCCCTAGCGTTTGCAAGATGCTGCTGGTGTGATAAGCGATAATGTTTTAAATGTTTCATAGTTCTAAATCAAAATTGTTATCATTGTCAGCAATAAACAACAATGAGCAAGAAATTTTTTTATGTTAGCGACCCAATAGAATGATATAGTGCTAATACGATCCAATGAGAGGTAACTCAAACGAAAGCCCAAAAGGCTAGGTTCAAATACTAAAAGCATTAATCGTGTACAAATTAAACTGACTCCTGTGGTCACGCAAGCCCATAATAATAACGATCTGATGTGTGCAAAAACGTTGGCGGGGCACCGCGGACCGAACAATCAAACCCGCTCGGTGCACCCGAGAGTCGATCCTGTTACCACTACGCCAACGGACCACATCGGACCGGGTGGCAGCAGGGCGTTATGAGCTGCGTGCTCACGCGTCCAAACGTTTTTTTTTTTCGAGCGCAGAAAAAATTCCGAAAAAGTAACTATGGTTTTGGACTCCCCACACGGGACCCTACATCCTGTAAAAATTTGCATTGCAAAAGCTCACGGCCACTCTGGAGGCTCTCCTTGTAAGTTTACATACTTTCTCTCTGACAGATCTACAAATCGATGGTGTGAAAAGGATTCAATTTCATAAAAGCAGCTCGAGGGGGGTCATCATGTAAAGCAGCCTCATACCACGTTCTACATTGCAAGAAACTAGAAATTGTATGCAGCACTAGTGTATTCTACCCCAGTAGTGAACCGATCAATTTATTTATTTGCATGAATAAACCCATGCGGATGTCCCAACTCAGTGATTCTAGTAGAACACGAATAATACTAAGAAGCAAGGGAAAAATACTCAATGGCCAGATATAACATAGCGAGAGCATTGAAAAGACAAGGCTCACTCTCAGTGAAAACCAACACACGAGCAACATGTTCCCATAATATGTTTCATGTTAACCTGACCATGACTTGCTTTAACTGAAAGTACACAACGATACTTGAAGGAATGTGAAATACTGCTGCTCAGGGAAGTTGGCTATCACTACTAGTTGCTTTTGTGCGACAGAATATTTGCTTAATGGAAACATAAAGCAAGTTGTCAGAACTAGACCTAGGCCACTTCCGATGTAATTGGGGATTCATACGGTTTCTTACCAAGTCAGATAACCCACCTAATACAAGGTGACCCGCTCCGAGCTGCTTTGCAACCAATTCCGTGTTCTGAAAATTACTTTGCAACGGAACTTATAGCAGCCACTATGAGCTGCCATTTCGTTGCGACTAGTCGACTTATAGTATTAGACTCTATTAACACCTGCTGAGGAGCCTGCAGTTTTTTTTCACAATCACGACCGTCGCCCACTCTTTGCCACTCACATATGAGTGTCCTGAGGTTAAACAAGGTTTTCAGACACGATTCAAGTAGTTTTTATTCAAGGTAAATCTAGAATGGCCGTCTATGAAATTTTTTAAAATCATCTCCATAACTTGGGTTGATACTGTTTGAAGCTTCATAAAAACTTGTGTTTTAAAGGAATAATGTCGAAAATGAAAACACCCCTGTGTTCTAGCCGCTTGCTTGCTTGCTTTTCTTGTGCCAAAAAATTGTTGATGCATTTGGGCTCTAAAACAAGCTTGGACACATTGCTTTCCTTCAGAAAATTAAGGCTATATGAAACTTCAAACAGTATGTTCACTTACAGAGGGAATTTAAAAAATATACAACAAAAGTTATACTAAGTTTTCCTTAAGCAAAACATTTTTAAACGTGTTTAAAAGTTTCTAGCTTTTTCTGCATGACGCTCTTTTACTTTGGGAGATGTTCATTTACATGTAAAAAGTGTCCAATTTGATGTGAAAAGTGTTCAGTTTGATTCGAAAAGCTTTCGGCTAACCTGAAAATGCAACGTATTGAGATTGCAGATGTTCCGGAGGTAGGTAATAAAATCCTTACTGATTTAGGTCGAAAAAAACTGGAGGATGGAGAACACTGCTCATTGTGCCAGAGCTTGACAGAGAACTTAAGGTACGAGAAGCTGGAAGGACTGCACATGATCACTGCTCATACATAGGACATTCAGAATAAGTTTCAATTATTATAGATTATTTCCTTTTCAGGTATGGGTCGACCAAAACCGGAAGTTCGATAGACTTCTGGATTTGAACAGCAGCCTTTCCCGATCTGACTCAGCAGATGGGGCTGTGAAAAAGGAAACGCTTAAAGAAATTGCTGTATGTTTCGCGTAGTTTTGGATACCTCTCAAGCGAAACGCTTCCTTTGTCTACAGAATTGTTTACTCTTTCAGAGACTCACCGATGAAATGGAACAGAGATACTCGGCAATGGGTTCCATAATGAGATCTGGTTGGAGGCTCACACACTTCGCTTCTCAGCTTAGAAGGTTCGGATTTATTGGATATAGATATACAGCAATGTTCTCAGCTCCATTATTAAATAGATAGATGTAGCGGCATATTACTTTAGGTATGCCGATATGTACACGTGTAATGTGTACAATCTTGCTGATTATTCTCCATCATTCTACTTTAACTCACCTATTTATCTACTTCCTCACGAGGAAAAGTTTATGCCGAGTGCTGAACAAGTAGAAGACACGGATGCAGCTCCAGAGGAGGTCTGTAACTGTATTTGTAAATGTCCACTCATCCGATGGCAGCCATTTTTGAGCTCATGATACAGATGATAACACTCACGACACTACATTCGAGATGAATTGGCTATTTAGACCCGTAACTATAATGCGGTTTAAGCTTTTGAGCGCGAAGCTGGAAGCAGAACACGGTTTTATAGGGATGTGCCGTAGGCGCCTTTTATACTCCTGCCGCGGAGCGGCGTCAATTCTGGCCGCGCCGCGAATTTGACTTCGCGGTTGTAGTTAGAAAAGGGAGCTTCAGCGACGCCTGGCCACGAGCTTCTGTTTACTACGGTCCGTGAGCCAAAGTTGTCGAAGCAGACTGTTCATGAGTGGTGGGAGAACCAAAACAGAAAGGATTCGTCCGGCTAATCAGCGCAATGCATCTTGCTAATGTTAATGGTAGTTTTTTGTGGAAAGCGACGAATCCTCTCTTAAGACTGGAGCCGAAGTCGTCCGCTCAAAAGCTGGTGAGTGTGGTACTGAGTCGAATTCTCGGTAATGTAAATCCCACTAGACGACCCTTTATTTTGCAGCATGTGCGGGTCCAAAAGTAAAACTGCTGGAAGGTACTCAGCGTCGAGAATCACTCAGAATACTCTCATATAGCCATTCCGGGGTCATTCTGCACTAAACATTTAATGTACTATGTGAGACTTCGGGAATGTCTACAGGGGCCGGATTCATCAACGACTAACCCGCGGGTATAAGGCCCCGTGCATACTTCCCGTCGCCGCGATGGAATCGCGGCGATGAGTTTTGCAGAGCGACGCGAAAGAATTTGAATTTCTCTGTGCTCGACGCATCGCCCATCGCTCTGCAATGGGGCGCGACGGCGATCCGTCCAGGACCAAACGCTAAACACCGCGCGCGGCGCGAAAAAGTATGCCATGCCCGCGATGGGCGCGGGAAGCCATCGCGCATGCCGACCGTTACTGTTGCGGCGGCCGCGGCGAGGTTTCCTTTGACTATTCGACCGCGAGCGGCGAAATGGTCATGAACTGAGCGCCGCGATGGCATCGCGGCGATGGAAGTATGCCCCCGGCGTAAGGAGTAGAGATACCCACAATGAAGCCTGCGTCTCTGACTCTTGCGTTATCTCTGCCTGACTCTTATCTTATCTCTACCCCTTATCACCCGCATACCCACTGGTTAATTGTTGATGAATCCGGCCTCAGATCTCCATTCCCTCCCTAGGTTGCGGAAGGTAGGTGACTAAGGTCATGGTGACCGATTTCACTTAAATTCCAGCGTAATACGAAAATGGATGCTAGATTCGTGATCAGCGCCCAAAGCGCTCCCTAGCCGAATTTAGGCGAAATCGATTCGACAGCCTTTGTCACCCGAATCTACCGTAATCTGCAGAAATTTCAAAAACGGATGTCAGATTCGTTATCAACACCCTAAAATACTCCCCCACCCCTGAGCAAGGTTTGGTTGAAAAACTTTTTTCAATCTCTCCTCAGGAGTCTTGAAAGTACAAGTGTTGATTTGGGGAACCTAAACAAAAAGGCATAGCAAAATGTTTAGTTCGTCGCAGTGTGAAATCTCTTACTCCACACCGAGTCTGCCGCAGCTAATCGCTCCACATCGCGCCCTCCCCTCCCGCGGCGCGATTCACCGGATACCGTAACCTAAAATTCCGTCAAATGTGGTGTTTTGGAGCGGCGGAGTATGAAAGCGTTGCGGCGCCGCCAGACGGCACGAAAAATCGATAGGCATATCAACCATCACGCCGCGCAGCGCGGCGGCGAAGTATAAAAGGCGCCTTACGTTTAGACTGTGTTTGGACTGCATCAAGGTCCAATACCGTTTTGGTGGTTTTAGACCAAATGACTTCCTTCGCATAGTACAGATCTTCTGTATGATGCTTATTTCGAATGCGGGTCAGTATAGAAGGAACCAGATGATGAAGTATATACTCTTTTTCTCATCCTTATTATAGTCTTATAGTCCTTCTTGAGCTGCGGCTGAGGCCTGAGCGGGCTGGCCCTGTTGGGCACCCGCGGCGACAGTGGCGCTGGCCGCGACAGCAGCGCCGACGGCGGTTGCCTGAGGGCAGAAGCTTGACTGGAGCACACCGGCTACCCCAAGTCGGTTGCTTACATGTATGCAGTTGCCGGGGGTGGGGGAAGGTGAGGGGCGGGCTACCTGATCACGGAGGCCTATAAGGAGGAGGCCTATTGACCGCGTCAGCAGGCCGGCAGGCCTCAGGCCGTCTATGGATTGAAGTATCAAGATTGGCACGGAAGTCATGAGAGACGGGTCGACACCGAACCTACTCAAGTCTCCGCTTATTAGCTCTAGGCGTAATAGGGGTGGTTTAGTGTGCGCGCGATTGATCAATTCGGCTACTACGCATGGCATCGCGTCGAGCGTCGCGCTCAGAATAAACGAGGCCTAAACGACCCCATACGGGTTGGGGTGGAGGCCTTGTCATAACTCTCGCTTGATAACTTCTCACGATAACTTCTCAGTGTTTTTTCTCACTATAGTTTGGTTCTGCGCTCTCTACCGCTGACGCATAATCGAATTCCCACAAGACAGCCCTAAAAATGAAACGTTTGAATATGCGCTTTCTTTGTAGCGTCGTTTCAAGTTAACAATGCGTCAATATATCCGTGACAGCAATCTTCATATGCAAACGTCAATTCTTTGAAAAGCGTGATAATGGTTTCTGTTGTTTTAGGAAGAACGGGTTGAACAACGTACTCAATCGGCAGAATCGTGAAGAAAAAAAAACAGAAATAAAACCTTGACAACTCTTAACTTCTATGTATGTTGTTGTTCTCATACTGCAACAGATACACAAAGTAGTTGTCTAGAATACTGAAAAGTTTCGGAACCATTATGTTTTTAAGGTTCTCCTTCCCTTAAAAAAGTATTCAAGGATTGAAAATATTTCCTTGCAGAGCATTCGATGAAACAAACAGTCAAGCTTGTTTTCCACACATATGAAATGTTCCGATACATGGTCTGGTAAAAAGTAAGGACGAGTTGTGGCAAGAGAATACGCACCTATGATCAGATTAAGTGGAATCTAAGATTACAATAAGGGACACAACTACTTTGCACTCTTAGAAAACATTAAGTTCACAGTTATAGACTGTAGAAATATATCGTTGAGCTGAGCATTTTAGTTTAGTAAATTTATGCAGTGAAAACAGAGTCTCATACGAAGGTTGTTGCTAATGCAAATCTGTGTATGGAAAAAATCAATATGGTGCAGCACATAAATTTTTTTTGCAACCCTTGTGTTCGTTAGAGACCTGGATTGTCCACTAGACCATCCGTGTAGTGGACATCGCCACGACAGACTTTTAAACACCACCACTGAACGCTAATATACGAGGACTATCGTAAGTCAACGACAGTGGTCATGGCGGGAAAGGAGTCTCCGATCAGCATTCTATCTGTTCTTGAATTATCACCCACCGTTAATATTACCTAGTACTTCCAAAAATGAAGCCGAATGGCAATGTTCAGGAACTCCCAGTTTCCACATAATAGTGTTTCAAAACGAAGAAAAACCAATTCAAGCAATATTCAATAGAATATTTCACAAATTACTAAAAAATAAAAGGCAAGGCATCTAATAAAGTGACGATTTTTGATCTAAATAATTTTTAAAAATGGCAAAGTATACTTAAATAATTGCAATAATAATATTGTGTAATTTCTGGCTGAACAAATAGTTGTATTTGCGATTGTATTTGTATCGGTAATAGGCAGTGGTATCTGGATGGTTTAGCTGACATAGCTGCACTTTCTTTTCTCACAAGTAAAGCATCGCGCTTTTATTCTATAAAAGATCGTTTAGGATGCGTGCGACGCGCGACGTGGTACACGAACACACGCAAAAGATGCAAAATCAATAGTTTGCACCGCGAAAATCGCTCCGGTAATTTAGTGTGGATTGCGTCAACCACGCGACGCGATTCACAATGAACGACGACATGCGACGCGTTTAGGCTTAAGCTATATCCTCGCGCACGGGCAGGGTTTGTGCCAAGACCCTACATTTGGCCACACGGTGTAGCCACCCACATCTACGTTGCGACAGCTTGCCGCGGTGTACTGAATCGGTGAGCTGCTACGGAGGTGTCCGCTGGTGTATACCATCGGCTTTAAGGCCTCCTCATACATTTGCGACAAAGCGACAGACCTATCTTTAAAGCTGCTTTCACACTGCCGTTGCTGCTGTTGCAGCAACGAACAACGAAAAAGGGGTGGAGTTCGATACTTGCTGCATCCGAAACGCGCGAGATAAGATAATGAGACAAGACCTGTGATATGCCTCCCTTGACGAGCATCAGCAACAAGAAATGATGGCGATCATTCCTTGTTGGTGAGTTCACAGTTCGCAACCGTTGCGCAACCCATGTCGTTGTTACTGATGCGGGGTTGCGGCAACAGCAGTGTGAAAGCCCCCCCCCCCCCGTTGCTGTTCTTGCTCTTCTGCGTCTCTGCGGTATGCTTCGTCATTACGACATCGGTTGCGCAACAGCAGCAACGGCAGTGTGAAAGCCGCTTAAGGGATGTGGACGCAGAGGTTGCGATGTTGTACGGCAAGTGGTGCCGCGCCACGCCAGCACACTTTTGCGGCAGAATCATGGGCGGCGGCGACCCCGAATGTGCGGCAGCGTCGCCGCCGCTGATTTGCCGCCCCTGCGTTTGGTCTGTACTCTAGCTCTAGCCGATTGCGGCAGGGAACGGCTACAGCGGGACATACGACCGTTCCCTCTTCCTCTTGGCTCACCTATCCCTAACCCTAGGCTTCTCTAAGAGTGTATTGTATTGATTGCATTACGAAATCTTGGAGACACGAAAAGAATCATTCCAGACCCAGGATAGCAACTCGACTCCGGCCCCCTCGCCAATTCAGAGCTCTGCCTCGTGCCTGTGTGCGGAGCCCTTTAAACTGATGGAGACGCGATGGCCGCATCGCGCCTGACTCCCTTCGCGTCAAACAACTAAGTTGAACAAATCACTAAGATAGGCGCTGAGCAATATTCAGTGTAATGCAGCGATGTAGGCATAGGCGTGGAAAACGGAACGCAATCTTGAACAGATTAGCTATAGGCGAACGCGGAAATCTTACTAAATATAAAACCAGCCATTCATCGGCCTGTCGGCCGACTCTATGCTATTAGTACTGAGGTCTTAAGGAGGACTGCCCCATCGCAAAACGGTGCCGAGGTCACCAATCCAATCAGCTTAAGGTGTTCTCCACATGTCGTGTGTGGCCAAACGTGCCTGGATAGCTCTAGTGAAATCAGCTTTAGTGAAACACTCCTCAAGCACCGCATCTCCAGGCGCGTTTGGCGACGTGTTCGGCACACATCTACTGAATCGCCATGCACATTGGGCAACGTGTTCAGCACGTCAACTGAATCAACGTGTTCGGCACGTCCAATGAGTAGCTAGGCACCTTGCACAAGTTCAACCCCCCCCCATCCCCACACTTCCCCCAACATACTCCAGCAGCACCGCATCTCCAGGCGCGTTTGGCGACGTGTTCGGCACACATCTACTGAATCGTCATGCACATTGGGCAACGCGTTCGGCAGTCTACTGAATCATCGTGTTCAGCACGTCTACCGAGTATCCAGGCACGTTACACAACTACAGCCCCCCCCCCCCCCCGCCCGCATCCCCACACTTTTCCCAATACACTCCCCCAGCACTCCTGTGCAAACAAACAAACACGCAGACAAACGACCGTTCTCGCTTATATATAGTAGGATGTTAGCGGTTGCCTTCACAGCGTTTGTGTCCGAAAACCTTCACAGACGTCTCGCAATAGACGCCCAGGTTCAGATAACACAGGAACGAAGCCGGTAAACCGGCCTGCGGCTTCAGAAGACATGTCTCCTAAGTCGTACAGCGATCATGCGAAATGAGTAGACGCCTCACCCATGTCATGTAGCGAGCATTCGAAATCAGAAGAAGTATCGCCAATGTCTCACAACGGGTGCCCGGATTCAGAAGACGTGTATCGGGCCTTATCCAGTGCGTTCGTATCTTTATAGTACCTGTTATCAACCGGAACAATTTGTCAATTTTGAGCTCAACATAATCGATTGACAATGGACAGTATAATCCTGCTATATATAAGCGAGAACGGTCGTTTGTCTGTGGGTGAGTGCGTGTGTTTGTGGGTGTGTTTGTTTGCACAGAAGTGCTGAAGGAGTGTGTTGGGAGGAAGTATGGGGAAGGGGGGGGGGGAGGGGTTGTAGTTGTCACTAGTTGTCAACTGTTGTAGTTGTCGACAGGCGTCCATGTTCAGATGACATGTCACCAATGTCGCGCAAAGGACGTTCAGGTTGAGAAGAGATGTCAACGATGTCGCGTAAGGGGTGTTCGGATTCAGACGACGTGTCACTGATGTCGCGCAGAGCCGACTTGAGAAGACATGTCACCGACGTCGTTCATCAGGTGCCTGGATTCAGAAGAGGTGTTACCAATGTCGCGAAAGGCCTTCCAGATTCAGACGACGTGTCACCGATGTCGCGCAAAGCACGCTCGGGTTGAGAACACATGTCACCGACGATGTTTAACAGGCGTCCGGGTTCGAAAGAGGTGTCACCGATGTCGCGCGGGAATTCCGGATTTAGACGATGTGTTACCGGTGAAGGTGGGACCAGTAATGGGGGACCAGTAAAGGATGGAGTTACAGTAAGGGGGACCGGTAAAGGGTTGATCAATAAAGGAGGGACCAGTGAAGGTGGGACCAGCAATGGGGACCGGTGAGGGGGATCCAGTGAAGGGGAACCGGTGAAGGAGTGGAGAGGGGTCCAGTGAAGGGGACCGGCGAAGGAGGGGGAGCGGTGCAATGAAGATGGGACCGGTGAGGAAGGTACCAGTAATGGAGACCGGTGAATGGGGGGAGGGGTCCAGTGAAGGGTGGAAAAAGGCTGACAATAAAGGGGAACCAGTGATAAGGAACCATTTAAGGGAGGGGGGAGGGTCCAGAGAAGGTGATGGACCTGTTTTGCCCTATTCCGCTATACCATTCTATGTAGCAAAACCAGTTTTTTTACTGTAATGAATGAGAGAAGGCCTAAAGAGGAGAAGAAGACGTTCGGGGTGTTCTACTTTCAGGGTTTGGGGCGAAGCCCCAACCAGACGTTTGGCGGCCGGTAGGCCGCCAAACGTCTGGTTCTATGTATGTTGTGCGCCGTTCGACTGCCAAGTTTTGATAACAAGCTTGAAATGCGAAGCGTGAAACTGCGATTTGCCGCGTCGTCATCGTTTTCGTCTACGTATCTACCCTATTTTGCTATCTCTGCCAGCCCCAGGGGCGCTACGGAGATGTGCATAAGGTGGTGGGTGGATAGTCAAAACTCGGGGATAATATCCAGGTTTTTCGTGCGGGATATCATCCCCGAGTCGCGCGAGACAGCATTCGGCCCCAGGTCGGCCAAATTGGCCCAAGTCCCAGTTTATGCTAAAGCATCAACTTTTCTACTATAACAGTGAATTGAGTTACGAAAGGGTCACGCTCGGAGGTATCTAAAGGAGGTTGCTCGTGCTTACCAGCTCTTGACCATAGGAGGCCGTGGAACCACTGAACAATGAGGAAAAGCAACATTAACCTCCCACCTCAATTGAGCGACACATCTAAACGTGGGGTGGTCGAGAAAGCTGCCTGAAAATCTTGAGAACAGCTCTATTATTTTCACGCTCGACTACATATAGCGTGCTTCCATGTTTCGCAGGAAGTTGTTCTCAAATTGAGGCTCCCGTTGGGTGCGACGATAAGAACGATTCGAAGCCTACGATTCAACGCCACATCCCACAGTGAGACTTATTTGTTAGCTGCTCCACTGGCAAGGTTCTTTAGGACTGCACTTATCTCGCTTGTGAAGGGAAAGGATTGCATTGGGACTCTTCGAAGAAGGCGAATACGCGCTATACTGCTAGGTATGACGCAGGACTCGTATCATATAGAAAAGATAGATGTCCTGAAACCAGGCGAACACTTCGAAGAATTGATGCAATGAATTTGCTGGAATGTAAAATGGTGCACACTATCTGCGGTGTTCGCGATCTACCAGCCGAAAAAACGGCATCAACGACAGACGTCTTGGTAATCAATTGCACAAACCGAAATCCCATCTCTTAATGCTACATGCGAACAGCAGACCATAGGGTGACTCAAGACAACGCTTGACCATATGTTTCCGAACTGGTTGTAGTGGCAAGAAAGTCCAACTAGGGTAGGAGGGATGGACTACACCCTCCATCTGCCATACTCCATAGACATCGCCCCTAGTCTGACATCGCTAACGATAACGAGTATCAGTAGGAGCTATCATGCTTAACTCTGGAGCCATCAGTATGTTTCATTCATCAACTTGAACCTATACTAATATGGATCGAATGTACGTTAGCGAGCCATTGTTGCCTCGCATTTATTTCTATTTAAATAATAAGGTAGAGGTGTAACAACGGTCTAATTCAGGATATATGTCAATCGTTCTTTGCGGATGGACAAGATTAAGTGCATAGGATTCGATATGGACGCAACACTAGCCAGTGGGATTTCGTATCAAGGATCTCGCGAAAACCTCTGGGCGCTGACTTGTGGGGGGAGCTCAAAATTGAAAACTCAGCTTCTGCTTAAAATGTCCTCTTCGGGATTTTGCTTCTTTTGAGGTTTTTTACAGGATCTATCCTAATCAGAGGTGGGCACGTGATGATCTGCGTTTTTAATCCCTTAAGTCTCCACAGCAACTTCAGCTGCTGTTCCACTATGCGAGGGCTTTTATTTAAGTTCAGTGGGAATGCTTGTGTGGCATGGGATGACGACCGCAATCGTTACTTTAGGTCACCCCTTCTGACTAGGGTAAATACTGGCTACCATAATGCTCCTATCCTAAATTTGCCCCGAGATCTTAAACCTGTCTCATGGTTCCTTGATTGGAGTGAACAGGAAGAGAGGTTGGCAATCCAAATCGCTTTCAAGCAATATTGGACAAATTCGGACTGGTCATACCAAATACTAAGATGCAAGCTCTCTATTCATGGTGAAGAATAGCAGGCTGCGATCTATCGAACTGGTGAGAGGGCTAGAAAAGAAGTGAGGATATGAGAACTAAACGGAAGGCAGCGCAATACGCGTTAGGGGGGGGGGGTGGCAGCCCATAGGCTTCCTCCTCCTTGAACGTAGCAGTCGAATGTGGTGACGTGGCACATCCCACACTGAACACAACCTGAAGCATATATATGTGCAATGTAAGTTGCAACGAGAGGGGCCTAGGTCAAAGGATACATCACGGAAATGCCACGTCACGTCGTACTCATGTTTGAGTACTGATGGGCTGCCCCCCCCCCTCCCCTAACGCGCATTGCGTCGGGAAGGTGATACCTTTTTGGGGCTGAAACAGGGATTGGAGAACAGGGGCCAGATTCATCAACGTCTAAGGCCTATGTCATACCATCGTTCACACCGAACGAAGCCTAATGATAGGTTCCTATATCGACTCATCGCTTCGCGCGATCGATATGAGAGTTTATCATTTGGCTTCGCTCGACGTGAGCGATGGTATGACATAAGCCGTGCAGCAATTTAACAGAGAAGATTACAGCCGAATTCCCTAATAGCGCGGCTTATCAAGCGACATGGTGAGCGATATGGCGCGTTATTTGAGGTTTTCGCTGCGAATTCTCTGTTAAAGCTATGTAAAGGCCTCCGCACACTTTTGCGTCAACGCGGCACGCGGCAACCAGCAAAACAGCCTTGCAGGAGGCAAAACTACCGCTTAAGCTCTACGAATACTTTTGCGGCAGCCGCGTACGCGGCAGGGGCCAAAACTGCCTCGTAGGAGGCAAAACTGCCGCTTAAGCTGCACTCATCCTCAGCTTTGCAGCCCCACTCGATCACCAACGCGGTTTCATTATCATTATCATGACCAGTTTCCATTCTAGATCCCGCCACGATCAGCTAGAGCGCAGACAGAAATTGTCGGCAGCAAAGCGGCTGCAGCGGCAATAATGCCTCGATGTATTGCTGCTGCTGCCTCGTATGCGGCAGCTACTGCCGCTTCGGCGGCACATCAGCGGCAGTCCGGAGTGGGGTAGTTTTGCCTCGCTCGACGATTCTGCATCTCTACCTTGTGCTTAAAGATAGGACTGTCGTGTTGCCGCAAAATTGTGCGTAGGGCTTTAGTCGTTGATGAATCCAGCTCCTGGGGTCAGATAACACGGCTTATCGCTCACCATAACGCTAGATAAGGAATCTGGGATTTCGGCAGCAATTTTCTCTGTTTAATTGCTGTAAGTCTTTGATGAAACCGGTTCCTGGTGGGTCTTACTTAGACCTCATCGGCGGCTGCCGTGGTTGTTGCGTGGCTGACGTGGACGAACACGGCAGCCGCCGGTTGATCTGCAGGTTTGCGGGATACTGTAGCGGGCGGCTGCTGTCGATGCGTCGTGGATCGCGCTGCGACGTCTTGTATGCCAGCGATGGCTGCCTCAGCAAGCGGGCCGTGAGGCAGTGGATGTTGCGCTGCTCCATGGTAGGAAAGTCGGGGGTTCGGTTTTGCAGCGTTGCGTGCTTTTTGCATTTCAATTGAGTGGTCGAGATTTGAGGGGTTTTGAGTCATTGAGCGGCGTTTTCTGGCCTGGTTCTGCTGGTGATGCTGCGGACTCTTCCTGAGCGACGAAGGCTTTCCACACGAGCAGCTTGGACCGCACCCACCCTGGAGTCCCTTCCCTAGCCTGATTCTGCGCTCGAAGAGCGCAGAATCCAGCTGCGGACTCCCCCTGAGCGACGAAGGCTTCCCACACGAGCAGCTTGGACCGCACCCACCCTGGAGTCCCTTCCCTAGCCTGATTCTGCGCTCGAAGAGCGCAGAATCCAGCTGCGGACTCTTCCTGAGCGACGAAGGCAAGGGGTGCTGCGAGACCACGCGGCAGCAGACACGTTGCAACGCGTCAGCCTGTGCAGAAACGCGCTCCGATGACGGATGATCTACAGGTTTTCGGGATACTGTAACATGACTTGGCACATTGCCACGGCAGCCGCCGATGAGGTCTAATGGCTATCTTCCTGGTGCAATCCTAGTTGGAGGTGGCCGCTCTTAAATGATTTGCCGACATAAATGAAACACATTAAAAGGGCAACAACATGTAGAAATAAGCAAACTATGCCAACCTGGGATCGGATTCGTCAACGACTTACATAACTTTAACAGAGATTTCACGACGACGCTACGAGGCTCTATGTGGCTTTCTGCCCTTCAGAAGCCCCCCCCCCCCCTCCCGGACCCTATTTGCGCCGGAGAAGCACGCAAGCAAATATCACTAGCCGCAGTGTGATTAGCGGAGGGATAGGGAACTCGGTCCGGTAACGATTTTCCTGAATTTCACTTCGAAGCTTCGGAGGAGAACTCAGTCGGGTTTTTTCCGGTTTATCAAACACTCTAACCATTTGCAAACGTGCCGAACTAGCTCATAAATGTTATATATTCTCATGTTTTCTGTGTTATTTATTTTAATTTTGTCAGTACAGTTGCCTTTTGAGGAATGAGAAGGTTAAATACATTTCAGTACTGAACACATTCAGTTCTTATGAAATCGTTCAAGAGTGGCCACAACGAACTAGGATTGCCCCCGGTTCCTGATGGGCTGCCTCCCCCGTCCGCTCATTGCGTCCATAACGTTCATACAGTGATAACGATGAGCCTGAAGGCCTCCGCATACTTTTGATGCTAGACGCGAAAAAACTCGGTCAGAGTCGTGAAATGAAGGGGTGGCGCGGCGTTCCTTCCCATTTTTCGCGCCTTCCCTTCACACTCTGATGTCGGCTTTTATGTAAAATTCGGGCTTTACCAAACTTTGAGCTGACGATGTGCTGTACAGAAATGTTTTATATAACTTTCGTAATAAAGGTACCCTAAATCTTTTACGACTAGAACAGCTGTCTACATTTTCGACTAAATCTCCCATTTCCTCCACAACGCAACCATTTCTCTGGTAAAATATAGCTGAAGGCTCCTAGACAGCTATTCTTAAGAGGCTTATGAATTGACAGGACAGTAGACGTCGTGAGTGTAGCAGCCGCACTACATAGGCATGCCGCCGCATTTGCCGTATTCCGCCGCGCATTCTTGTATATTCATCTTGCTGCCCTTCTGCGTATCTGCTCTGTGATTAGTGATCGGCCCGTCGCCTCGCCTCAAATGTGACGGAGGGCTTAAGCAAGCTCATTTTTCCGTCACAACCAAGTCTGAATAATGTTAACAGAAAAGATTAGTCAATGGAATTGGTTTGATGTGCTTAGTAAGTGCTTGAATTTTCATGTTGTGTAGCAAATCTCGTGTCACCCTACTACTCCACCGTAGGTTGTCATTAGTGATAAAAGCACGAATCATCATCTTACAAAAGCACACCTGCCTAACTCACGATACGAAAGCGTGTTGCAGTTTCCTACCTTAAAACAGATGTCATGTAGATTTTCGATTACCTTTGTTAGCTACGACCCCCTCAGCTTAGGATTGTATGGAGATGTGTGTAGTGGTGTGGCTTTATGTTTTTTTAGTCGCAAAGCTAACTCGTAGGCTTGCCCATTTTGAAAGTTAGGCTCACCAAGGTAATTTTTCCTCTGCTCGATCAACCCCTAACCGTGAAGCGCCTGGGGAGAGTGCATCATATTGTATTTTTATAGCAAGGCCTTGTATTTTAGTCTACAAATCACCGATATCTGAAGAGCTGGCTTTTAATCTCTCCATCAAAAGATTGGTCGATATTGGCTATCCGAGAGAGATCCTTGTGAGCTCCAGCCTTCTCTGAAAACATCAGAAGCGGCTTATATATCATTTATATGTCATTTTTGATTTTAGGGAAGGCAGTATAGGAGTAATTTTGTTGCGCGTAACGCTTGGTTTGATAAACGCCTGGGAAACCTTCTTAAGACGGATGAGCACTGCAACATTCTAACAGCTTTTCATGGATTCACAAAGCTGGAAAAGTAAGTCAACAATGTTCCAATCTACAAATCAGCATAACATGAATATTAGTCTGATCGTAAAGGTTCGCAATACCTTACAATATTGTCCTGTTAACTTGTTAAAGACTGTAGAGGCGAGTTACTGTGTGGTGACAGCATATCACATTCTCGTGGATTTCTTGAGAACGCTACGTAAAGCCTCGCCGTCACGGATACAGTACAGACGGCTAGATGATGTGAATAGGCAAAATATGAATAAGCAAAGATTTCATTAAAAGTTGTGGCACTGAGCTTGTAAATTGTCGCATCTGGTTACTGTGTTATTTGATGTGTTAGTGTTGCAAGACATCAATCTAATACCGTCCAAGTATCACCAACGATTTTCAGGAGGGAGATCCGTCAGCAGTATCCAAACAAACACGTAGCATTAGAAGAATCACGAATTTTTGTGCTAAATACAGTGTTCAATGTGCCAGAAGCATTACTACTCGCATCGCTTGTCGACTACTTCGAAAACCAATCGACGTCCTATGAGAAGTGAGTTTGAGAT
This sequence comes from Heligmosomoides polygyrus bakeri, assembly GCA_947359475.1. Lineage (NCBI taxonomy): Eukaryota > Metazoa > Nematoda > Chromadorea > Rhabditida > Heligmosomidae > Heligmosomoides > Heligmosomoides polygyrus. The sequence goes on along the minus strand of OX375868.1, from coordinate 93,898,133 downwards.
TATGACGCATATCGCGTGTTTGACATAGGCGTCATCGGCAGTGGTTGAAGCTCTTTTGTTCGTATTCGCTTCTACAAGGAAAAAGACCCCATCTATAGTTGGATTTCTCACCCTAACCAAAGACGGTCTTACTTAAACATAACCAAATTCTGCTGATGCTTTCCATAGAGTCCGGGGTTGATGTGCAAGTTTGCTAATCAACCCGCGATACTGTAGCGTGTGGCTGCTGCCGTTGCGTCGCGGGTGTATTTTGCCCAGTTACGGATTTTCTCTGATGTCAAACCATAGCGCTACGATCTTGGAACTTCATCGTCAACGAAAACGCCAATGCGACATCGTTAACCTGCTCGGTCAAATGTCTCCATAGAAACTCGTCGATGTAGGAAGCTTGGCCATGAACGTTATCGTCCAGAACAAGAAAGAAATCGCACTTTCAATACGATCTATATCAGAAAAATCATCGAGAAGAGAAAATTCCCAAATTCAAGGGTCTCATGAGAAAAATCGCCTGTTATATCGGTGTCAATCTCACATCAGCGTATCGAATAACTGAAAAGAAACGTGGACTCAGGCGACACAAATTCCGTAAAGTCCAGCTCCTGATGGGCAATAATAAGCGCGAACACTGTTCACGGACGAGAAGTGGAGTAGGCTCGCAATCGCCAATACAGAGGATCTGATTTGGAGCCACCTCCACCATCGTCGAACATCGTCAAGATCTACAGGCACTCATGGTTTGGGGAGGAATCTAAACCAACAGAGACCCCCTGGTTTTTGTGGACGAAGGAGTAAAAAATATATCAAGAGTCTCCAGCTTCCCTCGTCATAAAACCTCGGCATTGTAAAGAATAGTTGTCAATATTTTTGCTTGTGCCGCTCGAGGTTGTTACGGTGGATCTTTATTTGCCAGGCCTGGCAAATAAAAATCCACCGTAACAACCTCGAGCGGCACAAGCAAAAATATTGACAACTATATCAAGAGCGTATCGAAGGCATCGTTGAGAGTGTTGCTTTCTGGGTCCCAGCAGCTCAGCAATGCGCAGTGGATGTTTCAACAAGTTTCAATCCGCAAGCATGGATTTTTCCGGACTTCATAATGTTTGCGGAATGGCCAGCGCGCTCCCCGGATCTAAATGCGAAGGACAACAGCGTGTGGTCCATTTTGAAGGCCAGGGCCCGTACCAAGGGACACCACAGCCTGGAGGCCCTGAAGGAGTCTGCGTCGGGAGTGGGAACGGCTGTCTCCAGATGACCTGCGGCCCATCGCCAAACAATTCACCAAGCGTTTTGAATTCCGTATTCGCTTCAGCGGGGGGGGGCAATTGAAAATCCGAATATGGTGTTGCCTAGTGTCTACGTCGTTGTTATTTACGTATTGTTTTCTAAAATTGTCCGTTGTTTTATAGTTGTAATTAAAAACCATCATGTTATATTGGAGCACCCTGTATAATTTTATGAATGTCGCTAACAGTGCACATAAATGTTACGTATAGTATGTTTTAGATTACCGAATAGAATCGGTTATAAGAAAAAAGATACTCAGCAGACCATACTCTACTCGACCATATTTGAAGATTGTAGGCGAACTATCGACTGGATTCATACAGTTGTAAGCATTTATCTGTCTGCGATATTACCGTAACAGCGACTGCTGAGTTCTGTAGGGTGATTACAAAAGAATAGTATGCGGAAACCTGCAAGACTACATAGCGCAAGATGAGCGTGCTGTTGCAATGATGAATGTGCTTTCTCGAAGTGGGAAGAAGCTTTTCCTGTTGACAAACTCGCCTTGGATCTACACAGATGTGAGCTATTTTGTTTATTATCGAATTCTTTTCCGAATCGACATCATCAAGATTTTGAGGGCTAACGTAGCGTATCAAATTAATTTTAATTGTTTTTACTCTTTTAAATTTTATTTTGTTTATTACACTTGGGTCTTTCACCCGGGCGTGGAGTATAAGAGTGTGGCGTGAACCAGAGGAAGATCGATTTATTTGAAAAGAATGACACCAGCAAGGGTCGGCCCGTCCGCCTCTGCTATGTACTGCTCCTCTTCGTCCGGCAACTGGCGACCTTGCCACTGGTGAAGACTGGACCCCGGCCCTGCTTGATATATGACCTATGTTATACTTCGGCGACGCGTCGCCGGCGGCGTCGCAGAGAGTTCTGCGTCGCAGAGAGTTTGTATCGCGAACGGTGACTTCAGGGTACGCCTGCTAGATTGTGGGTCAGATAGCCATGCCACGGCTACGCCCCTGCTCTTAACGGGCATAAATACACGCTACGAGCGGACCAGGGTGATGGTAAGAGAAAATCCGCCACATTAACAATGGTCGAGCAGGCTACCGTTCATACAAAGCAAAAAATCTTCATCAAGTCTCGAAACATATTACGAAAAGCACCAATGCAAACAAATTCGAAGCAGATGTGATCTCCTAGCGTTTCTATCCGCAGTCTGGTTACCAAATGATCACATTGAAAACGCGCTGCGATGCTAAAAATGCGTTCCAATGCTCTCCTGTCGACCGTCTCCACAGAATCTGTCGACGACGTCGGCGACGTCGGTGACGGGATGTCGGTGACCGGTCGCCGAAGTATAACATAGGCCTATGGGAGCGCGGGCCAGTGAGTGGACGTCGCGCCGTCCCGACGCCTCCGAATGACCGGCGCTGGGCACAGTCATGGTGGGGGGGGGGAGCGGCGATCGATCCCGCTGCTGGGCCAACACATTTACAGTGGAATATATACACTTAACATATACAACATAACACATAACAGAACCACATAAACAAACTATAAAAACACTACACACAAAAAGATATCTTCTACGAGGCATCGCTTCGCGCCCATTCTTCACATGTTCTTATAAGTCTTATTCAGATCCTAATGTCGTTCGTCATGGGCTCAGAATGGCAGCAGCTATTCGACGTGGTTATCGTCGATGGCAACAAACCTAAATGGTTCCTTCAAGACATTCCATTTAAGGAGGTACGTTCAGTGTGTAAAACTGGTTGTTTGAGCGAAGGAGAGGGAAAGAGGAAGGAAGGACCTTGCTTGCGCACGAATTCACCAGATAAAATACAGATTGAAATGCATCAATTCCATGAAAAGCAAACCATGTGATTGGACGGGCGGGATCGGTAAACGAAGCGGGCTTCTGCGAAGTAAAGAAAACCTATGTGACAAGTAGCTGAGAACAGAAAGGTACTAATGTACTAGACCTTTGACATGAGTGGAAGAATGAAGGAAAAAATGAAGAATGTGCGCATAAGGAGATGGATGATATTTCCCGTGGAATGACTGTACCCACAGAAACTAGTTACCCATTGTTTTTACGATGCTTCCATCACAAATGTAGGAAACGTTAACCGCAACAGTACCAGTACCATATACTGTCTTGTGAACTGAAGTACTATCAAGGCTGCATTAGAGATTTTTTAGCTATTTCAAGCCATTTTTGTATGACATTCGCGATCTACGGCCGACGTCCTGTTGCCGCTTATTTTGTCAATTTCTAGTGTAGTGCGTGACCAATTTAAAAAATAACAACGGAACAACGTTGAGCAGCAAAGAATAACTTGTTGAACAAGAACTCGCCAGGGTTTGCTGTTTATCTCTAGATCAATTCTGCCAAACTACAGTACAAATCCGGAAGCTTCTCCAGATGAAATAGATATTATATTAGGTTGGCAACTAAATTCGTGGGTTCATTCGTAGTCGCTTTTTCCAGTAGAGATTATCAGGGCATTTCGGCATCAATTCTTTAGATTTTTTTCACTATCTGAAAGCAATCAGTCTGCGCTTTCCAATACTACTTTTGTTGTTCTGCCGTTCCGATTTATTGGGAAGTTTTCCATTCTGAAATGAAAGGAGACAGAGTCATTATCCTTCTTCAAAGCCTTCTTCATGAATACCAGCTTGACCGTTCTGCAACTGAAGCCCAACACAACATAGCGTAGTTGTAGGAGATGAAGTTGTCCAACGATCGACATAGGTTCCGTGGGGGCAACGTTGAATCTGAAAATAAAAGATCACCGAACGACCGATTGCCCTTTGTCGTCGAGCTTAATTATCGCCATCGAAGGAAATCCGAGCTTAACAACGCATATGTTGGCATTCGACTTCAGATGCTCACATAGCTTTATTGAGAAGGCTCTCCATAGCGTAGGCTTTTCTGTGAAGCTCGGTGAACGGGTGCCTCACGACAAGACTTTAGCGCGAAGGACGATGCGTGTGGATGCCGCGAAAGAATTGTTGGATTGTCAAAAGCACCATCGCAGCATCAAGAACCATTTCTCCGTCGACTGGCAAGATGTGATGAAAGTAGATTCCACTTGATAATCGCCAGCGCTCTAACCAGTGGCTTACGGCAAAACAGAAGACGACGCCAACGCCAACGCCTAAACCTGACCCCCGCCAACGAAAGTGATGTTCTTCGTTTCGTGGTGTCGAGAAGGTGTTAACATTCGGAACACATCGAGAGCGGTTCCAGCAGTGGTGTCGAGGTGTGCTCTTTTCAGCGTGACCACGTGCAGGCTGAACTCCGCCAGAATCGGTTCTGACAGCTCTTCAGGAGTGGCATTGTCCTTCAGCAGGATGACGCTAAGTCATACGTCGCAAACTAGGCTTTTCAAAAAATCGAAGATTTGGCTGGGAGCATCTAACTCATCCACCTTACAGCCCAGGCTGTGCGCCGAGTGACTACCACTTCTTTCGTTCGCTGCAGTACTTCTTGGCTTCAAGACGACTTACCAATGTGGACCAGGTCAAAATGCACCTCTCAAGGATTTTTCGCCTCAAAACCACAAGAAATCTACAGCCATGAGATAGATCACCTACCTGATAAATGGGAAGCGCTTCTGTGTTTCAAGGGATTTCACCTCGATTAAAGATTGTTATTAGTTATTTGCTAATAAACACGTTTGTTGAAGATGCTTGAGAGTTCACGAATTTAGTTGCCAACCTACGGCCACTTTTGTTCCAATGAGCTTATCTACCCTGTGTAAAAAGGGTTTTAAAATTTTGGCTGAGATTCCTCGTCACTACTGATCGCGAAATTGGGCAACTCGTTCTGCGATCTCCACCTAAGAGTCATTACTTCATTTTATTCTGTTATGACGAATTTGTATTCTAAGAGAAATGTATCCCAAAGTTCTGAATGTTTCCACTATCCCAAAGTCCTATTGAGTATGCCTTACTGCGTAGTATTTTTAGCCGTTCAGCTGTAGAGAAACGGCTTGATTTGAATTCCTTCTTATAGATTGATCCTAGAACCGGAAAGTGTTTAGTTGGAACTCACTGCGGACCTTTTCGTAAGGGAGATGTTTACAGTGCAGGTATTCTAGGTGCTTTTCTTTTTGTACAGTATCTGAGTAAAATGTTTCTCAGGATGCGCGGCGGTTTTCATACAGAGGATGAGGCTAGCTGGAAAGGATATTCTCTATGTTGGAGATCACATATTTGGCGATGTCCTAAAGTAATTACTCTTTTTTGCCAACTTTTGAAAACCATGAGATTGAAAAACGGAATATTTATGGACTTATGGTTAGCCTTAAAGACGACCTATTTTTTTGCGCGCCTTAGCTGACGCGGAAATATTTGGTTGTCTTGATAGCGATATATTGCCGCTATCGGATCCATCCATAAGCAGATCGAGGTCCCTTTATAGTTAAAACGGTAGACATGTAGCTTCAATAATAGGAGGGTGTCAAACAAGCATCTGCTAACTTTAGTGGAGCATATCTTCACTAACATGAGGCTTAGAGATGTGATTTTGCTGAAGGCATAATATTGTGTACAAGTAATTCACGTTTGTTGAAGCTTAAATTTACACATTTTAAATTCAACTCAAACACGCCTTTTTGAACAAAATAAGCTCTATGAAATATACCAGGCTGTCCAATAATTCTTGTCCGAAAATTTCACCATTTTTATTTTTTTCAACTTTATTGAAAAACAAGTCTAATCAACAATATAATCACCACAGTTATCCACAACAGTGGCTCATCGATTGGGCAGGTCTCTGATGCCCTTCGCCCAGAACACCGGGGGCTGCGACTCGAAGTCCGCGATGTCGGATTTGAGGTTGTCGTTGTTGGTGAATTTTCTTCCGCCCAAACGGTGCTTCAGCGGGCGGAACAAGTGGTAGTCGGAGGGGCGAGGTCCGGGGAATACGGCGGATGGGCAACGGTCTCCCAGCCGAGCGTCGCCAACTTCTGCTGGGTCTCCTTCGCCACGTGGGGGCGCGCGTTGTCGTGCAGCAGGTGGACCGAGGCCCGTCGGGACGCTTTTCTCGGACGGCGGCGGCTAGTTTCTCGAGCTGATCGGTGTAGATGGAGGCAGTGACCGTCCCGCCTTGCGGGAGCAGCTCGAAGTACAGCATGCCCTTGGCGTCCCACAAGCAGCAGAGCATGATCTTCAGCGGGTGTTCCCTGTCCTCGGGCTCGTGTCGCCGCTCTCGAAACGATTGAACCGGCGCCTGACTGTGCGCTGGGACAATGCATCCTCCTTGCACGCTCTGCAGATGTTGGCGACCACGGCGCCCGTGTCGTTGCCCAGCAGCCACTCGTAGTACACGAACGTACGAATTCGACCTTGGTCCACTTTAGCTTGTACTGGTAGCTAGACGCGGCAGCTGCGCGTTATATACCCCTAGCGTGGAACTCTGGATAACCTTCTGGAAGGCTTTTACACTTGCCTGATATTACAACACTTCTAAGGAAAATTATAGAATTTTGAAAATTTTCGGACAGAAATTATTGGACAGCGTGGTAGATGTTCAGTCGTGTTGACGGGCAGTCTATTGGGATTTCCTGTGTCTCTCCAATATGCAAACTAATAGATAAAAAATTGATAAAATGAGAAACTTATAGAAAAAGTTTATTAGCAACGAATCGTAGGCAAACGAGGAGCTAAAGAGCAACTTAATAATTGTGCAGATAGGTCCTAATCATTCGATTCTGTCTTGCATCTGCACAGTCCTTCCGGGCGTGGCTATCTTGCTACAGATGATTCCCATTTGGAGGAGGTATTCATCGATCCCATCCATTGCGGTCCTCATCGGCGCATAGAGAAATTCGGGTTGATCGCACAAGAAAAACACACCGTACCTCTCATAGAGATGTGCTTCATCTATCAAGAAAGCTGTTCACTGCATTGAATACTTTCACTACACTCGCAGGAAACATTAACCATTGAGCAATGCGGAAGAATGTTGACAATTAGGGTTAAAGATTGTGTAATTTAGATCTAAGAAAACTGGAGGATGGAGAACATTGCTTATAGTTCCAGAGTTGGAAAGAGAACTCAGGGTAAGAAATCTGGTTACTATTAGGAAGAGATTTATTAGAGAGACAATTCGCATGATGTACCTCTAGATATGGGTTGAGCAGCAACAAAGATTCATTGATCTTCTGGATCTGAACAGAAATCTCTCTCGATCAGAGTCGGCGAGCGGAAGTGTGAAAAAGGAGACACTAAAGGACATCACCGTAGGATTTTTTCCTAGAATCCATTGAACGCTAGTCAGGCCTTTGCCCTTTTAGAAGCTCACCGAGGATATGGAAGAAAAATATTCGTCAATGGGTTCGATGATGAGATGCGGTTGGAGACTTACACATTTTGCAGCTCAGCTCAAAAAGTTTGTATTCCATAGAGATACATGTTCGCCTTCTCTTTCTAGGCCATGGCATTATTTTTACTTTATCTGCAGATATGCGGATATTTACACTTCCAATGCGTACAATCTTGCGGACTATTCTCCATCGTTCTATTTTAATTCGCCAATTCATCTACTTCCTCATGAAGAAAAGTTTATGCTAAGCTTTGAACATGCAGAAGAGAAAAAAGAATCTACAGAAGAGGTTTGTTGCGCGTTTAAATCAAACCGTTTTTCAAATTATATAATGTTGCTTTAACTATGTGTCATAGTTTATTCTGTCATTCCTTTCACTCCGGTTATTGTAAAGGCGGCTCCTCCAAACGCACTGCGAACTGAATTTGACTTCGACAGCTTTAAAGCCCCTAAAATGCCTAAGTTTTCTTGTCGTCTCATTGCCGCTAGATACCTGGAAGATGTGGCTTACCTGACAAGGGGCATGTCAAGGTTTAGCGTTTGAAGCACTGAGAGCAAAACGGTTTTTACAATCCTTTACTCCGGCTCCGATTAAGTGTTCGTAGAATTAGCCATAATTTGTCTATACCAGAATTGACTTCAACAGCGATTCTTTCTACTACTACATGAGTTTAACGTTACAAGAGCTATCAATATCCCAATCATTAAAACCTAAACTAATCATCTTTATCTCAGCTGTGAGCCAACTTAAGTCGAGAGCAGTATATCTGTATTCCACATCTAGAACCGCGTAGTTCATACCCTCTACCCCTTTTTGTTTGAGCAGATTAAAAAATCGTTAATTTTTCCAACTCTATTTACGAACTTTTCAAGAGCTTTTTTATGGATTGCATCTTGCAAAGCTCGGTGCTACTGGGGCTGTCATTGGTGAAAAATCGTTGTTACTTCATCATGCTTATCGATTTTGTTAAAATTTATGGAGATGCTCCCGCTCAATGTACGTGGGATTTTCCGAAGATTTGTGGTCATGAAGATAGCCGATGATGGCAGAAGATGCAAAGCCCTGCATAAAATGAAAATAATGCTAAAAAAGAGTTTTCTTCATAAAAGCATTTTTAGGAAGAAAATTGAGGGAAGCCGTAGAGCTGTCGTCATCTAAGAGCAGACACCGATGAACTTGTAGTTTAACATTAAAATACTCCACCATAATCAGTCATTCCTGTTTGTTTACTCAAGACTTCACATCGCATTGTTCACCTCTAAGTAGTCGTTTGTATGAAATTCGTACTTAGTAGATGACGTTTTAAATAATTCTTGTAGAATACTTTTTTATACATTTGAAATTCACTTTGTTTTCTTGTTCACCTTAAAATATTGTAATATGAAATCTAAACAATGCGTGTCTTGTATATCCGAGGGTCAACAACCACTGCAAAAATTATGCTGTAAACGTATAAACATTTTAGTTGTGCTTGGTGTGTATCGACACAAAACAGGTGATTTTATCAAAAATTCTAACCTATAAACGTCTACATTAAGGCTGCCGCGCGAATATTTAAAAGTGTGAGGAACTCATTCGCTTTGTAAGCAAGTTGCCTCCAATCAATACCTGCACATACATCCCCGGGCAACTCTAAACTTTAATTATCCTTCGTCTGGTGTTAACATTGGCTCTATTGATTTAGGTAAATCGAAGTGAACGATGTCCACAGACGGCAGAAGCGTCATGAGCTGGGAGCGTTTAATCGTAGTGTACCAGAAATAAACATTTGTCAACGTTTAGCTTCGCTCTACCTAATAAATGCCATTCGTTGGTGTACGGTGAAGAAGTCCGAAGGAAGAAATTTCGGGACAAACGAGCCAATAAACTGCTCCCATTTACGGTATTTCTACTCTGGCCGTTGCAGTTATTACTCACTTTTCCAATGCGCGTTTTACGAAGAACTTCCAAAATATATCAGTAGGTGTTGTATATATCAAGTACATATCAAAGTAAATATCAAAATTATATATCAGCAGTATGTGTAGTACGGATGGCGTAGAATAAAACAGTAATTGCTTCACTGTGATTCCATTGACGCTCAGTTCTTCAACATTACTTACTTACTTTGATACTTTGATGGTCCTTCTGTCGGCTGGAGGTCTTTTCAGCGGGGACCACAACTCTTCCAGACCGCTCGATCTCTGGCTGCTTGCATCCAGTGAGGCAGACTCCGCTCTCTGAAAGATCTTGAGAATGAGTTTGCCCATCGCGTTGGCGGTCGTCCCAGTGATCTCTTATGGTCTCTCGGGAGCCACTCTGTGACACGGAGACTCCATCTACCGTCCTTTCGTCGAAGCAGCTGTCAGGCCCAGCGATATTTGGACTTCTTCATGTACTGCAGCGGGTCTGCTAATTGCGACTTCCCCGTAGCTCTGAGCTTCGTAGGCCTTCTTGCCATTGCTGACGAAGGCTTGTCCTTAAAAGACATCTCTCCAGTGCACGATGCGTAGTTTGCATCGCTCTGGTGATTGTCTTGTTGTCGGGCCAGGTTTCCGTCGCGTAACACATCGCAGGCAGTACAGAGGCGTTGAATATCGAGGCCTTGAGGCCGACATCCTTGCCCTGATCGGTGACTTCGCGAGTCGAACTGAAGGCCGCCCATGCTGCGCGTCTCCTGCGGGCGATTTCAGGAGCGAGGTCGTTATCCATGTTCAGCTCTCTCCCCAGATAGACGCAGGAGTCGACCTGTTGTATAGCGACTCCATTTAACCTTACGAGTCCCGTGTCACACCACTGGTTGACCATAAATTGCCTTTTGGACATAATCATGTCGATTCCAATCTTCATACCTGCCACATTTAGCTCGTTCAGCATTTCTTCGACTTCTGCCGTGCTGGTAGAGATGACAACAATATCGTCGGCGAAGCGAAGGTTGCTGATCCCTTTACCGTCGAAAATATAGCCTTTATCGTCCCAGTTCAAGTCTTTCATGGCATCCTGGAGTGCCGCTGTGAATAGCTTGGGAGAAATCGTGTTTCCCTGCTGTGCTCCTTTCCCGATAGGAATTTTAAGCTTTCGATCGAACAGCTGGATGGTAGTCGATGTGTTAAAGAAGCATTCGTCGAGAAGTCGGATGTAGGGCGATGGTATACCAGCGTGCACAAGTGCGTTCAAAACGGCGTTGATTTCCACAGAGTCGAACGCTTTCCGATAATCCACGAAGACAAGGACAAGTGGGAGGTGCTATTCGCGGCTCCTCTCGATGAGCTGTGAGACAGTCTGAATATGCAGGAGAAATCCTTGCGAAACCCTGCTTGCTCCATTGGCTGATATTCATCCAAGCAACGCTCCATGCGGTTAAGCAGTATCTTGGTGAAGATCTTGTACACAGCCGAGAGAAGACTGATGGGTCGATAGTTGCTGATATCCTCCTGCTGACCTTTTTCGAAGATTAAAACTGTTTTCGACTCCTTCCATGAGTCCGGAATCCTACCATGTCGAAGGTAGTGGTTGAAGTGCTTGGCAAGAAGTGAGCAGAGGGCACTGCCATTCGCACGAAGGAGATTAGCAGAAATGCCGTCCGGTCCGGGAGCAGTGCCCAGCTTCATCCTTCTGATGGCATGAGCAACTTCTGATTCCAGAATGGGAGGCACTTCCTCAGCTTGTGGCATCAAGCATTTCGGGACAGTGATGGAAGAACGGAACGGATCTGTGTAGAATTCTTGAACGATGGCCTCCATCGCTCTTTCAGATGGGAAGCATTAGGATCCAGTTTAACAGCCCTTCTTTGCTCCAAGAGTTTAATCGCATGTGCGTTGAGTCTTGAAGCCGACGATGATGTGGCTCCGCAAGAGCTGCTAGCACATTTCAACAGTCCTTTGGAGAGAAGGTCGTAGTCTTCCGATGGATCTTCATAAAGATTCCAATCATACGACTTTATTGCATATTCCAACTCTCGATTATCGATTTTCCAACGACTTGAATGTGGGGATCCTCACCGGTGCCGGTTTATGAGTGTCACGCTTGAACATCCTCTTTTTAAAAGTCAGCTTCGCACGGACAAGACGGTGATCCGAGCCGGTGTCAAATGAAGGCAACACGGAGACGTCAAACAGACTCCAGCGTCTGTTTGTGAGAACATGGTCGATCTCCGAACGTGTTTCTCCATTTGGGCTTTCCCAGGTCCATCGTCGGTTTGAAGGCTTCTTGAACATAGAATTTCCATGGTAGAGACGGCACGCGGATAGGAAATCTATCAGGCGCTCGCCGTTTTCGTTCCTTGAGGAAATTTCATGTGGTCCTAGCCTCCATTCGTCGTGATCATTCGTACCGACGATAGCGTTAAAGTCACCTCACCTGTATCACCTGTCGTCCCGTTGATCATCGACTTGCTCGAGCGGGCGCCAGCAGCGTCTCCATTCGTCCCTGTCGCGTGCCAGAGTGGTCCAATGGATCCTCCTCGCTCGAGGGACACGAAGAGCGTCATATCGGTCGTTCAGGGCTTTCACGAAGAAGTCCGACTAACGCGTTGGTGGGCGTCCTGGTGTTCTTTTGACATCCTGCGGAATCCAGTCTGTGACGGCTCTCGTCCAGCGGGTGTCTGCGAATCGCATTACGTGGCCGGCCCACCTAATTTTCGACGACTTGGCCCATGCGACAGCGTCTCTGATCTTCGAACGTCGGCGAAGCTCGGAACTCCGGAGGCCTTCTCTCACTTGCGTGAGTCGTGTCACTCCGAGCATCGTCCTCTCGATTCCACGCTGCGCGACGCTGATCGCGTGTTCATCCTGCTTTCGTATAGCCCAGGTCTCTGAGGCGTATGTTAGGGCAGGAAGAACAGTGGAGTCGAATAGGTGGGCACGGAGTCGGACGTTCTTCGTTTTCTTCACGACTTCTTCGACGCTCTTGAAAGCTCCCCAAGCCGCTCGTTTCCTCCTGCTCAGCTCTGGTGCTAGGTCGTTGGCCATGTTGACTTCGCGACCCAGATACACATAGCTGGAGCATTCGGAGATGTTCGTTCCGTTGAGCGAGAATGGGGCATCAGAAACCCATCCGTTCTTCATGAACATCGTCTTCGTAAGGTTCAGCTGCAGTCCAACGCTTCCACATACACGATCGAAGTCGGCCAGCATTCGTTTCGCTCGGTGTTATGAGCACGATGTCGTCAGCGAAGCGGAGATGGTGCAGTTGCCGGCCGTCGACCTTCACTCCCATGTCATCCCATTCTAGTTCGCGCATGACGTTTTCGAGGGTGGCGCTGAAGAGCTTCGGGGATATGGTATCCCCTTGTCGAACCCCTCTCTTCACGACAATGACGACGTCGTTGTAGAATGGTGAGATCTTGGTCGTGAATCCACTGTACAGCTCTCGAAGGACTCTGATGTACTGAGTAGGAACGCCCTGGGTGAGCAGGGCTTCCATGACCGCTTCAGTCTCGACGGAGTCGAATGCCTTCTTCAGGTCAATGAACGTAAGGCACAGCGGCAGCTTGTACTCTCGCGACACCTCGATGAGCTTCGTAATGGTGTGTATGTGGTCGATCGTGCTGAATCCTCTCCGAAATCCTGCTTGTTCGCATGGCTGTTCTTCGTCCAGCGTTCTACTAATCCTATTCAGGATGACTCGAGTGAAAAGCTTGTAGACTACGGACAACAGGCAGTTCGGGCGATAGTTGCCAATGTCGTGCACGTCTCCCTTCTTGTACAGCAAGACGGTCTTGCTGGTCTTCCACTGAGATGGAACCTTGTATTCGGACAGGTAGCGTGTGAAGAGCCGCGCCAAGGTGTTGACGAGCGCTGGCGGGAGGTTCTTCAGGTGTTCAGCTCTGATCCTGTCAGGACCGGGTGCTGTACGTTTCTTCACCGACGAGATGGCGTGTCGGATCTCGGAAGGGAGGACAGAGGGGATGACGTCCTGCGGAAGATGGCGTAGGGGCAGGTGGACGTGGCTATCGAAGAGATCGGAGTAGAAGTCGTGGATGACTTTCTCCATGGTCCTTCTGGAAGAGGTGACGGTTCCGTCAGGACGTCGGAGAGCGGTCATCTTGGTCTTGAAGTTGGCGAAGTTCCGGCGGGCATTGCGGATGCTCAGCCCTGCCTCTGCTGCTTCAGCCAACACTTCTGCCCTTCTCTCCTTCAGATCTTCCTTTATCGCCGCTCTGCATAGCTTCGCAAGCTCGGACGTCAGTTGATAGTTGCCTGACGCTCGTGCTGCTCCACTCTGGCGTATCAGCTCGAGAGTTTCCGGAGACAGGCGTCTCTTGGTGGTCTTCAAGCTCTCGGCTCCCTTAGCACTATCGTGGAGATGGTGCACGAAGCGATCGTATTCCTCGTCGACGTTGTCCATGACGGCATCTTCCCAAAGGCCGACAAGAGAGGTGTAGAGATCCCAGTTGATGGTCGTTCTGGGAGTCCTCTTCTTGAACTTCGCGGCCTTCTCTCCTTGACGCGAAAAGCGGAACCTCGCGCGAAGGAGGCGGTGGTCCGATCCCGTGTAGAACTTGGGGACAACGGAGACATCGGTCAGGCAATACTTGCGATTGAAGATGATGTGGTCGATCTCGTTGTGGAACTGGCCACCGGGGGATTCCCAGGTCCATCGTAGGGAGGGAGGCTTCTGGAACTGCGAGTTTCCATGGATGGTCTTGGTCGACATGATAAACTCAGACAGCTTTTCACCTTGCTCGTTCCACTCCAAACCGTGGGTTCCGATGTGAAGTTCTTCCGGCGACCTTCGTGGCCCGATCTTGGCGTTGAAGTCGCCGACGATCACCTTGTAGAAGGTGTGATCTTCCTTATAGAACTTCTCCAGCTCCACGTAGAAGGCCTCGACGTCTTCGTCGTCGTAGTCGGATGTTGGGGCATACGCGACGAACACAGTCAAGGCTGGCACGGAGCCACATCGCTTCAGTCGCAGACGTCCGATTCGGCTTGTCAGAGACTCGTACGAATCGATGTTCATGGCCAAGTGCGTGTTGACGAGGACACCAACGCCGCCTACTCCCCTGCTGTCGCATGTTCCGAGGAACAGTTCTTCTCCGGAGTCGTAGGCGGCGTGTAGGGGGTGGTGTCTTCTCGTCTCGGTCAGTCCGATGACGTCGTACTTGATCTTCCTGGCTTACATCATCAGGTCCTCGACGGATGCTTCCGACGCAAGCGTGCGGGCGTTGTAAGTACAGATCGTCATCCTAGTCCTTCTCAGTTTGCGCAGCCTGGTTAGGCCCTGAGATTTTAGCAGCCTCTCCGTACTCGTCCTTCCCATCGCTGCAGAAATGGGGGCTCTTTCGGGGTCAGGGGAATGAGGCCCTTTAGTGCTGCTGTGTTTGACTGGAATACAACACGGGTAGCTAGTCAGGCTCTGTCGTGCGGGCGAAGAACTCCGGGCAGCCAGCCAGACTGCTCGAAGGGACGGGGCGAGACTTAAGGCGGCCTCGAATCGCCTTACATGTACTCCCAGTCTACCGAGTGCAAGCTTTTGGCCGAGCCGACACAGTTACAATCCGCACAGTCACGGACACATCCACGCACACTGTGCACGAACATGCCGCTCCCACGCCCAAGGAACGCATCGACCCGACACAGCAGGAGCAAGGAGTCCATCCCCTGCATCCCACCTGCGTCTCTGGGTAGTACACGGTCGCAATTGGTTCGCGTTTAATTCCCCTATCCACCACCCGGGGACGCGCCACGTGGCCCTGCGACAAGCGGCCCGAGATCCCTCTTAACAAGAGAGCCCGAAGGCTCTCTATCGAGGGAGATCCGTGAGCGTTAAAGTCACCAACGACAACTTTGTAGTAGCTCTTCTCGTCGTTGACAGTCCTTTCGAACTGCTTGTAGAATTCCTCCTTTTCTTCATCTGTGGCTGCAGATGTTGGAGCATATCCATTTATGATGGAGATGGTTCCTTGATCTTTGGTTTCCAGACGAAGAACAGCTACTCGCGGACTGATGATCTTGTAAGAGTCTACTAGGTGGTGCACTGTCGAATTGACGAGAAATCAAACTCCGCCAATATTCTTTCTGTCCACCTTTGCTCCGATAATGAGAAGCTCGTTGTGGTCGGTCCTTCTTATGGTTTCCGTTCTGCCTTTCGTTTCGTGCAGGGCGATAACGTCGTATTTGATGTTGCGGCTCCTGTAAAGCAGTGTCCGAAGATCCTGCTCAGATGCGATCGAACGACAGTTATAAGTGCAGTCGAATAGGCAGTTTCCGTGTCGTGGTGGAAGGGAGTTTCCAGTAGTCCGATTCCAATGACGTCCTGATAGTTTAACTCCGAGATTAGATGGCCCCTCGCCGGAGGTGGATGCACGACGCCGTAGAAGTCTACCTCCGGCGCGCGGGGGACTGGGGCACGGGTTTAGCTGTTTGAGCCATAGCGGTGGTCTGGTTACTCACATGTTCCTGGCCAGGGATACAGGAGAGCCGGCCCAACACGACAAAGCGTCGCGTACTGCGTGACCGTTTGTGCCTTTAGCCATCACATAGTGATGTTCACCCCTTCACCGCGATGAGGTGGCACATGAACGGGTCTTCAACATTAATGCACCAAATAAGGAGTGCTAGAGTCGTAGGGAAGTTCCAGACGTTTGAATCCTAGCCTTGTGTGTATGCAAACTGCCAGCTTTACTGGTTTTCCCATACAGGGAGGCTGATGCAAGTGAAATTAATGCTGCAATATTTGCCAGACAACGCCTCGAAAGCGCTAACCTAAGCACAGACACTCACTGTCACGCCACCTGAAGAAAAGAAATATCTTGTTAGAAGTAGACACGATCTTTTACTACCATGTCCGCAGTAGAGTAAAAGGCACATTGCTCTATAATGTCACAACGGAAATTGTGCAAGCTATTTGATTTAGCAATCTACACCCAACTGACTTAACATTCTTGTGGATAAATTGTTTGTCTACTTATTGTGCTAATACTCAAGGTAACTCAGTGGATTCTTAAGCCATACGCACCCTTTTGCTCAAACGAGCCACGCAGCAGGCAACACGACCGCCTCGCAGGAGGCAAATCTGCCGCTTAGGCGGCACTCATCCTCAGCATTGCCACTTACTCCTTCGCAAAAGCGGTTTCACTCTCATTATCATTATCAGTTTTCATTCTAGATCCAACGATCAGCTAGAGTCCAGGGGTCGCATTCATCAACGACTTATGTAACTTTAACAGAGAACTGTAAGCAAGAAGCTCAGATAACGTGACTTACCCCTCACCGTATCGCTTGATAAGCCGTGTTATCTGAGTTTTGATGTGCTATTACTATTACTATTTTATTTAAGCCAATAACAAAACAGCAAAATCATCAAGCGAAAACATAGCAGTTCTACGATTGGCTATATAACAAGGAGAAGGAAAGCAGGTTATATTCGAAATAAATCTGCTAGCTGAGAAGAGCCCATGATTTAGATTCATGTACATATATATATGTGCTGTGATGTGAAATCGCTGTTAAAAGTTACCGTTGCAATTTTGATGAATCCGGCGCCAGACAGAAATTGTGGGCAGCAAGGCGGCTGCAGCGGCAATAATGCCTCGATGTATTACTGCCGTTGCCTAGATTGCGGCAGCTACTGCCGCTTTGGGGGCACTGCGCCTGCCGCTTAGGCGGCACATCAGCGGCAGTGCGGACTGGGGTAGTTTAGCCTTGCTGCGTCTCTGCCCTATGCTTAAAGATAGGGCTGCCGCGTTGCCGCAAAAGTGTGCGTAGGGCTTTAGTGCAGCTACGGCGTTCGTCACTCCAAACGGAATCTGCAAATTACCTGACAGATGATAGTATGCTGTAGATAATAGTGGTGTATGTGTTCGTTACTTGTTGCATGCAAGTGGCGCGATACTTTCCTCACAATCTAATATGACTTCGTTATGTATGTATGTTTATGCATTCAATAACACGGTATAACTCTGCTGCCACCACTAATATAATCGCATTGCATCACGAGGCAATGTCAAATGTTCTCCTCGCATTCCTTTTTGACATATGTCTTTACTACAATAAATTTACCATTATAGCATAGAATCTCTTACAAAGAGAGCTTTTTGACTAGATACAGTGTAGGTGTTTATTTTCCCATAGACTTCGGCGTTTTCACCTTCTCTATATTCAGGTCATGTGAGGCGGGCTATGAAAAGGGAGAAGACATTGAAATATCTGCCGAAATAAACATCTGTACCAACTTTGGCCATAGCAATGAGATCCAACACTTGAAGAGATGCTGACGTTCATCGACGGTATAACGGGGACTTTTACAAAGAACATTGAATATTTTATTTATTTTATATTGAATATGAAGCAATAACTGAATGAATTGCGGATATTGTCCTTGTCTTCAATAGCTCCTCCTTTTCACGTATCTTTTTGAGAAGTAGACTTTTCGGGTGTGTTCTCCTGTAAGCATGTTTTAGTTAGTTTAGTCGGGTGCTTTTTCAATGAATACAATACAATATACAATACAAAAGACAGCAAACTCTGCTTGTGTATGCTACAAGAGGCTGAATTCTGTCCGTTTTAACTGATAAAGTAAGCTGCAGGAGCAGCAGATCATTAGCGAAAGCGTTACATGATCAGCCATCAGACATGTAGAAAAATGATTAGAACAAAAAATTGTGATCATATAATAGATAATTGAAGAAATTTTGGAAGAGAACAAAAAATGGCATAATAAAAAGTCGACTGGAGCGAATCGTTTACATTAAGAAGGGAACCGGGAGTAAGGAAGAGTTACTTAAGGACCTACTAAGCAGATAATCTGGAATTTGACGAGCATTGTAAGGAGATCGCAGCTAAGGCGGCTCGTAGGGTGTGCATGTTCAGGCGACTAGTTACCAGTAACGAGAGTATTCTTCTCGGAGCTTACAAAATATATATTCTTCCTATTTTAGGGTATGATACACTTGTATTTGGCCCAACTAATGTAAAGAATATGGAAGTTTTAGAGAAAGTTCAAAACAGCTTTACGAGGAAATCTCTAATTAGGTCGGGACTTTGATTATCGATCAATCCGTGACAGCACTGAACGCAGTCGGATGGTTGGGTAAGAGCCTATTTCCTTGCAAAGAGAACAATTTGATCTCCTAATAGTGCATAAAATTCTCCATTCTGGGCGGGTGCAGATTCTTGACGACCAGAATCTCGAGTACCAGTCGAGCAGCAGTCAAGCTAAGCTACCCGTAGGCCAGACGTTCGGTCCGGTCCTGCTACCTACTTTACCTGTCGAACTGGCAGTGTGAATGTATTAGTTTATCCTCAAATTTTAGCTTTCAAACGAATGCCTGACAAGTTTTGTAGACGTTTCAAGCGTTTCCTGTTTTTGTTTTCGAGGCGGTTAGTACTTTTCATAATGTGAGTGACCTTCTTCTTTTTATTCTTTACTTTTTCGCCTTTCCTTCTGTTGTTTCCTTGTGCTCCATTATTACTTTTGGTGAATTTCTCTTTATGCTTACTTCCTTGTTGTGTTACTCTTTATAATTTTTTCCGGTATTACGTAATGCTAGGTTCTATTTTCTTGGTCACGTGGTCAGCCACCCTCACGTTTATCGCCTCACATGCGTTGCAGCACATGTCTCAATAAAGATAAAGACGGTGGATAAAGAGAAGGCTACGTTTAAAATACGCTTTTTCTTTCGCTTTCGCTTTCTACACTTTCGAGACCACATCGGTGATATGGAGAATGTTTCAACAAACCTTTTCAGCCGACTGAATAGCTGTTTTGCAGCTCTTGCTTTCCTTCGACCTTGACATAGTGTCCGAGAATCTCACCTGAAGTGATGCCAGTTGGGAAGTTCCCAGTGAATCATTTTTCTTCAAGTAATCGAAAAGCTTATCCTATTCGAGGAGGTACATGTATTCCGCTTAGACTAGATCACACTGACACTGTACATTATATAGTCCATATGAGGACATCGAATGCAGCTGCCAATTACACACAATGATTGTTGCAGAGTTGTACGTAACAAAAATAGAAACAAAAATAGAACTTCACCAGTAAGTCACCCCAAAAATTCCAATTTTTTGGAAAATATACAGAGGTCGCAGAAAACGAAGATGCGGAAAGCGGACAATAGTTGCATAGAAACCAAGAAACATACTATCCTGTTCAAAAGATCACGCCTTTGCTTGTGTTTATCCATGAGTGGTTTTAGGCTAATACGACAGCCTACTGAAGAGGTAATGAAATGGAAAAGTGAAGAAAGACCTTTCTTTTTCCTTGGGAGGTCACTACTTTGCCAGATTTGCTACTTGCTTTTCGATCACGCTTCTTCCTGTTTGCTTGCGTTAGATTGTTGTGGGTAACGGCCCTGTAATGATTGTAAAGTTAATAGTAGCAAGGAGTAATGCGACGATGAGTGGATCAGCATCTCTTTACAAAAAAATAATACATGAAATTTTTTGTTCTTTTCGTTTTTTTCGAAATGTTGCGATGGTCTCAAATACTGTTAGAGATTTGTCCAAAAAATAGAAGCAATCGATTGATTTTCCGCTGCAAAAAATCTGTTCACTATCGAACTGTACTATCGAATTGAGTACAGGGAATACAATTCCACTAATAGGACGGTTTTCACAGGATCATTACAATGACTCGTGTTTTCCTGCCGTTAAACAAGTCAGTGTTCAATCCTTTCATGGGAAGTCTGCTACCAACTCACCGACCCCGGAACAATGGAAGGCATGGTGGACAGCACATATTTCGTGAATTATATAGTGCCAATGCTCCGATACGCCTAACGGCGTCTCTCACACTTGCGCGCTTCTCGCGACCTTGCAATATCACTAACCTACGGAAAGGCCTTTGGTGTACTGCCGCGTCGCGCAGGCGGCGGGTCGTGCAGTGAGTGCCACATCAATTTTTGCAAAACATAAAATCCTGTTGCGTACTTTTGCATGAATCAGTTCTTCACTTCTATAAGTTTATCATAAGCGTTCTCACGCTGGGCAACGTGTTCGGCACATCTACTGAGCCACCAGTCACGTTGCACAACTACAACCCTCCCCCCCCCTCCCACCCATCCCCACACTTTCCCACAACATACTTCTCGAACACTGTGCGGCCAAATATAAACAGACAAGCGACCGTCCTCGGTTATATATAGTAGCATCATTGCGGAGAAAACATCTCCGTGCTATTTTCAACTCTCCGATACTTTATTACCTAAAAGGGACTAGCGCATGCTACCCTTAACGAGATAAGAGTGGTTGGGCTTCTACCAATATCAAAATCTACCAATTTCATTTCGTACGCAGATAGAGGCATTTCGTACGCAAATAGAACAAATCCCAATGGTATGGAATCTCATATTTCAAAAAGCAACTCATAATGAGCAACTCTGGGACCGACCTATGATTTTTGACTTGCTGCAGCTACATCTTGCCTTCTGAGCAAACAGAACTCAAACCTTCTTTGCGTTATCTCCGCCGCCAACTCGAAGGATTGGAGTCGCATATGTTGCACAACGCTACATGCTGTTCTCTCAGACCATGACGCGCATAGAGTC
Source organism: Heligmosomoides polygyrus bakeri (assembly GCA_947359475.1). Lineage (NCBI taxonomy): Eukaryota > Metazoa > Nematoda > Chromadorea > Rhabditida > Heligmosomidae > Heligmosomoides > Heligmosomoides polygyrus. The sequence continues at coordinate 93,877,085 of OX375868.1, read as the reverse complement.
GAGTACTCCACAACATTTATCTATACTTATTCTACCTCTGCATGTACAAGTGAGTTTTCCGTAACTAACAATTAGGCATTATTAGGAAGCTGCAGCCTATGCTAGCCGGTTCCTGCCTCAAGCTTTATCATAACTACTATCACAGAACTAACAAACTAGGTTCGATATATCACAGGTTTATGTCCACTCTACACGGCCAAGCCGCACCTGATAATACAGAGACAACAGCAAGTACTACTCAGTGTTTCAAGAACTGAAGATCTGCTAAGTGACCAAATCGCATTTTATAGAGCAGCGTCACCTTCTACTGTAAATGAATGGTACTAGGAAAATGGTCGCTGCGAAGTATTTCAAAGCAAGGCTCGCGTCGAGCAAGCCAAGGAACACTGAAGACTATGAAAGTAACTATGAAAGTGCGTACAATATGGAAAAGCGACAAGTGTCAAATCTGGCGGGGTTTGCCGCTGCCGCGTAGGCGGCACATCAGCGGCAGTCCGGACTGGGGTAGTTTTGCCTTGCTGTGTCTCTGCCCTATGCTTAAAGATAGGGCTGCCGCGTTGCCGCAAGAGTGTGCGTAGGGCTTTAGTCCAGCCACGGCGTGCTTTCGTCACTCCAAACGGAATCAATGCGGGTTAAAGAGGGGGCACTCCCTTCTTGGCTTGAATTTCTTCAGTGAACATCTCACGATAGGGCCACATATTACGAGTTCCTTGGCGTAATCCACCCACTTCTAGGATTGCGCAGGAATATGAAACTACAGTAAAAAATGGGAAGAATGTCATCACATTTGTATACCCCACCATTAACAGGCATTGTGCATCCATTCTCAGCAGACAGGCACATCTTCACTTTGGACGACCAGGCTGGCTGCACAAGGTCTTTGCTATTACATCGCTCATTCCGAGCGATGACTAATGATAAACTCCCATATCGATTCATCACGCCGCGTGGTCGATACGGGAGCCTAACATTAGGCTTCGCTCTGGTGAGCAATGGTATAACAAAGGCCTAATTGTAAGACGAAAGGAGTAAACCCAACGTTTTCCACATGTGACTACAAATAGCCTGTTTCGGGTCCGGCGGAAGGTTAATTTCGAAATTTAGCTCCTCTCAAAAACTGGATCGCTAGGCAGGTCAGGAAGGTTCATTTCCTCGTAGCTGAGGATTTTTGCAGCAAGAAGCACAACAGGATGATGTGATTGTCTTGGGCTGGATCACCGCAGTGCATGGATTATGTTGGATCATGAAACTATAGTAAGAAAAGAGTAAGAAAGTGCTTCATAACATCATCAAACCTAACATGCACTGCACTTGACTGAAGATGAGATCAGGCATAGGGCTAACTAATAAATTCCAGTAATTCTTATTTTAGTTACTTCTCGATATTTTTTCGAGGGTTACACTTATTATCTCACACTTAAAAAACAAACTGTGCAATACGCAATCAGTCCTCGAGGCAGGCAAGTGAGAGCGACATTGCGACGTGTGTCTCTGCAGTTGTGTCCTATACATATTTCTAAATGGGTGCCAAAAGTGCCTGTTTTGGGGGTCAGGTGTTTTCCCCCTCCCAACGGCGCGCCCACTTCGTCAGACGCACTGCCCGCCTAGTAAGCGAGTCTGCCTGCTCACCTCACTGAACGATTGCTGAGGCTCTGGCGAACATTTTGCTCGTCACAGCTTCACTCAGCTGACCGTGGAAGACTAACATATCTAATAGATGTGAATGAATAATTCTCAAGTGAGACCCATTAAGGCCTCGCCACAGTTTTGCGACAACGCGGCAGCCATATCTATATCTATCAGTATCCATAAGTATAGGGCAGAGACGCAGACTAGCAGCTGATGTGCCGCCAACGCAGCTGTGGCAATAATTATTCAAGGCATTATTGCCGCTGCAGCCGCTTTACCCTGGAAACTGATGATATGATGATGAGGATAATGAAACCGCATTGGCGATGGAGTAGGGCGGCAAAGCTGAGGACGAGTGCCTCCTGTTCGGCAGTTTTCCCCCAAAAGGCGGTTTTTCTGTCTGACGTGTGCCGCATTGACGTGAAAGTGTGCGGAGGCCTTCATTCTACTAGTGCAGTAGTGGCGGGCACGTTTCTTGAAGCTGCTAAATCTTGAAATCCATTTCATTACCTTAGAATTAGAGTGAGTCTAACAAGCTTGAATCCAACTGCGGCTCTAAGTCGAGAAGCAGCGTATAAGAGGAGAGCCCCGAAAGCTTTCAGCTCCCTTCAGAGTCTGGCGGCGTCCTAGCCGTTCGTCCCTGTGCTCGATCCCTGGCGATCCCCCCCCCCCCTTTCCCATCCCTCTGCCTTGTTCTGCACCATTGTTCTGTACGTTAATGCTGCCGACAAAATATTATTATCAAGGTATTTCTTATCGCGTTCAAAATGCCCAAAATTGATGATGGAGGACGACTTCCGTTGACCGGGTAGGGACTCCGTGCGTCTGTGAACGCAAGTTTGAACAGTTGCGAATAAAGGCGCAATGATACCACGGGGGGGCAGCCCGTGGGCTTCGACCATTTTAAGCGTAGCAGTCGGATATGGTGACGTGGAGTTTCCCAGTTTTTGCATTACACGTTTACATACGTGTAATGCAAGTTGCAGCGAGAGGGGCCAAGGTCAAACGGGTAAAAACTCGTTCAAATGTGGGCTGGCCCCCTCATAGTAGCATTGCTCCCGAATAATAGCAATGCGTTAGTTACAGCATGAAAAAGCTCACGTTTGAGCTTTTCCGAGAGGAACTACGATAATATCGGTGCCAGAATCGGAGCTTGCTTTCGGCGTATCCGTAGCCGCCTTCACCTCACTTGACTCGCGTTTCTTTTGTTTCTCTCTAATATCACGCAAGGAGTCAGAGCTGCAAAATGAATTAGTAATTATTAGTCGACGAGCCAGCTAGAGCAAGCTATGGTATAACAAAGCTAAGTACTCATAAAAAACGTACGCACGAAGATTTTCTTCCTGAGTAGGCTCGGGTTGAAGATCCTTTTTTGAAGGAGTATCGTTGTCGGTCTGTAATGCGAATTTTTTAGGAGGATTTGGATCCATCTTAGCTAAGAAGAACTAGGCGCTTTGCCGATTGAGCGGGGAGGTGCACTCCTCCAACCGGCAAAGCGTGGATTTCTTTTATGTTCAAATTATGAATGGATAGCATGTTGCACTTTTCCTGCTTTGGACCACCGTGGTCTTGGAATTCTGTCGGATTGTAAAAGTAAAGTAAGAAAAAGGAGTAGAAATACGCATCGTCACAACGGTGCACCCGCGAACACGCCTTGCGCTTCTCATTATACCTGTTTTACAACAAAGGCAAAATTGGAAGTGGACCCTTTTGCGGCTACTACACATTTAACTAGCGGGGCAAAGCGGGTTGATGGTGCTCGGTTGTGACGACGGATATTTCTTCCCTATTCTTCTGACTCCAGTTCCATATTTCAATGAAATCCTAGAACTAAGTGTATTACGCCAAGAAAGCCGCAATATTTTGCCCTAACGTGAGATGTTCAAGAAGATATTCACGTACAGAAGAGTGCCTTCCTGACCGCATAGCGCAATCAGCTTGCATGAGTGAGTGTTCTTTGCACCTTCCTAGATGAGACTAACCACATTGCATGCCTATTCTTGTTTTTTTTAGCGATGCTCCCTCCGCGTAGGATAGATCCCTTATTTATAATTGGCCGTGTTCCAATAGAACATATTAACTCACAGCGCTGGTTCCCGTGTTCCGTGGTGCTTGCAGCATATTTCTCGCTGACCTCGTCTTATTGCAAGCAAAAATAAACAGTGGTGTCAGTAGGAAAACGAGTCCAAGCCATGAAACCAGGATCTCGAACATATGTGCTTCGAAATGAGCCACCTCCCACCACTGCACTAGCGAATAAATGAGCACACTTATTGGATGCGTTGTTTTAAAGTCTAATCGTAAGCAATGGTTATCTCCTTATCACCATAACAAGTGCTCCGTCGGCGTGCCTCGCACTTGCGCGCTTCGCGCAATGTTGCAGTATCACTAAGCTAAGGACAATCACATCAAGCTAGCTGCTCTACTTGTACAGTTTTTTCCCTACCTAGGACTATAGAAAGGTCGCGGTACATACAGTATATAGTATGATTGGGCGATCTGTTGGTTCCTCACTACTGGTCCTCCCCTAGTAAAACGGTCCCCTATTACTGGTACGTCCCCCTCAATGACCCATCTTTAGCGGACGTCTTCGGCACGCCTTCTGAGTCCACAGGCACTTTGGATAACGTCTTCAGCACGTCTACTTGAATCCCCAAACACGTTGAGCGTCGTTGACACGTCCTTTGACTCCCAGGCACGTCATGCGACGTATTCCGCACGTCTTCTAAATCCCCTGTAGAGGACGTCTGGGTATTTTCCGCTATTTTCGCGCCCGTAATTTGATCAATATCGACTGATGGCGATCGATACTTCAAAAACAAACTTCAGATTCGTGTTTGGCGACCTCGATTGCCCCAGGGCCGAAGTACCCAGGAAGGGAGAAGTCGTCTGGGTATTTTTCGCTATTTTCGTGTCGTAATTCCCCACTCCCTCATTTCTCCCCCCCCCTCCCATTTTCCACACCGATTTTCCCCCCGCTAATTTTTGCGGCGCCGCCGATCGATAGGAGAGTGAAACATGTCCAATAGAAGTAGTTACACTCCCCGGCATCTTAATCCTTCAAGACTTCTTTAACCTTGCTCTAAAGGCGGTAACGAGTGGTTATTCTAAAACAACGGAGGCACAATGAGACAATAACACACGCGAACGTTTGGTCCTCATTACTTAGAGCTCACGGCTGCAGCTTGTTCAATATGTCTTACGTTATAGTTTGTCCCGTACGGAATTCGTTTTCGTTAAGTTATAAATTTTTTGATAAAATAATTAAGTTATAAATTTCGCGCCCTACGTGGCCCGATGTCTGTAAAATACGCATAATCGATGATTGCAGGATTATTTCTACACTGCCTTCGCATCGAGTGGCGGCTCTTCAATAAAGCTCGCTAAAAGCCGAACGATGCACGCCTGCACACCGGTCGATTTCGACCTTCCACCTAATAACGTAGCAGGGGAATGCCATCAGCTTCCCATGGAGCTTCGGATTGAGACCTATATCATGTGAAACAGTTCGAGACGCTGATCACAGATATGTAGACCAAACTTGCTAAGTGGTTCTCCTAAGCGAGTTGTGGTCGGCGAAAGCCGCCATGTTGCGTTATCAGAAGTGCGGTTGCTGACAGCAGCGACAGCGGCACTGTGGCAGAGCGCTCGTTTCACAGGATTGGGATTATGGGTTCGATTTCAGTTGGTGACGACGCTTTTGCATTTTGTGATCTATTTTCGACGAGCACCTATAATCTCATTTTTAGCACCTTTTTGAGCGAACGGCTGATGGCGGCTTGCATTTACGTCTACTACTATATTCGAAGTTGGAAACATGTTTCAAGAAACATATCTTATTCATGGCATAAAGAAAGCTAAAATTTCAATCAAATCAAGCACAGGGTGAACCAAAATAATGTGGACAAAGTTTGGAGTTTTCCCAAGCAAAAATATCGATCCGCAGCGCGATGGCAATGGCACATCCCCACACCGCACCCCTTTCTACCAGATATAATGATTCGAGTTCGAATTCTGATCGCCGACTGTAATTTAAAAGATGTCAAACCAGTGCGCCGCAATTTTGGAGCTGCATCGACAAGGAAACCTGCAATGTGACATTGTTCGTTTGTTCGATGTCGCCCAATCGACGGTCTCCAAGACAATTCTTCGCGTCAAGGAGCTTGGACATGAACGTGATCGTCCAGTACGAGAAAGAAAACAGACTGCTAACACAAACAAGATCCAGAGAATTATCAAAAAGCGGTAGATCGAAATCCAAAGGTCTCCGAGAGGAGCATCGCCAGTGATATTGGCGTCGGCTTCACTTCGGTGCTGCGAATAGGCAAGAAGGAAGTTGGCTTCAAGCCCTATAAGCTGCATTAAGCCCAACTGCTAACGGAGAAGATCAAGCGAATGCGGCTCGGTCGATGCCGCCAACTCAACGAGCGAGCCAGAGGTGGTGGCTGGGAACGGATCCATCGTGGAGCAGGCGCGCAATCGCCAAAATGATAGGTTCTGATCTACAGAGGCCCCAAGCCCCTCTGGTATCTTCGAGCATCGCCAGAACCCACAATCGGTCATGGTTTAGGGCGGAATCTGACCCCCTGGTTTTCGTGGACGGAGGAGTGAAAATCGATAAAGATGTGTACCAGCGAAGCATTTTCGAGTCCGTGGTTCTTTCTTGGGCCCAGCAGCACTTCGTTAACACTCATTGGACGTTTCAGCAGGACCATGCTCCAGCACATAGGGTGAAGAGAGCGCAGGTGTGGTGCAATGCCAATTCCGCCGACCTCATCACGCCTTCGGAACGGCCGCTGTATTCTCAGGATTTGAATCCGATGGACTACACTGTGTGGGGCATTTTAAAGGCTAGGGTCGGCGTCAAACATCACCGCAGTCTCGAGTCGCTGAAGGAATCCTTGCGCCAGGAGTGGGAACCATTGTCTCCTGATATCCTGCGGCCCGTCGCCCCCAAACTTCGCAATACGCTTGGCCTTTTGCTTGAACAGCATAAAACTCTGTGAAACAAGCATGCTGTTAACCAACTGCACACTTAGTCATAAACCTAAACTTACGCTAAACGGCTTCATGCATTGTCCAGCAAGTACGCCAAGTGTTTGGCCTGGTAGATCAATTTTGAGAGTTTCGGTGTGCCATGTTGATTTTTCTTCATTCGCTATACCTTTTTCACCAGCAAGGGTAGTCTCCATTCTGCTCTCTGAATTGGGATCGCCTGATTATAGCAGTGCGGCAACAAGCAAAGAAAGGAAGATTGTCGCAAGGTTCACTACTACTCTCTGAGAGGGTGCTGCAACATTTGTAGAAATGGAGATTTGGATTCGGGCGATTCCAGTGATAGCAACGATTCCGACTAGACTACAATGATGACGAGAATGGAGGCACAATGAGTGGGCACGAAGTTTACTTTGGCACCTAGGCTATAAGTCCTGACCAGGTGTGATTGCAACCTTCATATAGTGATCGCAACCTCTCTACGCATAATACCAATTTTCAGTCAACTTCCTTTATGTCATGAATAAAACATGTTTCCTGAAAAGGAGGGCAAGTAAGGAAGGAAGTCGTATATCCTAATAGACGAAAATGCAAACCGTCATCAGCCTTTCGCTCAAAATGTGTTAAAAATGAGATTATAGGTCCCCGTCGAAGAAAGGTCACAAAATGCAGAAACGTCTTCACCAACGGGAATGGAACTCATGACCCCATTCCTTTGATGCGGTACTCTACCAGTGTGCCACTGCCGCTGCTGTCAGCGCTGCTAACCGCACCTCTGATTATGAAACACTGGCGGCTTTCGTCGGCCACAACCTGCTTAGGAGATCCATTTAGCAAATTTGGTCTACATATTTGTGATCAGCGTCTCGAGCTGTTTCATCTGATATAAGCCTCAATCCAAAGTTCCATAGTAAGACAGACATAGTGACGATATGGTGACGTGGAATCAACGAGAACGGGTTAGGTCAAACACTGCGTCTCTCGCGAACTAAACGTGTAAGAACTCGTCATACACGTGAGAAATGCAACGTCACGTTGTAATTGTGTTTGAGTGCTGATGGGCGGCCCCCCTCTTCTGCTCATTGCACCTCGTCATGACGTCCTAATAGGTGATCGCCAGGAATTTGTAGAAAATATTTATATCTCATTGAAAAGTATGCTAGGAAAATAGAAACAGACAAATTTTCCGCGATTTTGCAGCCATGCCCACTAGCTCGGGTCATGCATTTGACATTTTCCATGGAGTGGTTTTGAGTTTTATAAACTTCTTATTTCTAAAAGTGCCGAGTTTTTCAAGCTGTCATTTTCGACAAAGTAATGGTGTAGTACTTGTGACACCTAGGTTCATTCTGAATGCTTGACTCACCTGGCATGTGCCAGCACATGTTTCCACGTCCGTGATCTCGCAAAGGGCCGCTTAATTTTCAACTCCCACCAGAACTCCCCATTAGAAATAGAGGGGCGGACAACAACTCAAAACTGTATGCATCAATGATGCCCCGACGTCGCGCCGTCATTGTTGGGCAAAGGGTACCTACCGAAGAACTTACCATGGCGTATACCACGTACATAAGGCCAATAATTGAGTCAGGGAGTATTGTTTTTAATCCTTATAAAAAGAAAGACATTAATGTTTTGGAGAAGATGCAAAACAATTTTACGCGAAAGCTGCTTGTTAGAGTCGGAGGCTTTCATTATTCTAGGATTCCTAGATCTACTATCGAAATAAATATCTGAATATTCCTACCATAAGTACAAGGAGAGGTGTCTTTGTGTGCATGGTACACAAAATAGTTACAGGTAGAATTAAGCTTGACCTTGCAGCGCTTAAGCTTGTATCGTCGGTCACGCGTGGCGCGCGGAACAAAATTGCATTTGATAGGGCTAAAACTCCAAGAAGAGCCATTTTTTCGTTAACAGAGCTGGTTCCATGTACCTAAAGCTGACTACGAACAAAGCTTTTCCGACAAACCTTGGATGCTTTAAGCTCAAAGTCTTGAACTTTCTACTGAAGCCATAATATCTTCATTATGTGCAGTAGAAGTTTTATCACTCTTGGTTACTAATTTTGTTCGTTGTTCGTTAGTTGCTCTCATGTTTTGGCAGTTCTGCTTGTATTTGACGTTTGCCTTAAGCAACGTAATAAACTTATACTTATATTTAGGAAATTAAAAGACAAGAAGGTCAGCTAAATAATTTCAGCGGAGTGGCAACAGCTGAAGGAAGGACTTGGAGAGCAAAAGTAGTTTCGCGTGCTCTCAATTACCCACACAGACTTTTTTATGGAATGGTTGATTCAAAAGGTTCGCTTATTCACCTGCTCTGGTTTTTCTACAGTTTATGAGCAGCATAGCAGTCGGAGGCAGACAAAGATCGAATAATTTATTTGACTTATGCTGAATATGAGGCAATAACTGAACAAATTACACACATAGTTGTCTAACGGAGAAGCATTACATTCGAATTGTCCTTTATGGTCGTCATCGTTTCATTGAGCTTCGTCCTTAATAAATAATTTTAGCACTTTAAAACTCAGAACCTAATTCAATCAAAAGGACGAATACAAATACTGATAGCTCCATTCATAGGATAGATGTATAATAAGAAGAAGAGCTCATGTAGGATGATGGACCGCACCTGTGAAACAGGTAATGGCTTAAGGTCACTGCATAGAAAGACGAGTAAATTACCTAATTTTGTATGAAGCAGTCTTCAAATTTTCCCACGCTTTCCTGATCAAGATCCCTCCTTTAGAATCCATTCTTAATAGTCACCATTCTGGCTTAGTTAGCGTATTCAGTGTAGTTATCATTCTCTCAACGTTTTCTCGGGCCCATACTTCCTACTTCTGCTGCTGGGGTTACCGAATTGGAAATGTATCAAGGTTTGTCACATATACATATCACATACAGCATCTGATGACATGCCACTATAATTCGCTGCTGCAGCTGTGATCCATCACACTACGCGAGCATGTAAATCTATTCGATCAACGTTTTTCAAACAGAGAGAATGCTGAAGAATTGTACGAAATTGTGAGAACCCAATGCAGTTCTGGTTGCTTCAAGCTCACCTTATCAAACGAAGAGTAAGATGATGGTATTTTCTCATCCGCGAAAACCACCTGAAAATTTATGCATACCCATCGCTCTAACTGTGAAAAACCATTATTCAGAGAAGAAGGGAGAAACGCCGTTGTCTATGAGGTTTAACCAGTCTGCTGGCTACAATAAGCGAATACCTAAGAAGGAAGTGATAGTTTTACAGAACACCTTTACTCTAGGTTTCGGGAGCATTCCTTTGAAATTACGATCGCGTTTCTTTTTCGTCCCACATGTAAGACTGGTAGGCGGAACAGCTGCACTAAAAAACATTGATAAAATATTGTTTCGGATCAGTCAGATCAAAATTTTGATTTTAATGAGTTATACCATTTTGGATTCCAATCTTGCAGGCTGTGTATAAGTCTGCCACATGTGCTCTCGGGGATGGGCCCTACGGTAATTGGAGGGATTCACCATGACGTGTCATGGCGTGCAGGCGTGGCGAGTAGCTACATATTGCGAATGTAAATGCAGTCTTATCTCCTTTTCGACTTTTTCGACTACAGATCCGCGTCATATCAGCTTCGGGCAAGGGAACTTCAGGTTATAGGCAATTTTAACGAAGATACGCTAGTCGGCCCACACTGCGGAGTCTCTTACGCTGACCAATTCCGTGACCTCCGCTGACGCAAAGGAGAGTGCAGAACAGAGCGATAGCATTGTTTGCTCTTTTTTACTATCAGTGTGTCTCGTTTCTTTTTTGTTGTTAGTGACACTTATTTATTTATTTATTTATTCGTGATGTAGGCCGAAGTCTACGTGGTACAGAGACAACGGGAACAGCAAGTCCAGACACACATAGCTCAACCAAGGACCGAAACTCAAAAAAATTATAATAAATAAAAGAAAAACTATGCTAAAACTAACCCCCACTAAAACTAGGATTACAAGCAGAACTAAAAAAATCAGCTCTGCAAATGCAATTTTACTGGCCCTTCCTTTGAAAGAACTAAGTGACAGGTGCAGGAGGTTCTCATTAATTATTTTATTGAGCAATGGAACTACTTGTAAAGATAGGATTTCGGTCCTAACCTGTTTCCTAGAGGACGGGGCCCTGATTTTAATACTGGAACCACTCGTTCTGGAATCAGCAACCGAGAACAGACTGCTTGAACAAAGTGAGGCTCAGTGCCTAGCCTCGACAACCACATACGCATTTGACACGTATCGATCTTTTTTTTCGAATTCAAATTCAAATTCAGATTCAACTTCACGCTTGGCGCCAGCGCGGGATCCGCAAGTCCACAAATAGTGCACGGCCGCGCGCTGACTCATTCTCTTGCTCAGCTGCTCTCTCGCCCGGTTTCTCCCTGTTCGTTCATTGTGTTCGCATATCCGTGTTTTTGTAAGTTCCGATATAGTGCTGAAGGCTCGTCTGTTTGTACCTTTCGGCGTGTGCACTCGCGTGCTTCTGTATCTGGAGGTGACCGTACATGGGGGCCAATCCTCCCCATGTTTGCTTCAGCTAATTGTTTTGTGGCTGTGATAATACTCCCGCTAGCGCAACTCTCCCGCGGTGACTTAAGTCATCGTGGTGAATATAAAAAGAAGCACGAGGGTTGAATATCGACTGAGTCCCCTCTTGGTTACCAAGAAGAGTGTGCGTAGCAAAGTCGTACCTGTACTCGAGCGATCGATATCATCGCCTGGCGTGAAGGTGACAAGGAAAATTATATGCTTTGGAGAAAGCATGACCTCTCCGCAAGAGCTATCGAAGGAGGCGCTGTTGCGATCACCGCGCCAGACGAGCGACGGCCGGGAGATGGAAACGGAGTATCAAGCGCACGACATGTCGCAAGTAAGTCGAGAGAAAGAAAAGCAGCGACTCTGGAAACAAACCCAGCAGTATATTTTGGCAATAGGCATAGAGTGTGAATCCGTTTAGAGCAGGCATTTTAGAGCTAGTGACCCAATAAGAAATGAGGTAGTGGAGGTAGTGCAATGGCAAACTAGGTTGGCGTGGGAGAGCGTCAAAATTGTACTTGAGCAGCTGCTAGCCGAGCCAAGTCAGAACGCACTCCAAAGTGACATGGAGGAAGGGGTACTCGATATTTTGAGGGTCGCGCAGCTCACAACATCAAGACGGTTAGAACAGTGCCTGGATATTAAATTAGAAGTAGAGGCTCGGATGAGAGCGTTATGCTCTCGGCTAGGATGCCAGTCGGCAGAGGCACTTGAGAACGAAGTGGCCGCGATCAGTGAAACGTTGAGGACCAAAGAAAATCTGATTTCAGAATTGCAGACAGAGCTTCGTCATAAGCAATTGCAGCTGTCCGAGCTGGCAGACAGAATCAAGCAAATGGGCACCAACGTTCCGGCGCACGGCAACTTTAATGGAGGTGAGGACAGAAATCATACTCCATCTAAACACGCACACCGTTGGCAAAAATTTGAAGCAATCGGCAGCCAATCAGGTTCATTGTTGCAGTCAACCTCTCACGACTCGAGGAATGGGACGGACACCTGTTGCTTGCCGTCGCACACGCAAAACTGCTAGCCGAGAAGGGAGCCGGCGCCTCATATGTGGGGCATCGGTGAGTACCCTTTTTCACGTGAGAGTGATAGCGAGAGAGAGAGCATCAAACCAATAACGCATTCATTGAGTACATGAAGACGAGTAGTCTTCCTGAGCTGCAACCGTTCAGAGCGAGAGAAAGGGAGAGCTTTAAGCGGTTCATTAACTCGTTTTTGGTTAAGTACCCTAAACGGTTATGGGACGATAAAAGCCTGATCCAATTGTTGGAAATCATGTTGCGGAAGGATGCCTTAACCATTTTTGAGACACTGCCGCATAGCGTCAAGGCTGGTACATTCGATGACGTTGTCAGGGCTATGCAAGACCGTCTAAAAGATGATGACAACAACGCCTGGGTAAAGGCAATGACCACGCTGCGGAAGTTAGCTATACGAGACGGGCAATCAGTGAGCGAGTTCTGCTTGGTATTAGAAAAGATGGCCAACAAGGCATTCCTAGACTCTCCACCAGAATGCACGTCGCTCCAGAAGGCGGAAACACTCTTTAATCAACTTGCACATTGGGAAGGCAGTTATGTCCTGTCAGAAGCATTAGAAAGAGCGGACAGGAAGGAAGGTAAAGGAAGCGGCCCTAAGGTTGGAAAGAACTAGAAAGAGGGCTAGTGAGATGAACCAGGGGCGCAGTGTTGCAAGAAGCGAGAGGCACAGAATGCGCGAAAATATTTTACCTCATAAAGAAAGTGGTGACGTAAGGCGTACTGAGGCCCGCGCAGGAGCATGTAATAGCCTAGGAGAAAGAAACAGACTGCAGAGGGGCGATATGGATAAAAACGGAGGTAACTCGGAAAACGACGTAAAATGCTACAGGTGTGGCAGAGAAGGCCACGTAGCAAGATGGTGCACATCAGCAGGGAACGGGAACAGGAGCTCCCAGAAGAGCTGCAGCTGTTGAGGTTGAGGCTCACGGATCGTTCTCAGCCCTGCTTGATCAAACATTGTGCACGACTAGGCAAAGCATGGAATGTGAACGATCGAAAGGAGGACTTTTTGGTGAGAAGTCAGATGATGGGTCTGGACCTCACGGCCCTTTTAGATACGGGGTCAGAAGCTTCGATAGTTCCACTGGGCGTGTTCAAAAGGGCGCGAGAAAAGAAGGTTGATGTAGATGCCCACGTGAAAAGGATTCCCGGTATGAATGCAATAGTGCGCAATGCTTCGGGTGACATCATGAACTTTGTTGATACAATTCGAATGGATGTCACACCAGATGGTGAGACCCGGCCTGTGGGATTCCACGTAGGAGACGGCCTAAACAATCTGTGCTCCTAGGGACAAACGCGCTAGCGGCGTTCGGAATTATGCTGGGAAAAGCTCGCTCACGGGAAACAACCAAGACAGTTGAGTCATGCAACAACACTATCACGATACAAATTTCCCAAACATCAAAGTCAGAGGAGCTCAGCAGAGGAAATGAAAGTGGTGAAGTAAGAGTTCAAGAAAGGGTGTTCATATCACCGGGTTATGTAAAATTCGTCCCACCTGCAATAGAAACAACTAAAGAGGAGGTGTTGTTTGAATCAAGCAACGAAGCTTTTTCACGTGGAGTTTGTGGGTGTCCCCTGAGGGAACAACCGAGTTGCCGGTAACCAATATAGGCACGGAACCCATGACGTTTCGGAGAGGTGACATTGTAGGAGCATGGCAAAGTAAGGAGTACATTGCAAAAGCGCTGATGACTATGCTGACATGTTAGAGAGTGGTGCTGCTGAAGCACGGGACGACCCACATCGATGTGAAAAACTCCTATACGTTGTAGAGCAAGGCTCCCGGCTAACTCAAGAGCTAAAGGACACTCTGATAACGTTTTCTGATGTATTTGTCTTACGAGATGCGGAGTTGACCCAGACAGATTTCGCCGTCCATGACATAGATACGAGAGACACTCCACCGATCAGACAGAAAACGAGACCAGTGCCAATAGGTGCAAGGCAAGAATTTAAAACTATCATCAAAGATTTGCTAGAGCGGGGAATCATTGAGAAATCTAGCTCGGAGTGGGCCCCCCAATTGTACTCGTGCAAAAAAAAGATGGCACTCTAAGGTTGTGCATCGACTACCGAGCACTAAACAAGGTGACCAGACAGGATTCCTATCCATTGCCAACAATCGACGCTGTGTTACAAAGTTTAGGTGGGAAAAAGGTATTTTCTACGCTAGACCTCGCATCGGGTTACTGGCAAATCAAGTTATCGGACAAAGCAAAACCGAAAAGCGCGTTTACATCAAGCTAGGGATTATATCAGTTCGCTGTGCTTCCCTTCGGGTTATGCACTTCCCCCGCAGTCTTCCAAAAACTAATGGACAAGGTTCTTGGCGAGTTGGAAGTCAAAGATAGCGAAGTCTTCGTCTGTATAGATGACATTCTTATCGCTACTGACACGGTCCAGAGGCTCCTGGAAGTACTCGAGATGGTGCTGGGAGCATTACGGAAGGCGAGGCTCAAACTAAAGCCACAAAAGTGTGAATTCCTGAGAAACCAGGTCTCCTTCTTGGGCCATGTCATAGCAATGGAGTCAGCACTGATCCTGATAAGGTCCGGAAGATTTTGGAATACCCCAAGCCATCTAATGTCGGCGAGTTACGAACATTCTTAGGCATGGCTTCGTATTACAGGAAATTCATACTGAAGTTTGCTATGGTGGCAGGGGCCCTTTATGAGTTAACCAGTCCAAAAGTCGAGTGGAAATGGACAGAGGCACATAATAAAGCCATCGAAGCCCTTAAGACAGCTATGTCCACCGCTCCAGTGTTAGGGCAAGCTAACTTAGCTGGCGCAAGTCACGGCTCACGCCCATTTATAATCTATACAGACGCCTCCGGAAATGGACTAGGAGCTGTTTTATGCCAAGAAGGGCCCGACAAAATGTTGCACCCATTATATTTCGCATCTAAGAATCTCACAAAAGCGGAGAAGAACTATCACATCACGGATTTAGAAGCATTGGGTGTAATTTCTGCGTTAAAGAAGTTTCATTTCTTCGTATACGGGCTTAAGACAATTGTGAGAATAGACCACAAGTCCTTGACCAGCTTGTTTAAACAAACAAACGTATCAGCAAGAATTCTCCGGTGGGCAATGGAAGCTCAAAAATACAAACTGGACATTGAATACGTAGCTGGTAAGGCAAACGTAGTCGCGGATACCTTGTCTAGAGGTGTGATAGATTCGAGTGCACTAGGAGAGAGTGTGTGCGAGGAGAATGAAGCAATAATCTGTGCAAGTCAAACAACTGAAGACTCGGAATGGCTCGCAGAGATCAGAAATGACCGTGATTACAAGGACTTGCTCGAGTATATAAAGCAGCGGGACTTGGTAAGAGAAGTCAAACTTCCTCGATGCGCAAAAAAGTTCAGAGTAGCTGATTTTGCTATAGAAAACGGTCAACTGGTGCTGTTAACGGACCATGCGAGCGTATTAGTGGTGCCTAAATCTCGACGAGAAGCAGTATTCGACGAGGCACATACTGGTGTAATGGCAGGTCACCTCAATGGACGGAAGCTTTTTCGAAAGCCGAAGAGAACCCTCTTTTGGGAGGGTATGGAGTGTGACATCATGACCTGGTCTAGATCGTGTAAAGACTGTTTTATCACGCGACCGCATGAAAAGAACGTACCACCATTGAGGCCTATAACAACATCAAAGCCATACGAATTGGTGGGTGTGTATCTCGTGGAATTAGGACTTTCGGAGAAAGGCAATAGATATGCACTTGTAGCGATCGACCACTTTTCTAAATTTACGGGTGCCTATCCGATCCCCGATAAGTCTGCACGCACCGTAGCAAGAACTTCTTCGAAAGATGGGTCTGTGACGGATGTCGATGGCCCAAGGCAATACACTCGGACCAAGGACCTGAGTTTGTCAACAATATTTTAACTGAGATCTGTGACATTACCGGCATCAAACAGACGACAACGAAGGGCTACAACCCTCGAGAGAACGGGATAACAGAACGAGTGATAGGAACATTAGCGCGCATGCTCAGAAAGCGGAGTAATTCCTGTGCAGTGGGATGTGTTGCACCCAATGGTAACATTCGCCTACAACTCCGTGCCGCATGAAGCAACGGACGATAGTCCTTTTTATATTCTGCATGCGTTCGATCCTAATGGGCCGTTAAGAGAGGTGCCGAAGGAAAATCTGTCATGGAATCACATAGAATATGACGACTATAAGTTTGAACTTTTAAACAGTATTCAGCATGTTCGCAATTGCGACAGGGACTTGAATGAGGTCTACGGAAACTGCATGAAAGAGAGGTATGATAAGCGAAACAATGTGAAGACTAGCAAGTTATCACAAATTGGAGACAGAGTTTATCTAGAACTACCACGAGAGAAAATTACTTCGAAGTTCCCTAAACTAGTCAACATCTGGAGTGGGCCGTTCAGATGTGCTTGAAGTGAGCAACAATTCTGCCCTTATAACACCGATTACGAGCGAAGGGGAACCTATTCGAGTACAGCGCGGTGCACTGATTTTGGTCCCACACGAAATAGATAATGAGCCTCTTAAAGTGAAGACGAAGAGAGTCTGTAGACAGAAGAAGCAACATGGAGGCCGTGAAGTTAAGGCAGTGCTTTCTTGCAGATCGCAGTACGTGTCAAATGGCCAGGTAGTCGACAATAGTGCACTCAGTCTGTTCTATTCGTGTTCCGGCAGACGTTATGAAGACGGCAACAAAGATCCGTATCATTGTGAGAAACGCGAAAAGACATTTGGTTTTGTTGTGCCCGTGAATGATTCTGTTATCTCGAATCTCAAATTCTGGTCAACCTTCGAGCTTGCGCGCTTGATTGCTATTTTTGAGGGTGAGCCCGACCTGGACAAAAAACGGTTTAAGATGAGAAATCGCGGCTGCGCCTTCGTCACGATGGCGAGCGTCGAGAAAGCCTATACGTTTTTCAAGAGGTGCTGCGATCACACGTTGCGAGCTTTGATGATGCACGACGGAAGCAATGTAGCAGTAACAGCGAATCACGGAGTCGACATAGACACTGCTCAGCTGAACGACTTGACCAACGCTGGCATTCGCTATGCCCAATCGTACAGCTGGGAGGACGTCGTCATCCAGACAGCGAAGAAGTCGATCCTCGTCATCTTACCGAAGTTATGGACGTACATTGTCGCCGAAGGAGGACGTCGTGGTCTGCACCTATAGCTCACTGCTGGACGTGAGCGAGATAATCAAAAGCAGATCTTCAATTGTAACGTGCATATTCGTCACTCCGACTACGGAGACAGCTGTGGATAAAAACCAGTGGGATCGCTTGGCGATGACTCTGGTACCTTTGGCGAGAAATGGAACTAAGCTCGTTTGCATTTGCGGCCCCAAGGGCAAAAAAGCTTGAGATGAAAACAGAAGAAGCGCTGCAGAAATGTTCGATTTGATTCGTGAAGCTTCCGCGACCATGAAGTCCAACATCGTGACGCAGTACGGCCAGGTTCCAGCAATGACAAAGCCCTTCGCTACTATGGGCAGCATCCCAAGTAACCGTGTGAAGAAGCGTATTCAGCGGTGCTCACTAAGGAATTCCTCGGCAACCTGGAGGAATACATGGCAGGTCATACGCATCAGAAGCTATTTGACATGTTCCAGAACGTCGTGAATAGAAGGAGCGCCTTCCTACAGGGACGACGCGACCGTTTTTCCTGAAACGAGCATATGAAGCATGGTGATCAGTCGCGACGTGGGAAGCACAACACTGGATACGGCAACTTCAGAGGAAACAACAAACGCGGCAGAGAACGATGGGTATTCAAACCGTATAATTCAGGGTCGATAGCTCGCTCAGCACCAAATCTCATTTCGTTGTGTACTTTGTCCACTTGATCATTTGGTATCTCTCCCTACCTCTAGCTTCAGGCAGTATTATTCACTTCTTGGTTTTGCAGTATTGTTATTTCCCTGATTTTGCAGCATTGTTTCTTTGTTTTTGCGACGAGGACGTCGCAACGTGAGGGGAGGAGTAGTGCTTAGCATGGACAACCACATGCGCATTTGATACGTATCGATCTTTTTTTTCAAATTCATATTCAAATTCAAATTCAAATTCACGCTTGGCGCCAGGGCGGGATCCGCAAGTCCATAAATAGTGCACGGCCGCGCGCTGACTCATTCTCTTGCGCAGCTGCTCTCTCGCCCGGTTTCTCCCTGCTCGTTCATTGTGTTCGCATATCCGTGTTTTTATAAGTTCCGATAAAGTGCTGAAGGCTTTGTACCCTTCGGCGTGTGCACTCGCTTCGGTACCTGGAGGTGACCGTACAGCTCTTCCATTGAGAATTTTGAAGGCCATAACCATGTCATTGTGTTTTTTTCTGGACAATAAACTGGGTAAGCCAAATATTCGACGTCTTGTAACTCCGTCAGGAATGAGCTCATAACTAAGCCCGGAACAACGCACGGCCAACTTCTGAGTAAAATTATTTTGTGCACATTCGAAAAGATCAATATCCTTCTTCTTATACGGAGAGAATACCGTAGAACCCGTTTCCAAAACAGACCTTACATATGTTTTGTGAGCTTTAATTAGTGTAGCAGGATTACGTGATCGTACTGCCTTAAACAAGTTATAGGTCCGATGAAGAATTTCATAAGGTGACCCCCCCCCCAACTACCGTAGCGCCCGGCGATGTTCGAAAAGAGTGGGTGTCTGCCAGGCCTACCAGAGTGGGGGTAGTCGATAAAGCGAACAATGAAGCAGGCCAGAAGGTGGAGAAGGGTTTAGGCAATAAGTAGGGACCATTAGAGAGTTACCAATCAGGGGGGGGGGGTGGGAAATAGGGAGGATCAGCAAGGGGATCCATCACCAGTAAGAGAGACCGGATTTAGAGGATGAGACACGGATTTCACACAGTGGGCGTTCGCTCTCCGTCGTCGTGTCGTGAGCGTGAGAGGGCTACTTAATTGGGCTAGAGAAGTAAGGAGGATCCCGAGGAGGGAGGAATCTGCCTGAAAGAAGGGACCTGGAGGCGGGACCAGGACGGGGAACCAACAAGAAGAGAGCCGTAAGGGAATTCATACGGAGAATCTGCCATATGCATAGCCTCTTCATGCTCGACACAGCAGCGACTGCGCGCGCTTCTGAGCTTCTGGATCCAGAAGACGGGCTCCCTTCGTCGCGCAACAAGCGTCCTGATTCTGAATGCATGTCACCGACGTCTGCCGTGAGCATGGGAGAACCACTAGGGAGGTGGTGGAGAAGGGGAGGAAGAGGGACCTCTAGGGTGGATCAGGAGAGCGACCAGGAAGGAAAGGAACAACCTGGAGGAGGGGACAGGACGGGAAAACCAGCAAGAAGAGACGTAGGGGTCAATAGCGGAGAGAAAGTGGGCCAGAAGTTGGGACCAGGAAGGGGGACTAAAGAGGGGAGGGAAGACCAGTAAAGGCGGACCAGTGAGAGGGAAAGAGTAAGGGGGAACCTGGCTTCGAAAGACATGTCAACGATATCTGGAAACACTACCTGTTGAGCATGAGAACGGTTGCGGAGGAGCAGCCTGAGGGACAGAAGTACCGCGCAGCACAAAACAATGATGACCTTAATGGTCGGTCCGGAGAGAATGTCTATGATGGATGTACCGAAGTGTTGAACGGCTTGATGCCGATAAAGTGCGCGCCAGGTCCTAGATGTTAGCGGATTTTATGTTTTACAAAAACTACTTTCCATAGGTCAGTGGTGCTGCAAAGTCGCGCGAAGCGCGCAAGC
Source organism: Heligmosomoides polygyrus bakeri (assembly GCA_947359475.1). NCBI lineage: Eukaryota > Metazoa > Nematoda > Chromadorea > Rhabditida > Heligmosomidae > Heligmosomoides > Heligmosomoides polygyrus. The sequence goes on along the minus strand of OX375868.1, from coordinate 93,857,115 downwards.
GCGAGATACGCCGTTAGGCTTGTCGGAGTACTTGTTGACGAATAAAGCGGATCGAGGGGTCACCTTTTTTAAGTGGTTACCCACCTCGATAAAAAGGCTCATGAATGCCCCATTGTGTACATTCGAGGAGGCCTAGCTCAGCTCACCGCTGCAATAGACCACGCAAGCTCGGTGTGGGGCTGCCGGATCTATCCTAATCGAACGAAGTGATTTGCGTCTCCAATTCCTTGTTTGAGTTTCTGCGACAGCTTCACCTGCTGTCCCACGATGCAAAGGCTTTCATTTAAATGCGTGGGACGTGGTTGTGTGGCATGGAGCGACAAACAAAATCGACACCTAATGCTTGCTCCCTCCCGAATAGGATAGATCCGGGTTGCGCCACATGGTGATCCACTCCGAGCCGCTCTGCGCCTGCTTAATTACATCAGAACTGGCATGACTGAGTTCACCACAGGGGAGAGAACACACCAGTGCTTCAAAATTTTCTATTTTGTGTAGACGGATCTTTACACGTTTGCCTTATACAGTACCCCTTCTAAGCGAATGTATAAGTTTTCACTGAGAATGTAAATGTTAATTGTAGGAGTGATTCAGAAGCAAAGAAAAGAAAAGAAATCAGGTATTTACGATTTGGCCTTCCCGAGTGGAACCACTATGAGGTCGGTTGCAGATTCTGACTTAACCTTCTCCTGTTGGCTGCTCTGGGTTAATCTTCGCTTCTCTCTGAGATCATGAAGGGAATCGGTCCTGAAAAATAGTTACCTTGGGTCAACTGGCTGTTTACGTTCCAGAAGTTAAGGTCGCTATGCTCTATGTTAACCTACGTTCGCAACTCATTGCCGCACTCCGAATTAGTTATAGTTACCACCTCTCTTGTTGAGCTTCTCTCAGAAAGCTACAATAACCAACATTGAGGAACATTTATGATGAACAACATAGTACGCAAGAAATGGTCACTTACAGATGCGCCTCCATAGTTCCGCCGTGAGCTAGACGGTTCGTCGGGGGAGGCTTTGTTACAAGTGATAATAACTAGTGGCATCAGGTAAAAAGAGAGAGCAAGCAGCTCAAGCAGAACTTCTGTCATATAAGCTCACGCCTAAACCACCACCCACCACAGCTACAGCAGCAACAATGGGCGAAGGAAATGTTTGTATATGATTGATACACTAATTTTGTTTTCCGTCCAAGCGCAGTTCTTCGCACACATACTATGCTCAATATATCTCTTATTCATAGTTCATAGTACTACAGCAGTGCATTTGTCGAGTGGGGTGTCGAGGTCGACTTGAAAAGAGTGCACAAACAGGGTCAGAGAAGGGATCACCATGTAGGGCAACCATACAAAGTTTTTTGTTGCACGAAACTAAAACTTTTATGCAGCACTGTTGTGTACTGTACCTTTTGTGAACTAAGCTAGGAAATTTCTGATGCAAAGGACATGCACGTGCGTTCTTACCAAGGTCAATATCCACTGATGGTGAGTAAAAAGAGATCCCTCCGAGCCACTGATGGTGAGTAAAAGGAGATCCCTCCGAGCCTATTTGCGCCTAAAAAGGCAGTTTTAGTGTGGGATAGTCAATGCCTAATTATGAGTAATAAGGCGCTATGGCGGTTGGGGGAGGATCACCTTATAAAAAGTGTCGCTAACACGAAGAAAAGTAACGAGACACACGCAGACACGCTGACGCTGAGGAAAGCACAGAATTGTGCAGGGAAAAGAGTTTTGGGATGTAGGTCGATTAACGCACACGTGTTAAAATTGCCTATATACTGAAGTTTGCTTCCTTGTCCAATGCGGAAAAAATAAAACGCGGATCTGTAGTCGAAAAGAGGAGATAAGACTACATTGATATTCGTTGTATGTAGCTACTCATCACGCCTGACCGCCGCGGCATGCTATGGTGACCCCCTCCACGTACCATAGCGGTCATAATCATGGTGTGCGACCACGATGAAGCACGCTCAGGATGTTTTTATCGACTCGCAGCCTTCGAATTGTTTGTATGCATTAAGTAGACGGAGTACCTGACGAACGGGGATTTGATGTTATCGAGCGAGTCTACATTGTGTTTGATTAGCGCAGACTTACTTTTGGATTAACTCATTCCTTAGGACAGATATTCGTGGCCAAACTCGGCGACAGAGAGTGTTGTTTATCAAGGTTCACTTAAGCGGCTTTCACACTGCCGTTGCTGCTGTTGGGCAACGAGCAATGTAAAAGGGGCGGAGTTCACGTTTCTTGCAGCCGCAACGCGGTGAGGTAAGATAATGAGATAATGAGATGATACCTGTGATATGCCTCCATTGACGAGCATCAGCAACAAGGAACGATGGCGATCATTCCACGTTGCTGAGGCCGCGCAACCGTTGTGCAGCCGATGCCGTTGCAAGCTGTTGCAAGTGGCGAGCAAAAGTATTTTGGGATAAGCAAGGTCAGGTTGGGGCAGGTGTATCTTACGGAGGGGGGAGAGGGTCCGGCAAATTTATTATGGTTTGTTCAATTCTTTGGCGTGCCCGACGGTTTCGTGAGGAACTTTCATTCTTCTAAATGCATTACCTCTAAAAATTCAAATGCGCCACAGAATGTTTTAAAAATAGCACGGAACTAAAAAAGAATTTGCTCCCTGACGTTATGGGCCAGCTTGTAGGTCAGACCCATGCAGACTGTAATTGGAGCACAATATTCTCTCGCTATCTACAGCTGTGCTAAAACGTACATGTTGTTTCTGATTAATTCTTGCTGACTTCAATAGCTTTCAGGAGCAGTCCTAGTGAGGGGGGGGGGTGAGGCTTGTAACACGGAGGACGGTCAGGAGGTACATCCGCCCCCTGCTGGGGGGCGTGGCGTCAGGAGGTACAGCCGCTGTTCTGCGGACCAGAAACTTTTGTTTTGCGTGTCAAAAGCTTCATAATGCAGCCGTTACACTCTCGGTAAAGCCTGGGGGTTGGGGGTGAGTGAGAGGAAGATCGCACGCCCCCTGAGGAGGGGGGGGGGGCGGGTGTACCTCCTGACCGTCCCCCTCCCTGTAACACTGGCAAAGACTAGGAAAAAATGATAACCTTATTGAGAAAACAGTCCGTTAAAAATTTCGCTGAAATTCTGAAAATTTCCATTAAGTCGTTGAGCCAGAGTTTAACAGAAAATGCCATTGCTTCGTTAAATCGTTAACCTTTAAATGGGCATCCCTGTGCTGCATTTACCTTACACGGGCTTGCCAGACATCATACAGTTCATCTATTCAAACAAGTCTTTACTAGACAATGCAAAAGCTCTATAGAAACAGTTCGATTAGTGTCTGGAGGAAGGCAATAAAGGAGTGTGGAAGTTACCACTCACCCTGAGCCATTTAGTCCCGTTGCCTGTTACGAAATGGTATAACCCGTGGTCAAATGGGTTGCCTCGCCGTTACCGTGATGTCTGCGACCTTTACCCAACTTTAAATTTTTGATTGCAGATGATCACATCACTCAGAAGAAGCTGTCCTAAATGATCTTCCTATAACCTCTTCTTTATCAGTTTTAAAAGAGTCGATTGCGCATGTTTCGCATCACTTGAGGTGTCTGTCTTACTGCAAAAAAGGCGTTGAAATAGGGGTGCAGTTTCATTTTGCAAGCAGTCGTTCGTGAATAGTCAGCCTTTTTGCTTGATCATTAAGGATCTAGCGGTTTGAAAAGTACTTTACCATAACCACTGCGTGTACTTCCCTAAATCTAGCATTCAAACAAGGCCGACAAGAAATCCTTTGAACCTTCCCGGATAGACCGGTAGTTAAACCGGGACACCTGAAAACTTCGCAAATGATGCTAATAAGCATAGCGTTAATAACATTATTAGGGGGTGCAGAAAGTTTTGCAACATTGATTTTATTCAGCAAGTAATAGCAACAATAGAAACGATGGATCATTATTCGCAACAGTCGCCATCTGTAACCACGAACTTCCTCCGTGACCAGGTGGAGCGACGATGCCGTCTCTCTAGAACCAAGAGGATCGTGAAGCGATCCAATCCTCCACTGCTAGCTTGAAGTCTTTGCGATCGTTGAAGGCGAGTGAAGGTGTATCGGGATCTTCTCAACCGCGAGAGAATGACGGCGTGGATCAAGGTTGTTATTGCACAGGATAAAAAAGGATATCATAATAGAATCCTGGGGCCGGATTCATCAAAGTTACTGCAATAACTTTAACGGAGAATTGTAAGCGAAAGCTCAGATAACGCGGCTTATCGCTCACCATATCGCTTGATAGGCCGCGTTATCTGAGCTTTCGCTTACAATTCTCCGTTAATGCTACTGCAGTAACTTTGATGAATCCGGCCCCTGAAAGGAAGCTGCAGTAACTTCCTGTAGATCGCAGGCCGCAGTTTGTTCCCAAAAGACGAGGGCACTGGAGAAAAGGAACTGCTTTAATTCTTTTTTCCTTAGATGGCTGTCTTTACTTGACATCCTGCTTGAGGGCGAGACTGTGATCTTTGAGGTGTCATGTAGACAAGTGCAAGAAATGATTCCACAGATCCCTCACTCTGCGCGATGGCGTATAAAATTCTTCGTGATCATGGACAACGCGAGACCCTACCATGCGAAGGCAACACAGGACAAGCTGTGGGTATCATATGCCTACCACACCCGACGTACGCATCAGACCTTAGCCTCTGTGATTATTAGACCTTCAGGAGCCTCAAAGCTTTCTGTGCAGGCAAGAGCTTCAACTACCGTTAAGATGTCAAGCGCGCGGTGGAGGAATGAATCGCTTCACGTTCCTCTTCGTTCTGGGAAGATGGGATCGCTGCTATACCTGACCGTTGGAAGAAGACCGCGGCTACAGGTTCCGATTATTGCGAATGGTGATTCATCGTTTCTGTTGCTGTTATTACTTGTTGAATAAAATCACTCAATTCTTGCAAAACTTTTTGCATACCCTAATAATAACAACATTGATATCAATTTTCATACTAATATCAGCAATGAAAGCGTGACGAATAAAAGGCGGAAAACAGCACTGAATGACAGAAGGAAATTCGAATAAAAAAATAACCGCAAAAGATGAAACGATCCGTCGATTTCGGTAGGAAGCAAAAAACGCGCGCACTCATTGTTGTCTACGTGCTATGCAGGACCATTTATCAGCTCCCAGATTTCTCATTCCATTTGACCATTGAGAACTGCGATAAGCACTGCCGCGATAAGGCGCACTACATATTCGCTGTTTTGGTTAAAGTAAGCGATGTGCTGGTTTCCTCTCTCTCTTTCTAATCGGATTTTTGAATGCGTCTTGTAGTATACCGTGGTCGTTATGTGTCTGTGCCTTTTCATTAATAGAAGGCTTAATATAATACTACATTCTTATTCAGATGGACAAACAAAAAGCGAACTCAAGTAGACTTACGAGCTTAAAATGGCACGTGATACACATCACTTAAACTCTATCTTAAGAACACCACTATCCTAGCCTGCTGCTTTTTAACATGTTGCGCAAGGTTGACATTATGTTATTTCATTGATCTGCTGATGTGTTCCTTTACGGCATTGAAACTAATGGTACGAAAATGTTAAAAAATAAAAATTCAACAATTAATAAAACTTTAAATTTATTTTCATATTCAACTGCCGTGTTAAAGTTTTATAGGACTTAAATCTCAAAAAAGGCAAAGAGCTTTTCGAGATTTATATCTACACGTGGTCTGTGTCGGCCTAAAAAATAGGGCATTATTTTCACGTAAATCTTGAAACTATGCTAAAAAATGCTTCCGCTTTACTCACTTTAAACCTCACCATCAGACTATGGATGGCCCTAAAGCTTTAAATAACATGTTGTGGCAGTTGCTCTTGGAAAAGATACAATATAAACAAAAGCAAGCAAACGGCAAATTCCGGGAGTTTCTTTTAGGATAAAAATTACAGGCTGCTAATGTCTCGTTCTCGCTAATGTCTTCACTAAAATCCTTTTTTTTATCAAACGTGCCATAGTTTAACAAAGGATCAGTTGGTGTAGAACTGTTTTTGTTGGTTAAGACTTCCTGTGACGACAATAGTCTCTTATTCACCGTTCAGTTGCGGTGTTAATTTTTCTGGTGAATTAATGCCACACTTTCTGACATAGCTCCTTATCGTGGTGGAAGCCAGCTATCTTCGCGTTCTCTTGAAACCTGTCAGGCCAGCAATGCACCGGCGCCCTCTAGGCCATTTTTCGGGCTTATCGATGGGAAGGCCAATCTTCTGGACCATGTCGTCATTCGCGCAAAGCACATGACACTACCATCTCACGCGATCTTCAATTAATTTATCAGCCATCTACGCAACTCCAAACTTCTACCGCATAGCATCACATTTCCATCAAAAACGTAGTTCACGACAATGAAGAATTAAGGTATTAGGGTGGGCCAAAAGTAATTAGACAAATTCAAAAAAAATTATCTCTTTTTAACTCAATTACAACTCAACAGTGCTGAGGAGTGTATTCGCCATTAAGATCAATGACCTTGCTGCCATCGATCAGGCAACCTCCTGATCCCATCCTTCCAGAACTGCTTAGGACTGGTGCTGATCCAGTGCTTGTTATGGTTGTCGAGGTCTCTTGGGTCCTTGTGTCCCTTCAGAATATGAAGTCCTATAGGCTCAAGAAGTAGTGGTAGACGCATGGAGAGATGTCCGGCGAATACGGTTGGTGAGGCATGTGAACGTAGCCCAGGCTTATCCGTGGTCACTTTTGCCCGATTGGGTGCGGCGTTGTCGAAGAGGCGGACTTTCTTGAAGCGCTGAGACCGAATAAGTGCGAGTCGCCGGCCCATGTCTTCTATTTCGTTCGCCACGGCCTTGGAGTCCATCGTCGTGCTTTTGGAAAACAGATTCCACTATACTGGCCCAGGACAAACTCAAAAGCTCAGAAGGTGCTTCTGCCGTGAACATCTCGCCGAACGAAGGTCAGTAAAGGGTCACCAAGCTCACCCAGACTCGCTGCTTGGTAAGTACAAGACGTACTTCTCATCTTGCTCTGACAATCGATGGTTAGTCGCGCACAGGAAAAGAGGGTGCCGCGCAGTGACACGCTACAACTGAAAAGTGGGCGTGTCCCTCCCCTGCAGATTTTGCGGGGGATGGGGCATGGGTTTAAGCGGAAAAAAAATTCTGAATCCGTCGCGGTCCTCTCGTTGTTTTGTTTGGAACTTCGAAACGAAAACTAAGGAATCGAAACGAACAAAGATTTAGTGATTTAGGAGCTCTCCTTTCACTCATGAGCTCATGGCAAAACCTCGGGGCAACCTTTTCAAACTTCAAAACCTCTTCAACAGCTCAAGAGGAGGACGACCCCGAACAAATAACGTTGTGAAACGCGCGTGTTTCACAACGGTATTTGTGTTTGTGTTTCAAAACAGCTCACACGTTTCATAAGAACCGATAGAGAGAAAGAAAATATCATTTTGAACTTCTCCTCCTACTTACAAGCTGACAAATACCTCGGGAAATCCTCCTCCAACTTCAAAACATCTTAAACAGCTCACGAGGAGGACGAGCTCGCACAAAAAAAACATTCCGAAACCCGCACACATGTTTCAAAACAACTTGCGCATTTCATATGTAGCGAGCATCGACAGAATTCCGAACCTACAAACAATCGATAACATCGAAATACGGTCCCATAACCAACACGAGCTTCAAGAACGGCCAAATGAGGCTTCCTACGGAAAAATACACTAGGAGGGTGAGGGAGTCACTTTATAGGGCTTTTCACTCCTCTGCGAAAGAAGTTTTCACTTCCAAGAAGAAGAATCGGAAGGTTCTTCTTCGACGTCCGAACTAAAGAATCGAAACGAACAAAGAATAAATCATCTACAAGTTCTTCATCTGCTAATGAACTTCAAAAACCTCGGGGAAGCCTCTTCCAACTTCAAAACCTTTTCAGCAGCTCACAAGGAGGACGAGCCCTAACAGAAGCCATTTCAAAAAGCGCACACATCTTTAAAAACAACTTGCACATTTGTAGCGAGCATCGAAGCAATATCGAACCTTCGAACAATTGGTAACATTGAAATACAGTTTCAAACTCAACACGACTTTCTAGAACAGCCTTTTATAGGCAAAGCCCACCTGGAGGCGGGACTGTGCCTTTTAAAAGGCCCTTCTACAGCCCCAGCCCCGAAAAAGCACAATCGTGCCAAAACACGGCTCCTCGGCGTCCTTTCCAGTGCCTCGGAATTTGAAGGTGCCGTACGGTAGCACGATTAGGCGTCGGATTAAAGAGGCTTCCGCAGCGTCTCCACACTAAGCCACCCTTTTTGGCGACGGCTAACTCCTCTACTGTAGTGAGGCGAGGAACGCCGCAAGCTTTTTAATCTCCTGCCATTTCCACAATTACAGTATTTGGCCTCCACTTACGATTCTCTATAAGCGCACAATCGTCGCGCTTCGTAAATAGTGGGCGAAACAGGCCCCTCCCTCCGGCGTTACACGCGCACGGTTGTCAGAGTTGCGTGAATATTGAGTCCACGCTGCTCGGAGTTGGGAATTGGATTTGCGCGACACAGGTCGAGTCGTCAGACTGGGGTTTCGGCATAAGACAGACTGGGGTTTTGGCATGCTTCTGGAAAGAGCGAAAGAGGCCACTTCTCAGGTGGCCTTCAGTAAGTAGCAAATAAACATACAAACGAGAAGCACGAAACCGGACTCCAGTCACGACATATGGGCACGACATGGAGAGTCTCATTGCTTTTGCCCCCCCCCCCCCTAATAAAAGCCTAATGGTAAGACATCAATGAATAGAACAGAGCGCGAAACATACTGTACATGAACTGACACCGCCCGTATTGGTCCTTCGCATATCGCTATCGCTTTATCCGCCTTGTCGTTCCAATCACTCATCTATGAAGTGTCTTCTTTCAATCAGTTAAATAACTTACTTTGATACGAAAAGAACAAAACCGCCTCCTTCGATTTAGTTGTTATTAAATTTTTTTCTGTACATTGGGGTTATTAGAAGTAGTTACAGCTAAATTAACGTTTATTAGAATTTTTAATTGAGAGAAAAGTCAATACTCATAATTACCTTTCATATCGGCTCCTTGACAATCTATAATAATTCATTTCAATTCAAGGTTTTCCTATTTTTAGCCGAGTTCTTGTATCTTGTAAACGTAAGCACTAAAGCTGTGAAGGCGACGAGAAAACCTATTTTGAGGGAGATGCAGTGAAATGACACACTATTTGATGTTTAATATTTGGTGTTCATTTGTTATCCAATAACTAGCAAGTGGTAAATACAGAACGAGTAGCTGTATAACGAGGAAGAGACGAACTATGAGTTCGAGGCTCTGTAGCTATGCATGGAGAGAGATTAACCCGTGACTCTTGTCTAAACCCAAAAAACAAACGCAGGGAATGTGGACGTTTACGAAACACTTGTCTTTTTTATTTACTAGCCGAAGTGGCAACAGGGCGGATCCGCTATCTTATGGGAGTGTGCACTTTCGCCCTGACTTCTCCAAGATAACAGAACACCTGAATGGGCTAGAGGCAGTTCAATACGTCCACTCTATTGGAAGAAGCGCAAAATTCGGAGCCACAAAGACGCAGCGGAAGAGATGCACGTCACGGTCTTGGCACGTGGGTGCGACATCTCGGCACCTAAACACGCGATGCGCTGGTGTAGATTGGAGTCACAATTTCAGACACCAAGGACAGTGCATCACAGTGCCGCAGCACTTGGGGCTATCCTTCGACCTTCGTGGTTTAGCGACGAATTTTCTTGATGGCGCACGCTTGTATCAATTTTTCTAGCCACAGTACTCGTTACATACAATATATATTTTACAATATATATTTATATGCAATGTTTCAGAAGTGGCATTTTCGACCGCTAGTTATCCGGCTTTATTTAGGAGTTTCTCGTGCGCAAATATAGTCCTAAAGTGAGGGATAGGTTTACTGTATGGTTTTCGCATACGGAATCGTGGGAAAAGAAAACAGAGCACCTAAAGTACCGGACGCGTCTTTTGAATAGACGCCGCAAAAACCGTGAATTTGCGGCTTTGCGTCTTCTTGACATAACTCTTCTATAATTTATTCATTTCAAAAACTAGGAATATATTTGAGCTCCGGAGCTCGATCTCTATCGTTCGGTGTACATTGTTTATATGAAGCCAGAAGAATTACCGAAATTGAAAACCTGCGCTCCATTGCGACTGGCGGTCGCGGACAAGTCGTCGGTCGCAAGCCGTCGAGAACCGTTGCGTGCTCACAAATCCTCCAATTTGAGGTTTATTGAGAAACGGTTGCCACCGTTCGATTCGTCTCTTCGAGATCTACACAAACTTGTATACAACTTCGCCAGATCGCCGTGTTTTCGCAGTGGGTCCTCAAGGATGACTGGAGCAGACTTTTTGCGATTGGGGATGCTTATATTCCAGGACGTGAATGTTCTCGGAGCATCTCAAGCATGGCGTAAAGTGTTCTGTCATGCCAGCAATCCTCTGAGGGTGCGCCGTGCACAATGCATGTAGGATCGTACTTATCAATCGAGGGGGGACAGCTTGTAGAATGAGCATTTAGGGAGTTTTATGAGAAATTCTCGGCCGCCCTACTCAGGAATTGCTGTGTCCTGTCCTGGCGAGACTTTCGAGTGCTCTGTGCACAATGTATTTAGGATCGAACATATCAATCGACTAAGCGCGACAGCTCGCAAATTGCACCGCGGGCGTGTTCTGAGCGCAATAACTCTGTCAATTTCGAATCTTTCTCTATGACTGAACAACGCTGCAGCGGTGCGAAGATGCAGTTCAGCCTTGTGTGACACGATTTCATCCGAGTTTAGTCGACTATTACGGGAAGACGATGCGAGCTAATGGCATGCAAATGAACAGGCGAGCACCACACTGAAAGCCCTTTACGATGATATACTCGTAACTCTCCAAAAGCTTAAACTGCTTTAGCTTCATCCGCCATTTTAGAGCGGAGGAGGACTGCGGTGAAGTTTCTCCCGCCTTTACTCGATACTATATGAGTTCTCGACTATCTCAACGGTACAATTCTGTTCAGCTCGAGATGCTCTATCGAATGGTGTTAATCTCGACCAATTCTTGGAATATCGATTTTTTGACAATTTCGCATCAAAGCCGAGGCGGCTCAAAGCCGCGGCAGAAGTACAATGACGTCATCGAAAATCGATATTTTCGGACCGGGCCAAGTTTCACACCATTAAATAGATCTTTTGGTGGTGAACTGAATAATGTTACTGGAGCAGCAAGAACTGTAATCTGGGCAAGTAAGAGCGCGAAGAACATTGACCGTCGTTGTGCCAAGTTGACGCGCGGGCGTGTTCTGAGCGCAATACCTCTGTCATGTTTGAATTTTTCCGACTGCAAATTGTGGATTTTGTGGGCAGTAGAAAGCTCAGTAGGTGCGCCGCTGAAACACAGCAATGTAGCTTATGATTAGACAAAGCTACAACGGTGCGAAAATGCAGGTAAACCTTGGAACAAACTTCAAAGGGCGGAAGACACTTCACCGCTGCCCCCCCCCGCAACTCTAAAATGACAGCTGGGACAAAGGCAGGTTAAGCAGCTGAAGAGTTATGGGCATTTCATCATAAAGTGCCTCAACTGGTTTTCTAGCCTACACATTTGTAGGCCGCTAGCTGATCGCGTGTCCCTATAGTGGTCGACTGAATTCGGAAAAAATCGTGTCACAGAAGGTTTACCTGCATTTTCGCACCACTGTAGCTTTGTCCAGTCATGAGCTACGTTGCTATGTTTCAGCGCACCTACTAAATCTTCTACTGCTTACAAAATCCACAAGCTGCAGTCGGAAAGATTCAAGCGTGACAGAGTTATTGCGCTCAGAACACGCCCGCGGTGCAATTTGCGAGCTGTCACGCCCAGTAGCTCACTCGAAAGTCTCGCAGGGACAGGGCACAGCAATTCCTAAGTAGGGCGGCTGAGAATTTCAAACCTACCCAAACGCTCACTCTACAAGCTGTCGCGCCGCTCGATTGATAGGTTCGATCCCATATACACTGTGTACAGCGCATTCCAAAGTTTTGCCGAGACAGAGTACAGCAATTCTTGAATAGGACGGCTGAGAATTTCTCATAAAACTCCCTAAATGCTCACTCTACAAGCTGTCGCGTCTCCCCCTCGATTGATAAGTACGATCCTACATGCATTGTACACCGACGCACACTCAAAGGATTGCTGGCATGACAGAACACTTTACGCCATGCTTGAGATGCTCTGAAAACATGCAAGTCCTGGAATATAAGCTTCCCCAATCGCAAAAGGTCTGCACCAGTCATTTTTGACCACCCATTCGAAAACCAGATGCTATAGCGAAGTTGTATACAAGTTTGTGTAGATCTCGAAGAGACGAATCGAACAGTGGCAACCGTTTCTCAATAAACCTTAAAATAGAGGAATTGTGAGCACGCAACGGTTCTCGACGGCTTGCGACCGACGTCCGCGACCGTTGCCGGTGAACTGGTCCGCCTGGCAGTGTGCCGAGGCGGCGCGCGGTTTTTCGTCGTGTCGTCTCGTGCACTCCACGCCTCCCTGCTCGCCACACCTCGGAATTCCTTCCCTAGTCCAATCTGTGCTCTCCTCCGCGACAGCGGAGGAGAGCACAGAAAAGGCCGGACTCTGCCCTGCAGTCACTCTGCTCATCTGTCTCTCGCCGCTCGCGCGTGACGGAATTTTTCAGGGACCAGTTCACATGTAATCGTCCGCGACCACCCTTCGCAATGGAGCGCAGGTTTTCAATTCCGGCCATTTTTATGGCTCCATATAAACAATGTACACCAGACGATAGAGCTCGAGCTCCGGAACTCAAATATATCCTAAGTTTTTGAAATGAGTGAAATAATTGTAGGCGCGTTATATCAAAAGGACGCCAAAGCCGCAAAATCACGGTTTTTGCGGCGTCTATTCAAAAGACGCGTCCGGTACTATAGAACTAGTCTCCCGAAAAAATCGTTGTTAAAGAAGGTTACAAGTTGCCCTTATAGCCTTTCACTCATTTATAATTAGCTGATATCTAAATAATGATTGAGGAGTGAGGATTCTGCCTATAAGACACGCTCCCCCCGTTCAGACATATGCTTCAGACCCTTCCCATGTCAGTGGCAATGATGCCAATCGATCCTGCTTCGCCTACACCTGTCGTCAAGTACTTAATCAGATTTTTCATTTCTAGCGTGATCCCGAGCACCGTCAAGCGGTAATGTCACTTCTACGCTCGGCGTTAAAGTTCGGATGGTCTTTTCCGCCAAGAAATACTTCATCTGCACACAGCAGCGCTAAAGGAGTAGGTTTAAAGGCCCCCGAAAAGGCATCCATTATGAAAGTAAAAAAGAGCGAGAAAAGCGTCTAGCCTCCGCGAACACCGAAGGATAAAAGAAATTCCATCGATGTGCCGGCTAGTGCTCGTGCTCGACTCTTCGGGCAGCAATAAAATATACGTACCGATTTAATAAGAAAAGACACTAGTTAGTATCAGCATTTACCGTATCGTTGTTATTTAAACTGGGCGAGCGCAAATGCATGTCGCAATCTTTAGAGACACTCCTCGTCAAGTGATGTAACGAATCGGTTCTAGATAGCAGGCAGTAGAGTTATCAGTTTGATACGCATACGTGAGCTCTCTGATAAAATTCTGTCAACGCCTTTAATAAAGTTTCTGGTCACCTTTGCCCTGCACCGGCTGTATCTGCTTACAGTTACTGCTGTTTTGAGCTATTATAGGCTTACTGAGCTTAGTTTGTACAGCCTTGCTTTATAAGAATGACTTATTTTATCACGTCTCCTTCACTGATTGCTGTTTAATTACTTTTTGTTGAAAGATAAAGGATCAATCACGGCGTAATTCCACCCAGTGGAATGCGTCGCGCATTCTATGTACATGTGCGGGAGATATTCGTCCAGGTCTGAACGCTATTTAACTTATACAATGACTTGCTGTTGACCAGTGGTTCAGCCAGGAATAGTGGAGCTATTAGAAAACATTCCACAACAAGTGGACATATACATCTGGGAACAGAGCTCAACATAATGAAGGAGCTCGCTTCCGAATTATCTCGCCGGAAGCGTGCAGCGTGGGCAGCTATCAGTTGGATTTGAGAAGTCACCGACCGAACAAAAAATTCAGACCTCCACCATCTTTGAAGCATTTGTCCTCCATAGCCATAATTTGTTACGCAACCGAAACCCTGCCTGACAAGAAGGTAATATGTTCTTCAGTGTATTCAACTGATCGCTAATGGTTGCTCGGTTTACGAAGTTAAGATCTGATAAATCGCAGCTGATGGACTCGTTGTGGTTCATAAGGAAGTCAAAACTGAACTGGTCGCTTACTTCGACGAAAAGACTATGAAGTCTGGGCCTCATCCGACTAAGGTGGGTGCAGTGAATTGGCGAAATAGTTACACAGCTAATTAGGTAATTAGATAAACGTTCACCGTAGCTCCGGAATCCTACAGTCCAACAAAAATAATATTAAGGTTGAATGTAATAATATTTGAACCTCGACGAGTGCGCTGTGATGCACATAGGAAGCAATGACACCTCATCGTACTTTATTGATGGGATCTGTTTGAAAGCATGCAATTAATTTAAAGATCTGGGAGTTACATTCGACTCTAGTCTTAGTTTTTCTAATCATATAGAAAACGTTGTCAAAAAGGCATATTCCGTCATGTTCTCTATTCTTCGAAGCACAAAATGTTCAGATGAGGCCATACTATTACGGCGGTACAAGTCGCACGTACGACCTCATCTGGAATACTGTTCACCGGTTTGGAACCCACACTTAAGAAAGGAAATTGATAAAACTGAGAGAGTTCAACAACTTTTTACACGCCTACTGTGGTACCGTATAACACCTGTTGGTAATAGACAAAACATGCTCAACTATCTTTAAAGGTTGAACAAGTTTGGTTTAAAGACATTGGAAGAGAGGCGTGTAGTTTTAAATTCAACTTTCTCTTTTCGGGTTCTTCAGAGAAAAGTGAAAATACTTCCAAGTAAATATTGGATCTTTAAGCCGTGTAGTGCGAGAAGAGGTGGGTTCAACATCTTTCATTCAAAGGTCCACAATAAAAGGTACAATATAATGTACAACAACATTTTTGTCAGGTGTGCAAGGTGGTTTCAGCGACTTCCGGCATCTCTATTTGAGGCTAACAGTGGGAGCACCTTCAAAAGTCAACTTCATAAACTCGATCTGAGCAGTCTGTAGCTAACAAGCCTTGAAGTCCTGAGTTTCACTCGTCTTTTTCAGATCGTTCATAATGAAAGATTACGACTAGGTTTGCCCTAGTGCGTGTCTCATCAGCTACGAAGCTATCAGGCGCAGAGAACTCATGAATTCCTCCCTGTTCTTGCTCTCTTTTCCGTTTATGGTTCCTTTTTTTGTGGTTGTCTAATTTCTTATTCAAGATACATCCCATCTGAGTGATATGTTGCTCAAGAATTGAACGCTTGTCTTCTTTTGTCTTCTTTTTTTCTTCTTAACATTCTTTACTGAGTCACTATGCCTGCCTTCTTTTTTGTTTTCCCTCATGATGGCGACGGTCAGGAGCTGAAGTACGGGGAAGCCCGAGGAATCCCTGATACTTTATCCCTTAATCACATAGTTATATTGTTTCATATGCTCAATTTGGATAAGTCTCTATATTCAGACAATGTTTTATTGCAAGTCGGTTAGGTTAACGCAGTTCCTATGGAAGCGGCATCGAATGGAAGCGTAATGTGGCTGTGGCCCTCCTAGGTATGACCGGAATTAAGACCGGACTCCTAGGTGCTTCCATCTTTTTGGCTGCTCGAAAGTGATTCACTCATACAATCGAAATCACGCCATAGCTGTACTGGTTGCCTATCAGACATCTGCACCGTTCTACTACAATCAAATTATTTCCTTAAAATTTGATTAGTTTCAATTTACCTATTACTTTTATTATAATTTTTTGTTCATACATTGTTTCAGGACTTGTATTTGAGCTTCTGATGACTGTAAAGTATACAAAATACTAGTTTGCAGTGCATAGCGATATCATGTTTTTTTAGTGTTCTCCATGTGTGTTAACTGAATTTGTGCAAGCTTGCCTTGTGGTTTTACTCTGTTTTTGAGCGCACTTAAGGTGCAGTAATAAATGAATAAATAAATATAACAACAAAACAGCCGCCACTGAATGGCATGGAGCTATTCCCCACGAGGCGAATTACGTCATGTCCTGTAGGCTTTTCAGCTTTTCAACTGTTGACGTTTCACCTGGAATCTATAACGTGCTATGAAGACTTCGCAGCGGTTGGTTGAGCTGGAAGACTCACTGGAAGATTAGGAGGTTCTCCTGGCGGGAGAAGATAATGCGTTACAATGAGAATGTATCTGAGAGCGTCGAAGTGTTAGATTTATCAGTAAGTGAACAAAACCTTGGGACATAGATATCGTTAGCATTGTCGTTATCACATATTGGACTTCACACGCCAGCAATAATTCGACCATGAGGCCATAACCACGCATGTAGGTTCGCGACGGTGGACCCGTGCTGAATGTCATAGCCCTCATCATCGGAGCTAGGGTGAGCGTTTTTAGGTTCGTTATGTAATTATCTAATTAGTTGTGTGTCTTTTTGGTCAATTCACTGCACCCACCTTAGTCAGATAGCTCGGATGGCTGGAAGGAAACCACCGAACCAAGAACGTGGTATCGGGTGCATGCGACAACTGGCACCTCCTCCGACTGTGCCACACGCGACCCGTGCAGGTCAAATACGCAATTCAAAGTGAATGCGAGAGCCGGTGCCTCCACGAAAGGCGCTACGGGCGTCCACTGTTATTATTACTAGCATTAGGTTTTTTGTCTTCTCTGTAAATTTTTGTGCATTTTCAACAGAACTACTGGAAACTACGAACCAGGATTTAGTACCACGAACCTGGATGTCATCAAAGATGTCCGTTTACCTTTGCTGGGCACATTTGAAGACGCTAGAGATCTATTTCGACTATCTGTACCATTCTTAGGTCATTGTTAGCACTGTAGAGACAATGTTAAATACCAAACGTGAGCCGCTTAGAAAAACATATTCGCGATTTTGATTGAAAAACATCATTTGTTTCATACATGAACAATTTAACAAGAAGTGGTCTATACACTTGAAAAGGAATGGGATTTAGATTGATATCTTGCCTGTTTGCAACTGGTAGCGCAGTTAGGGAGACCTCAGCTGCCGTATGCACTTTGGGCCAAAGTTCTTGGTTCGGATCACGCCTTGTGTCAGATGGGGATCGGCAAATCGGTACCAGATTTGTTTAAAAGGGGCAAACCACAGACGGCCTACTGCATATTTTGGCACCATCATCGGCTCGCCATAGCAATTTATTAAGTAGGCCAAATATGCATTCAAACTGCCTTAACGATATCACTTTGAAGTAGACCGCGTGGCGCATTCCACAGTGGCCATTAACAACGCTAATATTTATCCTATATCTTATCGGTGCCTTCTGAAGTGCTCAAACTGACTATCTTGAGTCAATAGATTTGTCGAGCTAAATGACCCATCAGGGCGCGTGTAGAGCACTCGGAGGAGGCGCCGACTGTCGCGTGCACCCGATACCAGGTTCCTGGTTCAAATTTCCCGCCCAGACCAATCAAGCCTTCCATCCCTCCGGGTTCGCTGAATTGCTACCAGACTTGTCTGGGAAGGATAGAGCGCTAACTTGTTCATCGGCTGGGTACCCCAAGTTATTGTATGGCCAAATACGCATTCAAATCGCCTCCACGACATCCCGTAGATGTTGGGATGCGTGGCGCATCCCAAAAGAGATTAAGTAACGCCGTCCTTTATCCTTTTTATCCTTAAATGGCTCGTCATCTGCTGTCAATCCCTTCTGATATGGCCACTGCTGTTGAAACCTTTTTCCTTGCTCTCCACCCCTGCCACGGTCAACTAAACAGCCGTCTTTCCTGACCTTATGAACCCTCCAGACAGCATTAGCTGTTAAACGGCACGAGCTGCAGCGTTATCTGCTTGATAGCGGCTAGATAGCTGTTAAGATGCTCAGCAGTTTGATCGGACCTAATGATTTATGCACCGACGCATTCCACTAAGACAGATAAGACAAGGGTGAATTACAGGATCTACAGCTCGCCCAAAAAGCAATAGAATTCAAGCTCGGATTCCGCCCGCATTTCATGGACTTCAGGTCGGCTTGATGGATAGAAATCTTGACCTTTTCCATAGATTTTCAGAAAATCTAGGTTTTTGATGTTTTCCAGAAAACATGCTTTGCCATCCTCATTAAATCAATATAAAAGGCTCGTTGATAGTTATGTCAAGACTACGCAATTTGCTGCCTGCTTCTTTTATTTTCGTGCTTATCACCGCTGTCTTTTACGCTGTGTTTCTTTGTCGTGTTGTCATACACATATAAATGAATAAATAAATAAATAAGTAAATAAAATAGAGATCTCCATTGGCGGTAAACGGCGGCTCATGAAAGACTCTATCACGCTCCCATACCTTAGAGAGGATGGGCGCGTGTAGCGCAGCCGGAGGGGGTGCCGGCTACCAGGTTCTGGGTTCGGATTTCCCGCCCAGGCCAACTAAGCCTTCCATCCCTCCTGAGTCGGTGATTTTGTACCAGAGTTGTCTGGGAAAGATGAAGCACTGCAGCCGGCGACCGCAAGTCATTGTATGACCAAATACGCATTTAAATGGCCCCCTATACCTTATTCCGTAGCAGTAGAATGCGTGGCGAATCCCAAAAGGATATGAGTAGCGTCGTCCTTCATCCTTTTTTCCCTTAGAAGATTCCCATTCTGATAGTTCTTTTTATAGTCGTTGACCAAGATTGTTACCCACTTTTTATTCGGTTTACGTTTCGCCTTCGTCAGAGTCTGGAACGGTTGGAAAGATCGACAATACTACCAGCCCAACTATTTCGTAAAGTAAAGGATATTTATCTCAGCAAATAAACAGTAGATAAAACAATCTTGGTTAACTGTTTAGACAAGGAAACACAGACAGTTGAACTACGCCATTCCAAGATTCATCGGAAGACGAACATGGGCGGAATCCGAGTCGTTTTTTGAGAGCTACCCTTGTTAAAAACCTTTAAAAATTCCACAGTTCAAAAATCCTCAGTTTATTTAGTTTGCATACAACAGGCTTTGAAGGCAGCACGAAAAGGATGACGCAGAGTGATACTATCCAATCAACATTTGCAGTTCGGAGCTGGGATTAACGAAGCGATGGCAAACCACTCTTTGGTTTTTCATTGAACTCTTCGAACCGCTGTCGATGACATAAAGTGATCGCTACAATAAACCTCGTGCTTGCCATGCTTCCGATATGTTGCTGATGTTATGGTGGTAAAGTGTTCGTCTTCAGATAAGGATAAGGATAAAGGACGGCGCTACTCAATCCCTCTTGGGATGCGCCACGCAATCTACAATACCGGCCTTAACTTTTGGTCTTTGGGCGGAAAAAGCGAAAAAAACCGCCATTTTCGCCGCATTTCTGTAGCGCTCTTCAAATTGAGCACATTGTAAAATGAAACACATATTCGTGATCAGCACCGAGCACTCTTCCCGATGAGCTGCAAAGCCCATAGCGGGCGCCTGAAAAATGG
Organism: Heligmosomoides polygyrus bakeri; assembly: GCA_947359475.1. Classification (NCBI taxonomy): domain Eukaryota; kingdom Metazoa; phylum Nematoda; class Chromadorea; order Rhabditida; family Heligmosomidae; genus Heligmosomoides; species Heligmosomoides polygyrus. The sequence goes on along the minus strand of OX375868.1, from coordinate 93,837,506 downwards.
TTTAGTGACCTAATTTCTGTCTGGCGCGGCTGACCTCTCCCCTCGCGGGAGATAATTACACCCATAGCTCCTTAGAAGTTGGTGAAGGAAGAAATTCGGCCTACTAAAACCTCTTTTCTACTTTATTTGTATTAACACATAGTTCTCTAAATTCCCTAGCATTTCTCGATCACAATGATGTACTTTTTTGAAGGATCCGGTAATTCATTGCTATTATTTTCAGAAAATGTCTCCACTTTGGAGGACTATAATTTCGTCACGTCAAGCTTATGTGTTCTCATATTCGTTTTTCTCGTTGAAGGAAACAGTGGAAATCATGCTGCAAACGTGGAATCTTCGGGGTTGAAATCGCTAGTAATTATACCCTGGCAAAGTTGGCCACATGACACTTCTTTGCAGTTAGCCGCACACTTTTTGCATGATTGAAGTGAATACAAAATCGTTTCTTTGAAGAAAGAAACACAGATATTTGGAAGCCTATGAAAACACCTTGTAGTCCTCAATGGGTGAAATTTCGACTAGGCTGGAAGACGTTTTGGCCACATAGTTACGAAGCAAACTCCCCCAAGTGCTAACTGAGTGTCATTTAAAAAGTTGTTCAAAAACGGAAAAATAGCCTATGGGAACATTCTCCAGTAAATTCTGAATTGAAGGGTGATTCAATTTCAAATTTTGGTTCGCTGGAACCGGTTTATTACGACGGAAATGTCCAGTAGCCCTGGTCGGGACCCAGATTAGTTCCGGAGCCAGTCCACTCTCCTGCCTCTGTGACCCCTCGCGTCATCTAAGGACGCCGTACATCGCCTAACTAGAGTTTTCACACTTCCGGTGCCGCAACGCCATACTGATCCTTCCAAACGAGGGTGGAATAAAATACGCGGTGTACACCAAACAAGGTTTGGATATCTACGACCTCCCCCTTTCATTTAACATGCTTGTATTTTCTGTCTTTCGTATTTCGTGTCCTCGCCATCTTACTAGAAACATGTCTTCCATATTTATTTATTTATTTTCAGGGATTTTTACTAAAATGTTGCTTCTGTGGCGCGTAACGCAGTCTTGAGGAGCGCCGGACGCGTGTCGTGCGTTTCCATTGCGTAGTTTGCATGGTGGTAGAATGCATGGCGCGTCGTAGTATCATAAGCATAATGGGATGGAGGAAGGCAGAATGTATGGCGCATCCTAGTGACATTGAATAGAGCCCATTCTAATGTCTGAGCGTTTAAACTAACAGTTGGCCTAAGGCCGGGTCATTCATACTCTCCTGCGGCTTCGTTTTCGACTTTGAGAGTAATTAACTTTATTGAATCCCCTTTTTGGAATGCGCCAGCGTTCTACTTCTACGAGATACATCTTACTAAAAACATGTCTTTCATATTTATTTATTTATTTATTTATTTATCAGACTGTTTGGGGGCTTTGCCCCCAAACCCCGGGAATAGAGGACCCCCAATCTTACTGTCTTCTTTAGGCCTTCTTATTTTTATTACAGTAAAAAACTGGTTTCACTATACAGACTAGTGCAACGGGATATGATGGGTCAGAATCTTCACTGTTCCTAGGAAACCCATCCACCTTCTGTCGCATGTACCCGATTTATTCTCCGAAGAAGCGCACGTTCTCTATGTGTCGAGAAAAGGTAATGAAAGTCCCAATCTAGTGCTTAATCAGCAAAACCATAGTTAAAATTAATCGATTTTGGTCAACACAGCTTACTGTCCGATGGCAATAGTACTCCTCCGAACCCTCTCTGCTCTCTCTACCCCTTTCTCCACATGTGACACATGAGTCCCGATCCAGTGCTACCACGTTGCCACGACGTTATGACACTCCTTCTGCACTCCGACACACGTGTCTCGACTTCTGACCCATGTTCAGAAACCCAACGCACAGTGGACGATATTGAGGGAAAATACTGGCCTCCTTATGCCCCCCCTCTAGTGGTCCCTCGTTGTTGATCTCCTGTTCACTATAGTTGTGCTTTTTTGAAATTTTATCGAACGAATGAACGATCGAATTTATTCGACGTCAAAAATTTCCGATCGAAGGATCGAGCGAATTTATTCGATGTCGAAAATTTCCGAACGAATGAAACTCGATGTCGAAAATTTCCAAACGAACGAACGATCGAATTTATTCGACGTCGAGATTTTTCGAACGAATGAACGATCGAATTTATTCGATGTCGAAAAATTTCGAATGATCGAATAGTCGAATTTATTCGATGTCGAAAATTTTCGAATGATCGAATAGTCGAATAATTTGTTCGAATGAACGAATCCTACTATATACAGAAGAGTAGAGCGCGTGTGTTTCCGTACTTCAGTCCGTCCGTCACGCTGGCGTATTGGCGATACTCAACAATTGATGGCGATCGACAGCGGCCCAAAGCTTCAGCCCTGGGGCGATCGAGGTCGCTGAACACGAATCTGAAGTTCGTTTTCGAGTATGAATCGCCACCAATCGATATGGATCAAATTCCACTAAACTGATGTCCACGGGAACCACCAGCCACACCATCCCAACGTGTGTCTCTTGGAACGCTCCCGCTGGCTTACACCACAGTTTGTTGTAGCCCATCGGCTGAAGGTCGTGCTTATGCTTAAGGCATTGGTGCATAGTGGAACAGAAAAGTAACAGTCACCTTGAGGGGCCCATCGGAACGCAGTCTAGAATGGCCGAAGTCCTAGAATGTCATGTTGAGCACATAGTATGCCCTGTAATCGCCGAATGTCCCGTTCCGCAGTTGAGCGAACTCAAGCGATCCATCGGGATTCCGAAAAAGTTGTTTGGATCAGCCAATAAAATTCTGTGCGGCGGTCAATGTCGTCCACATTTTTCTTCGGAATGCTGAGGATTGCTTGCCTCGTTGGTGGTTTGTAGCTAGGATTCAACGACGTAACAAACTTTTCAAAGCCTGCGGTTGATGCAACTCGCAACGAAAAGGAGCAATCCGCTATTAGTACGGCGAGGTTGCCATGTACCGATCTTTTTGATTGCGAGTTAATTATTGTGTGAAGGATCGCGTCATGGTCGTTTGAACTTTCATAGCCTCGGAGGCTTCGTCTTTTCAGAATACCGTGCGCTCTGCAGGACAGAACTGTGGTGTTTTTCCAAGTGATACAAAGATTCGTAGTTGTCCTCGACAACGGTATCGTCATCCGCTTTTTGCATATGTTGCACAGAGCAACGCGGAATCCATTCTCATCGACATCCTTACTGAAGAATTCCTATACAACACTCGATCCTCGCATTTTTTGAACTCTGAAATGGAAGGAATACACTTTATTCCAACATCTTTGTCTTTACGATGTTACAACGAAGTGAAGCAAGAAAATGTATCTGAATCAGCAACTTACACGAGCTTTGCTGCTCAGCTAGCAGTAGTTACTGAATTCCTGGCGGTGGAAAGTTCCCTAAAATTGATCCAACCCGAACCGTAAACGAGACCTGGAGGAGGGTGACCCAAACGATCCTGCGATGTGCCAAGGAAACCCTCGGAGAAACAAAGGGAGGAACCAGAGGAGATAAGGCTGCATGGTTCTGGAATGAAGAGGTGCAGGCTGCGGTGAGGAAAAAGAAGGAGGCCTATAGGCAGTGGCAGAAGACAAGGGCACCCAAGCATTTTACAGCTTACAGGAAGCTGAAGAGGCTGGCAAAAGCAGCGGTAGCAAGGGCAAAGAGCGCGGGGATGGATGCCCTATACGAGAAGCTGGACGAGCCACAGGGAGAGAAGTTCGCCATCCGTCTGGCCAAGGCACGTCATAGAGCTAGCCTCGACATTCGAGTAGTGAAGACTGTGAAGAGTGCTGACGGTAGGGTACTACGGAAGCCGGTTGAGGTCAGAAAAAGATGGGAGGAGTACTTCAAGGAACTGCTGAATGAGGAATTCCAGCGTCGGGAAGTCCAAGAAGAACAGCCAACGGAAGGACCCATCCCGTCATGGACGCAGGAAGAGGTTCGCAGTGCCATAGGGAAGATGAAGCTCGGGAAGGCAGCTGGCCCTGATGGGCTGCCAGTAGAGGCCTGGAAGGTGCTTGGGAACTGTGGAGTCAATTGGCTGACACAGTTCTTCAACATAGTCACGATAGAGGGTAAGATGCCAGATGACTGGAGGAACAGCATCATAGTCCCCCTCTTTAAGCAGAAGGGGGACGCGTCCGAGTGCTCCAATTACCGCGGGATCAAACTAATCTCACATACGATGAAGGTCTACGAACGACTGGTCGACTCGAGGCTAAGGGAAATGGTCACCATATCCCAAGAGCAGTGGGGCTTCATACCTGAGAGGTCCACCACGGACGCGATCTTTATCGCTCGCCAGGTGATGGAGAAGTATCGGGAGAAACGAAAGCCATGCTACCTGGCATTCCTGGACTTGGAGAAAGCATACGACAGGCTACACCGGGCCATGCTCTGGAAATCCCTTCGAGGTAGGGGTGTGCCGGAGGTCTCATCTCGGTCATAAAGGACATGTACGAGCGCTCGAAAGCGGCGGTACGAACTCCACACGGAATGACAAAGAATATGGATATCACAGTGGGGGTGCATCAAGGGTCAGCTCTGAGTCCGTTTCTCTTCGTGCTGACGCTTGATTGCATAGTGAACCACCTTGAGAAAGGTCCCCTCAGGACCATCCTCTACGCTGACGATATCGCCCTAGTAGCCGACAGCCGTGAGGAGTTGGAAAAGAAGATGCAGTTGTGGCAAGGAGCCCTCGCAAACAACGGCCTACGGCTGAACGTGAAGAAGACGAAGTTCATCAGCTCCGAGCAGTGCACCGAACCGATCCTAGACTGCCATGGGGAGAAGATCGAAAAGGTGGAAGAATTCCGCTACCTCGGAAGCGACCTATCCGAGGAAGGAAGCGTGGATCAGGCGGTCAGGGGACGGATTAATGCAGCATGGCTCAAATGGAGGGAGTCCACAGGAATCCTCTGCAGGAATCCTCTGCGACCGTAGGTGCTCCAGGACACTCAAGGGCAAGCTATATAGAACAGTAGTGAGGCCTGCCCTCCTCTATGGCTGTGAGTGCTGGGCCCTGGGTAGAGCACAGGAGCGGCAACTGCACGCCGCGGAAATGAGGATGCTCAGATGGGCATGTCGATGGACCCGTCAGGACAGAGTGCGAAATGAGGATGTTAGGACAGTGATGAATACAGCTCCGATCCAGCTGAAGATGAGGGAGCAGCGGCTTAGACGGACACATCCTCAGAAGACAAGAGGACCATCCCACGAAGTTGGCACTGAATTTCGAGGCGCCGGAAAGCGTCCGAGAGGAGCCCCAAGGAAAAGGTGGAGGGACGTCATCAAGAGAGATCTCGCCGCCAGATGACGCCCTTGATAGAATGAGGTGGCGACGGATCACAAAAGCAGCGGACCCTGCGACTGCGCGGGACTAAACGCTCAGAAGAAGAAGAAGAAGAAGAAGAAGAAGAAGAAAAAGAAGAAGAAGAAAAGTTCGCTAAAATTGTTCTTTGTCCTAGGAAACAGCAAAATAACAATAATGTATACTGGGTAATAAATAAGCAACACAGAAAAGGGTGCAAAGTTGGTTAGGGAGGTGTCACCATGTGAGGTAGGGCGCAAATAGGGTCCGGGAAGTGGGTCACCATGCAGTACGGTCCTATTTGCTTTTTGAAACCGAAGTTTTCTGCAGCAATAGTGTGTTTTATCCCTACAATGATCTGAGGTAGGCCATTTATGATGTAACTGTACATACACATATTACAAAGGCGTACAACCACTGACTAGGGTGTGACCCACCTGGACCCTATTTGCGCTTGAGGCAGTCCTAAAACACATTTGTTGTTGCACTAACTTAAGATTTTTACACCGCACTGGTGTGGTCAACCCCTTTGCTGAACTGATTTCTGATGTAATTAAGCATTCCGTTTTAGAAGGTGGAAACCACTGAATGTAATGTGACGATAAGATGCGGTCACCTCAAGCTAGGACTGCACTGAAGCGTGTGCAATCTCGATTAGTGATGTCATTTGGCCAGACATTTCCTCTTCGTCCTCATTGGCAGATTTTGTCACTGAACGACATTAGTATCCCATTTTCCTGTTTTAAAAGCAGCACTAGATCCATTTGGATGAGTTTTCCGCATCAAATAGCTATTATGAAAAAGAAAAATTGTGTGATGGAGATTAATAACAATCTGATAGCCTTGTAAAGTAAAAAGAAAAATGTAATATATTACAAAGGCATTGCAAAAGGATGTGCCAGTCGAAGATGAGTAGAACATGTTGGTCTGGCTAGATAACCTCATTCAATCTGGATGTAGGCAAAAGTCCACTCAGAGCCGTTTCTTGATGTTCACAAAAGGACATGCAGTGTTCCTTGTCATCAACGGTTGTATCGATTTCAGCTCATTGGCCTCATAACCAGAAACGGAAAATAAGCAGAAAATGGAAAACAGCTATGTCTCCTAAAAGCAGGAGCACCCGCAGGCTGGGTTCGCGCCTTCGCGGTCGAGTGGTACCACCGCGAAAATATTTGAATCGGGCGATTTTCAGGTAATCTGTCAAGTGCTCGACCTCTAGAGGTTACGGGTCTTTTGTCAAGTGGCGCAAATCCATCCTTCCGGCTGCAGGTTTATGAGGAGCAAGCTGAACATACAAAAGCGCGCGGCGGCCGCGGGGACTGCTGCGACAAGCGCGACGTCTACATAGTGTGTTTTGCTGCACTCACGGATTCTAAAGCTCTTGTAACTGCATAGACCTCTTTTGCTGCCCCTGCTCAGCTATTTGAGAGTCCTACTGTGCACTTATTCAAAGAAAATCGATATTTCGAGAAGGAATTGGATGACCTAATCGAAGAAATGTTGTTGTTTTCAGTTGGTTCCATTGTGAAAAGATTTAGGGTCCCTTTGTGACAAGAAGCTCCATTTCCTAAAGCCACATATCTAGATACAATACAGCATACCTCGGGAGTTTGTTAGAGCTCCATTTCCCCCCTGACAGCCCACCTAGAGAGCCCTGCGTCAGTGGCGGTTCCCCGCACGTGCGACAGAGGCCGCCGCGCGCGCGACCAAAATCTGTATGTTTGTACTACCAGCCCAGGTTTATCCGATATTCGAATAAAATTATTCGATCGAATAGAGTTTGACTATTCGATTCGAATAATATTCGAATATGACTCCCTTCGATGTTCGAATTCGAACGAATATTCGACTTTTGAAAATCATCGATAATCGAATTCGAACGAATATTCGACTTTTCAAAATCATCGATAATCGAATTCGAACGAATATTCGACTTTTCAAAATTATCGATAATCGAATTCGAACGAATATTCGACTTTTCAAAATTATCGATAATCGAATTCGAACGAATATTCGAAAATTAAGAAAACCGAATGATCGAATAATTCGAAGGAATATTCGAATAAATTATTCGAATAATTATTCGAATATATTCGTTCGGGCACAACTATAGTAGCTAGGCGGTTAATGCATTACATAAACGCATTGACTGCATTAGATTAACGTTTCCACCTTGTTGGAGCCGAACTTCGCAGCGAAATTCAGGACGGTATCCATTTCCTCCAATCTTTCACCCCTTCTTCATCGTTAAGCCCAATCCTTCGCCGAAAGATCCGCAACATTTCAGCAGCGTCATAGAGTCCTGCGAGGCGACCCTCTGGTCAGAGATCCCCGCGCGAATAGTAAGCTATGAGGGTATGCACACACTAATCTCTAGCCGATATCAGTTGCGTAGGCGACAATTACGGCCAGTTCACTGAGATTACCCTCGATTCGGTCGTACCGCTATGTGGCAATTATTGCTGGCAATCTTAGTCCTCCGCAAGATAATCTTCTCTAGCTCATCTCTGAAAAGTCGTTTCGTAGATTTTGCGACAGCTGAGGTCCTCCGCAATTATGTCACTTTCCAAGAATTATAGTGATAGCGAATATCCATGTTCAAGAATGGTTCTCTACCGGTTTTCTTTAACATTCCGCTGCGAACAATAATGGGGTTTCATGGTTAGGAAACTATTGCATGGTTCTGAGGCAGGAATGAAGGTAAATAAAAGATAAAGGATAAGGCCCGACATTGATCAGTCCCTCTTTGGAATGCGCCCCACATTCCACTTCTACTGGATATCGGAAGAATAGGTTGAACACGCGTTTCTGCTATGAAATGACCTGCGGTGGCCACTGAATGGACAAGTCAGTGCCTTGTCCTTCCCAAACAAGCCTGCTACCAAACACGGACCCCAAGGGAATGGAGGACGTGGATAGACCATGAAGTCTAACTCAAAGCCAGGTTCGACCCTCGATGAATCTCAGCAATGATCGTTGTCCAATTGTTTAATGTGGTGTTGAACTCGAAACCGATATAGTACACTCTTTATTGACGATTAACGTTTCGGCGATGTCGCCTTCTTCAGAGTTTCAAACTTGGGTAATTAAACCAAACACGGATTTAACTGAACAACTGCTCTCAACTGGAGAATTCTCCCGCTGACCTTCTTTGGCAGATACATTCCAAATGTAACAGTTATTACCTTAATTGAAAAGGCTAAGGGTAACTGAAATTGCAATCGTTCGAATTTAAAGTCCGAAAACGGCCTTGATTCGTTTAGGTCTAATCCAATATTAGATTGGTAAAAAAGGTTTGAGGTGTTAGAAATTTTTCGTTTCCATTTTTTTATTCAGCACCCGATGGAATTCCCCTAACAATATAATCACTCTCGTCAGTGATTAGAGTGTGCCACACAATAGACATTTCACCAATTCACTTCTCCAGAAACAAGGGAAATTGGGAGTCAAACAATTTGCTGACTGCGCCTTCAACCGCTTCAATTTTCTTCTTAACAGTGAAGCTCGAAATATTGGCAACGTTTCGGGCCCTAAGCCTTTCATCAGTCTAAAAGAACTAAGATGCTTATACAAACAACGATAACAATCGACGCATCACAGACCTGGGTTCCATCGACAGGAGGGGGGGGGGGAAGAAGTTACAGTAGTGCGATTTGGCTAGAAATGAAGTACTGGGTCTCTGGGCTCTTTAGATAGGTCCGTGAGCAGTGACGCGTCTCTCGTCTCCCAAAGTCGCCATCATCCTCAGTCAGTCACGCCGCATAACCTCAGAGACTGATAAGGCTCATTGTATACTTCATTTCTTCCTTCTTTTTAATGGTGGCTGCCAATATTTTATCTCCAGCGCTTCCTTGATCTTCCAATCTCCATACTATCCGTGAGATTTCTGTGGAAGATCGAGACTCGCAATTGCGGCAGTGGATCTTATGCGTGTCTGAGGGTGCGGTGCCTCGAGCATTTATTATCTGAGTAGCTCTGAGGGCTACGCAATGCTCTCAAATGCTCGTCCATTCTCTTGCCAAGTGGTCTCGCTGTTTCCCCTATGTAAAATTCTTCACATGTCATGCAGACAACTTTGAATGCCACACACCTCATTTGGCAAATCTGGTTGTCCTCTTCACAGATGAAGCAACCTGGCCTTTCACACTAATTTTCGTAGGGACGCTACGTTGTTAGGAGGCGTCGTAATGATCGGGGTGGTTGAAATACGAAAAAATTCGGCTTTAATATGCCCCGATCGTTTCACTACACGGATGACGTCCAGAGCGAACGAATCTGTGATGAAAGGCATATTCAGAGGAGAACCAAAAGGACCAAATCGTTGAAGTTTCCAGCAACGAAGTAGCCTCATGCCATATCTGTTCTGCCGCAGGATTTCCTCAAGCTGATCTTCCACTCCTTTAGAATTCGTAGAGATCATTGTAGTAGATGTGGTAATTGTATGATGAACGATATTTCGTTTCGAATACATAGGACGGCAACTCCGCGCGTGGAGGATGTTATAAGATGCCAGTTTCTTATACCACATGCTCAGAATTTACCGTCCTTTTCACCTTCGTATTTAAAAATGGCAGAACTCCGACTCGAGCTAGAGTCTCTGATGTTAGCTCGATCATAGGAAACGCTGAGTTGAGTCGTCTGAGCGACTCTTGCAGTGTTGCCCGCGATTTGACTACAACAATACTTCAATATTAGTGAATTTTTTCTTTGCTAGGAATGCCTTAAAAGACGAAATAAGGGAGACAGAAGTCAGAAAAAACAACGTCAGAAGAATAGGGTGGATGGGGACCATGTCTCAGCCCAGCTCCTGCAATTTGTCATGGATCTCTTTAGCTGTACGGAGCTGGGCGCCATCGTAGAGTATGTGGACAGTCTGAGCAAAAAAAAGAGGAGAATGAGAAAAAAACAGAGAAAAACACCTGGCTACTGCGAATTTACACGTAGGAGTGAGTCTCGCTGTAGGCTCGGTTTGAGTAGATAAGATAATTCTCTTAGACTAGCACAGAGCAGATGCCTTGTTGTTACAGGTGACAGTGTGTTCCTTCGGGACCAACTCATAATAAAACATTCCTCGCGAATCCCAGAAGCAGCAAAGGAGACAATTCTTGGGATGAAGGCCCACTTTGGATTGCGCTGGCGGGTCTCCTCCTCGAGGGAACCGCACGACACGATTCGTGTTAAAATCGCAGATGTCCGAACTCTGATCTCCAGCAATTAGGTCTTCTGGGAACTACTTCGATATGGGCACAGAGGAAGAGACTGATAATTGGATTTACGGGTGAACCGTAAGCTATCGGTCAAGGCATGAGGGATCCATTCAACAGCCTCCAGTTCCTCGGCTACAGAAAAGTGCCATCGAGTCAGCACTTTTCTGTAGCCTAGGAACTGGAGGCGACTATGGCTGTTAAATGGGGCATCCGACTCTCGTCGCAGGACAGTCGGCTCTCATCTACGGATTCACGTTGACAGCGCTGAAAATGGCGGATTCCTCCACGGCGTTCATTTTGCAAGAACCTCCTCATTATTCTACTTCAGTATGCATTTGTATACATAGTTAATAATCAAAACTAATGATAGAGCGCGGTGTTGGGCACTCAACACCGGGACGCGCCACGTATTCTGTCTCCACGTGGCGTCGCGGAGGCATTTTGAAGAGGCGTATTTGGTTTACAGGTCTCGTGTAGCGACAACGGAGCAGGTGCAGTCTGTCGCAGGCACCCGATTCCAGGTGCTTGATTAGAATCCTCGGGATAGTGGCTATCTACCAGACTTGCCTTGGAAGGATAAAATATGTAATGGCTTGTCTAACCGTTGGTCATCGCAGGTCGTTGCATAGGCCAAATAAGAATAAGGATAAAGGATGGCGTTACTCATTCCCTTTTGGGATACGCCACGCGTTCTACTTCTATGGGATGTCGTGATGGTATCAATGCGTATTTGGCCATACAATGACTTGCGGTGGCCAGCCGATGAACAAGTCAGCGCTTTATCCTTCTCAGACAAGTCTGGTACCAATTCACCGACCACGAATGGATGGAAGGCTTGGTTAGCCTGGGCCGAACCAGGAACCTGGAATCGGCGCCTCCTCCGACTGCGCTCCAATCGCCAATAGGCCAAATACGAATTGAAATGGCCTCCGCGATATTCCTACGAAGTAGAAAACGTGGCGTATTCCGAAGGAGTTGATTAACGCCGTCCTTCATGCCTTATCCTTTCAAGCTGTCTCTCACCGCAATTGATTTAGGATTGGATTTCCTGATCTATAGAATTCCTATTATGTCTAACTTCGATAACCCGACGAGAATGTTCGTGCAAGCCTGCGTAGAGCTTGTTGAACTCTATAGTAATGATGGGAGATTCGCGGTGTCTTGAATATACTGCCCTTATTACATGCTTGAACCGGCCAGTACATGCGTTTTTTTTGTTGAACAATCTCCTGTTTGCTTTCGTTGGATTTGGATATACGACTAAAATAAAACAGCGAATAAATAAATAAATAAATTTCAGGGCTAAGATACGCCAGTAATTAATAGCTTTTCATTCTCTTTTTAGGCGCGTTGTAGCGCAGTCGGAGGAGGCGGAACTGTCGTACGTATCCGATTCGAGGTTCCTGGTTTGAACTTCGCCCACTGGCCAAACCTTCCTCCTTTTGCGAATTGGTGCCAGAATCATTTGGGAAGAATAGAAGACTAATTTACCCATTGGCAGACCACCACAAGCCATTGTTTAAGCCGAATATGCTTTCAAATTGTCTCCACAACAGCCAGCTGAAATAGAACGTACGGCTCATTTCGCAAAGGGGTTGAATAATGCCGATCTTTATCCTCCATCCTCATCCTTTACATCCGTTGTGACGTATAAAAAATGGTCAGGCATTACAAGTTTAACGTTTCTAAAAATATCGGCAGGCGTTTTGGTGTGTCCAACAAGTCCTGAAAAGGAGCATAAGCATGGGTTGCCTTGATATACAGGGGTATCTTTAGAAAATGTCCACACTGTTTGAAAGGTAATAACTCTGCTTACAGTAAAGGTACTAAAAAAAGTTAAGGACTCAGTTAAGGATAAAAAATAAGAAAATAGAAATTTTCTGAGATATGATTGGCATGTATGTTCTGCGGCATGCATTTGTCTGAAACCTTTCATTTTACACTCGTTTGATTGTGTTTCGCTACAATACTTCTTTAAAAAAATTTTACAAAGTGGCTTGTCATTTGATTTGTGCTTCTTTTAAAGTTTAAAATTTAAAAACACACTGCGGCTTGCAAAAAAAGCAGGGTATCCTAAAAAATGCTGGTACTATTTGGAAGGTTCCAATATTGCTACTAGTGAAGCTTTTGAAGACGCTTAAAACACATATGAAAGATTTCTGAAGTACGCAAATAGTCAAGATTGCTCCAAATAGTCAAGATTGCGCCATGCCCCCGTCTGAAATCTTACATTTCAGTCTCGATTAATTGTGCATTGGGCTGAATGTCACTTGTGACAATCTTGCTATTAATCTGCTACTCTTCTACAAACCTCTCTTCATATGTGTTAGCAATAAACTTACAACGATCACAATTTATCTCATTTCAAACTGGGATTCCCACATTACTTACAAAAGGATTGAAAAACACTAAAACAGAACATATGTCTTGTAGTCTGGCTTAATGAACAGGATTTTTTCGTTAATTATTTGAGACGCATAGTATGTGCAACAAATAAATAAATAAATAATCGACCGCATTAACCTGCGCTTACTTCTTTTAACGTTTAGAACTTGACAATCAAATGCTACTGGAAGGTTTTATGCAGGGGCGTGGCTCAATCTTGACTGTTTGCACGCTTCAAAAATCTCGTTATCTTCCGCTTGCATATGAGTCTCAAACGTCTTCGAAAGCTTCAGTAGAAGCAATGTTAGAACCTTTCAGGCAGTACCTGCATTTTTTAGGATAGCCTGCATTTTTTGCAATAAGCAGTATGTTTTTAAAGTTTAAACTTTAAAAGTAGCACAAATCAGTGCCATCAAAATCCACTTTATAGGGAAATTATATTAAGTATTCAAGCGAGACGCAACCAATCGAGTGCAAAATGCTACATTTTAGACGAGTGCATGGCGCATTCTGTGCCGCTTATATGTCAGATAATTTCTATTTCCTTAAGCTTTCATACAAACCCTTAACTTCTTCAGGACCTTTTCTGTGAGCCAAGCTATGATCTTTCAACCAGTATATGCATTTTTTGGGACACCTTGTAGTGATTATCCTCTATACCCTCTCCTATACTCTAACCCCATATTCTCAAAAGTTATCCTTTGTTGGACGCATGTAGCGCAGACGGAAGAGGTGCCAGCTGTCGTACGCACCCGATATCAGGTACCTGGCTTGGGGTTTGGCCATAACATTCGAGCCTGCCATCCCATCGGAGTCGGTGAATCTGTACCAGACTTACCTGGGAAGGATAAAATACTGACTTGTCCAACTGCTGGTCAGCGCAAGTCATTGTATGGGCCAAATACGTAATGAAATTGCCTCCGCGACATTCCGAAGAAGTATGTAGAATGCGTGGCGCGTCTCAAAAACGATTAAGTAGCGCCGTCCTTTATCCTTATTCTTTGTTGTCTGTGAACTCTTCTTTATTGGTATTCCTTGTAGCTTCTCATGAATTGTGCTTCCGTTTCACACAAATTTTATGTATAATTGAACAAGTAAATAAATGAGGGTCAGACGTAAGCAAAGCAGCAACTATTAATAATACATTGCAATTACTACTCTTTTATTGGATGAAAGCCTGACGCAAACCTAAGAATCTCCTGTGTCGAGCTCTCCTTCTTCTTCTTCCGTCCACTAGCGACCGTAATCCTCTGGACGGAGCTGCTGGGTGCTCCTGAATGAGCTGCTCCGCCTCTCGCTACCGTGTTCCGTGACCATTCGTTCCGTCGTGTGTGCAGCGTGAGATTAAGGTGAGAGAGAAGGCGATTCGGTGACGACGCAGACGAGGCGGGGCGATCGCAGACGGCCGCGGCTATAAAACGAGTCGAGTTACTCGGTAGTTTCATTCAGTTAACTCGCACTCGTCCACGAGTTGTGAGCCTCCCTGTCGCGACCACACATATCGTGACAATGACTACTTTCCTAAAGGTGAGTGAGGCTTCTTGAAGACATCGTCGTCGTCGTCGAGAGTTGGAGCAGCTCAGTAAGGTGGTTGGTTCATTTCAGCACCTGAACTTGGACGAGGCGGAGATGCCATCCTGCGATCGCACTCCACCCTGCACTCCGAAAACCCCGTGCTCTCCTCTCGATCTTCAAAACACCAAGTTCTGCTTCCGAAAAGGTGCATACCCCTCTATAGTCCAGGGCTTTCGAAGTTAATGGTGAGGTGCATTACAGGAGCAGATACTCCAGTCGTCTACCAACCAGAAGGTCACCCTCGTCAAGCCGTCATCGATGGAGAAATCTGGCCACCAATCTTCAAACCTCAGCACGTGAGGTAAGCGTTGAAGTTCCACAAATTATAGGCAATGCAGGTGGATTTTAAATCCATTCTAATACCGATAGCAACAATATGTTCCTTTTTGATAACAGCCGGCGCTTCTTCCCCGTGTAGCTAGTCTGCCATGCTCGTAACATTTGTGGAACATGTCTCGGGTAGAGCTTCAGCAAATATTCGCCTAGATCTCCTTAGAACAGACTTGGACTTGATAATGCCTACTATTCCTCAAAAACCACGATTCAGCCCTTTTGGTGGCTAGCCTATAGGCTGTCGGGAAATTCACAGGTGTTATTCCTCTGTTAACTAAGGCGAATTTTCTCAACATCTCCTAATCCTGATTGCAATACAGAAGACCTATTGTCTTCTACAGGTTCTTCAGAAACATATCGGAAGATTATCTTTTGAGGAACCCCCTCTACTACCCTGTCCCAAAAATATTCCTGGCACATACAACTCTTCTCCACTCCTTTGGGCAACGAAACCTTAACAGCTCATTATTCTGCACATATTTCCATACTTAGGAAACCTTACCCCGACACTTCTTTAGAGTAAAGTGACGGAAGCGTATGCCTAGAAAAACCTATTCACGTAAGGCTTCATCATGGAAGCTCGACGGCTCGATTTCTATCACTCGTTAAGAATTGATCGTTAAACTGTTGACGTGGGAGCCGGCTGTCCCTGTTGCACCAAAGTAACCCAGTACGTCTTCCTCGTTCGACCGCCCAAGAGCATCTTTCACGATGAAGTCTTGCGATCGCGATGGCAGTCGTTTCGGTGGGGGAACAGAGAGATTTGCATCTTCGTTCACTGCCTTGAGTTTCTAGGAGAGCTTCAGCGGTTCCATAATATCAGGGCTTTTGTTTAGCTTCAAGAAATATGTATAGTTCTGTGACATGGGATGACGTACGCAGCTGATACTTTGCGGTTGACCCTCCCAACTAGTATAGCGTTGTTCTGACATCCCACGGAATCTGATCCGTTAGGGGCTTCGAAGCGCACTGCATGAGCGGCCCACTTAATCTTCGACGACTTCGCCCAACAGCAGCGTCTCTGATCCTTGATAAGGCGTGGTCTTCAGAGATCTATGCTCACCTGCATAGATCATGTCACACGGACGCCCTGGAATAGGGTAATCCTAGGTTCCAGTTTGGTTACCTTACCTTTGGTACAGGAACGTCTTGGTTGGCACTTCACTAACGCACTTCTCAGGTGACTGTTGGTATCGTAAAGGAGGAATTGGGCTTGAAATAACACGATAACCAAGCCTATCTTCGTTGGGACCTAATTATTCTTTTAAAAAAGTCACGGCTATCGTTATTTGGTGACTGCCTTAGGCCGTCGGAAATCGGCTGATGCCATCTTTTGCTGTCAATAGCGAGTATTTCCTATAGTAGCTAACCTTTAGAGTTTAGAAGAATTCTCTTCTTCTGAAGGCTCAACAGAAAGCTAATTGATCAGAAGATCTATTGAGGAATCTTTTCAGCTACTATTCTCCAAAGCCAGTGAAGCTTTGAACTCCTAAGCTCGCCTTCGTGAGTTATATTAGGTTAGTTAGAAAGACGTGAGAAGATTTTCTGAAGGTTCGAGAACTTACTAATTTTCTTGGCCATAAGGTGGTAGTTGTAGGCCATTTTTGAAACATCTCCGTGATTTAGATAAACTTTTCCTTCCATTACGTTAATCACGATGTCAATCTTACAAGAGAATCTTCGAGCCATCGTCTTCTATGATTCATCGAGGCACCAGAGCGACGGCAGCCGCACGAAACATCAACAGTGCTCTGGCAGAGAACACCACCTCCATCAGCACTATCCAAGCGTCGATTCGCTTGCTCAAGAGGAGAACACACGGACTTCGAAGACAGGTCTTGGTCAGAACCCCCCCCCCCCCCACCACAGTGAAAGACTCCGCCATTCTCTATACTGTCAGGGATGACTCGAGGCCACTAGCCGTTGTCTTACGACAAGGCTCAGGTGTACTCATTCGACAGTCGTCAGCCGCCTCTTGGCCCTCGACTAGAAAAAAGTGGTCGATGGACTCACCATGTCTCGATCGATACCAAGTGATTTACCCGGGAATCCATTTGTCATGTTCTCCTTCTCCACCCGTACCGAAGGAAGCTTCTGGAAGACATGACTGGTGAAGATGAGAAATGGGTCCTCTACGATTCTAAAACGAGTCGTGCCGTGTGGCTCCGTCGAGGAGAGGAGAATACCAGCCAGCGGAAGCCACCAAATGGGCTTCACCAAATGAAGTGTCTCCTTTACTGCTTCTGGCATTCACGTTGAATGTTGTATTAATCGTAAGAGTTGCTCCCGCAAGGACACACATTCATCGGTAGCATTCGTGGCGATCAGCTTCAGAAGCTGGCAAACGCTATTCGAGAAAAATCGCCGAGATGCGTTTCTGTCCCCTTCCTTCACGACAACGCTATGCCGCATGTAGCTAAACAGACGTGAAATGTTGGAGAAGTGGAGCTGGGGCACGGTACCCCACCTACACCATTTCCTTGATATTGCCCTCTCTGACTTACACTAACTTCGTTACCTTTCCTAGGGCATCCCCTGCGAGGAAAAATCGACAGAAAAATAATCACATCACCATCGAAGATAATGAAAGGCGGTCAGTGATTTTCTTGAGTCGCAGTCTTCCCAGTTCTGGAAGAAGGAAACCACTTACCTGTCCATTAGGTTGGTAGTGACTAACGATGGTGATTAACTTGTTCGGTGCCAGTACAAACTGCTACCACTACCAGGGTTCGGATTCATCAAGGACGTACATAACTTTAACAGAGAATTCACAGCGGAAAACACAGATAGCGCTGCTTATCAAGCGATATGGTGAGCGATAAGCCGCGTTATCTGAGTTTTCCGCTGTGAATTCTCTGTTAAAGTTATGTAAGTCGTTGATGAATCCGACCCCAGATAAGGCGGCTTATCGCTCACCATATCGCTTGATAGGCTGCGCTATCAATGATTCCGGCTGTAATTTTCTCTGTAAATTGCTGCAAGTCGTTGATGAATCCAGCACCAGTTGGTAAGAAGTTTGCTAACGCTTCTCACAGCTGATTGGTGGCAATGATTAGAAGCTTCTTACTCCCTGGTAGCGACACCAGAGTTTGATTCCTCGTAATCAGTCACTTTTTTGCAATGCAATGACTCAGCACCCTACTCCATCTGTGGCTGTTTGGAATACATCACCCCGTCACTAAGAAACCGTGGGTGTTGCAAAGCAGCCGCTTCTTTCACTAACCTCAAGAACTACTAGCAGGTACTACATAATTTCCAAGCACACCTATATATTAGTTAGCATCGGGGCTTTTTTCCATGACTCATCCTCCTAACGACTTAAGGGGACGCATGATAGCGCAGTCAGGAGGAGGTGTCGGCTGTCGCTCCGATTCAAGGTTATTGGTTCGGATTTCCTGCCCAGGCCAGCCAAGGCTTCCACTCCTTCGGAGTCATTGAACTGGTACCAGACTCGTCTGGGAAGTTTAGAACTGGCTTGTCCAATGGTTGACCATGGCAAATCTTTGTATAAAGGATAAAAAAGATGAAGGACAGAGTTACTCAATCCCTTTCGAGATGCGCCATGCATTCTACTTCTACGGGATGTCGTGAAGGTGATTTGAGTGCGTATTTGGCCATATAACGACTTGCGGTGGCCAGCCGATGAACAAGTCAGCGCTTTATCCCTCTCAGACGAGTCTGGTACCAATTCACCGACCCCGGAGGGATGGGTGGCTTGGTTGGCCTGGGCGCGAAATTCGAACTAGGAACCTGGTATCAGGTGCACGCGGCAGTCAGCAGCTCTTCCGACTGCGCCACGCGCGCCCAAATCTTTGTCTACGCTTTCTACTTTGCAGGATGTTGTAGAGACAATATGAACGCGTCTTTGCCTACGCATTCAGACTGCCGCTTCAGCAGCCTGCAAAAGTAGGAAGCGTGGCGCATTCCTCAAAAGGATTGGCTAAGGCGACCTTTGCCCTTTTTTACGGCCTGAAGAACCTCGCCCTGTTTGCCTGACGGGATACTTCCTTCAACTGGCTGCACCTTCTGATCCCCTTGGAGCGAAAGCGTCTCGTCCACCTTATCAGCATCCTGATTCTGGCTGCTTCAAGGAACGCTCCGATCTTTTCAATGTTTCCACGCTTTGCCCGACGATAAGGAAAGGATGAGATTTCTTTCCCTTGGAGGAGCTTACAGCTAATCGTCTTCCTTATCGGATTTGATGGTGCTTGGTCCTCTCCCGATGTGATGGTCCTTAAGTTTCCGTATGCGGTGATACACTAAGTGGGTGATAAGGATGGTAAAAGGTCGCCGAAAAAACCCATTTATGACGCGCCGCGCACTATACTTCTGCGAAGAATGTAGAAGTGATTTATTTACGTATTTGACTGGTCGCGCGTAGCACACTCGAAGCAGGTGCCGGTTGTCGCGTGCACCTCTCCAGGTTCTGGGCTCAGATTTCCCGCTCAGGCCAACCAAGCTCTCCATCCCTTCGGGGGCGGTGAATTGGTATCGGACTTCTCTGTGAAGGATAAAGCGCGGACTTGTTCATAGCCTATCCAGCGCAAGTCATTGTATGGCCAAATACGCATTCAAATCGCCTTCACGATATCCCGTAGAAGTAGAAGGCGTGGCGCATCCCAAAAAGGATTGGATAACGCGCTTCTTTTTCCTTTTATTTTGGCCCGTACAATGAATTACAATGGTAGTCAACGAGCAAGACAGTGCTTCAATCCTCCCAGAGAAGTCTGAAACCTTTTCAACACCTCAGCGAGATGGCGAGAAGGTTTCGGGCCCACTTGGCGAGAACGTGACTCGAACCCCAGGTGGGCACAAGGCAGCTGAGGCCACTTTCGACTGCGCTATTCATGTCAAGGGAGTGCTTGCATCAGTCGATCTTCAAAGATCTTCAGTATTAAGCGTGGTAGAGTGACGTGAGGTCCAGTGGCTAAAGGCGCACAAACAAAAGTCCGGTTCCAATCCCAGTCCAGACACTCTTAAGCTCGTAATCGTCACGTGGTCGGTGGGCTTAGGAAGGATTAGGCGCTTATTTGGTCATGACGTGGATTCAGGCATCAGGACCTTTGAAAACAGCAAAATGCATCCTAGTAAATTGGGCAGAAGACCTTCTTGACCCGCTGGACAATTTTTTCTTCATTTTTTATTCAGCTTACAATGGGATTTACTCGGCGGTATAACTATCACCGTCATTGGACAGGTCAGCGATTCCATTCTGTCAGAACGGGGAGGCTGGAAGGCAAATAAGTCGCTGACCGCCTTTCCAACATCTTCAACTTTGGTAAATTTTTTCTTCACTAGAAATTCCGTAAGAGGCGGAATAAGTATTAGTTAAAGGGAACAATATCAGGGGAATATGGTGGGAAAGAACCGTGTCCCAACCCAGCTCCTGCAGTTTTTCATGGGTCTCTTAGCTACAGACGCGTGTAGCGCAGTCGGAGAAGGTGCCGGCAGTCGCGTGAACCAGGTTCTAGGTTCCTGGTTCGGACTTCGCGCCCAGACCAACCGAGCCTTTCATTCCTCCGGGGTTGGTGAATTGGAAACAGACTGGGAAGAACGAAGCGCTGACTTGTTCATCGGCTGGCCTGCATTCAAATCGCCTCCACTACATCCTGTAGAAGTAGGTAGAATGCGTGGCGCATCACAGAACAGATTGAGTAATGCCTCCTCTATCTTTTATTAAGTTTAGTACAAAATCCTGCGGCAAAAGTTGGCTATTTGAAGATTTGCAGAAGCGGCTTCTTCCAGCATTTCCCTTCCGCTTCCCAAGCAATGAAAAGCGTGAGCAGACGACGTTCTAGACATTCTAAGAAAAGCGTGACAATGTCTAGCTCATAATTTCAGGATGACGGAGCACGTGTTGCATCTCACGATCAGCCAATCATTATGCAAAAAGTTTCTGCGAATGTCGACAAACCAGCCGAAACCATCCCCCTAATCAGAAGTAGTGGCGATTAGACGTCTAATGACAGTATTATGGAAACGTTTGTGTACGTGTTCTGCAAAACAGAGACAGACGCGTCTTCCGCCGCAACTCCTCGCCTGCCACCAGCACGTCTTCAGACGTCGGCAATGTGTGATGGTGACGCGCCAAACAGGGCCAGACAGCAGACGCGGCAACGGTGAATTATGAAGAGCGCTGAGGATGCAATTGGCATTGTTTGAGCGGGTAGACTACCCAGATAACAGCCAGCCAGCAGCTGGTAATTTGACCAGCGGATTCTTCAGTCTCGGGTAAAGGTAACCTGGGGGCCGGATTCATCAACGCGCATACCCACGTGAGTGCGGGGTATAGGGGCTGGACGCACCCACGATGTGGCATTCCTGATAAATCTTACCTACATCATGGGCCTAGTAGTGGGTCGAGAAAACCCATCGATTGTCGTGGGTACATCCGCATACCTGCTACCATTTCGCGCCCCATTTACAAAAATGCGCTCCACTGAGATCAGCTGTTCTCACGAGGTTCTGTGAGCTGCTTCTTTTCCTGAAAATGAACATGTAAAGCCTCCTGAAACTGCGTCACCAAAAAAAATATACGAAATCGCGAGGAATACCTCGAAACTCCGAGAGAAATTTCCAATTAAATTAGCGAATTTTTCAATATTTCTCCTAGTCGGAGAGAATTATGGGAATGTGGCCCCTCATTCTTCCTCCTTCCCTAACTTGGGCAAGCTTTTCACTCCACATTGACGGTGGAGTCAGCAGAGTGCTAGAAGAACAACTTTTCTGAACGTCTGTCACGGTTCTTCTACCTTATCCTGGATTCAGCTGATGAATACGATTCGTGCCCTATACCCAGCGCGGATGAGGGGTGGTCTTACCCTCCAGTAATCTACCCATTCCTTCCTCTTGATGAATCCGAGCTCCGGTGGTATGCGGAGATGCCTAGAAGGACTGTCGGGTATCCACCACCCCGCTAATGGGTAGGTAACGCATACCACTCTCTTCTCAAGATGGACATTTCAAATCAAATTGGACTCTCAGATCTATCCTAGTGGGGGAGGGGCAATTCGCTCAGTTTTTTTTGAAAACAATGGTAACATTAAAAGTGTCTTAACTTTCAAATATGAAGTGATTTAGGTTGCAAGAGGTTCTTGGCTCACAACTTTTTTCAATCAGGAAATCTCACCCTGTTTATGTTTGTTTGAGCTTTTCTAGCTGTGGCTCCCTCTGACTAGGACAGATCGGGATACTCTTCTATGTAAGCTTGAGGGCTTTGAAATCAAGCTTAACCTCTTGCGGATTAAAAATGGTTTTTTCCTTATAAAAAACTCTGAGAAAATTTGAAAAACTTCATGTTCAAGGAAAATTAAGTACGACTTTATCTCAAGCTTTTTTTGAAATTTACCTCCCCGATAAGTGAATGTTGTTTAAAATTTCATGATGTCTTATTTTTTGAGAAATACTATAATTAAAGGGTGTTTTAAGAAGGCAAAAAGCACTGATTGATATGAGCTGATTAAAAGATGAAAGGCGCGCCATGCACTCGACTGGGCCGTCGCGATTTTTATGTGATTGCAAAAAAAAAAATTCTGTTTCGCGGAGTTGCACACATCTCAACGGTTCAGAAAAAGTAATTGTACAGAACACAAATACAGTCGTATTGGTGTTTAGGTGTGCAACAAGTGCTTTATCAATCAGAGGAAAATGGCAGTGATGTAGTTGAGCGCAAGGCGCGATCTCACATAAGTTTTAAAACAGAACGTTTCCTTAAAAAAGTAAATTTTATAAAGTTTCAAACAGTATGTCCATAAGTTTTAAAACAAAACCTCTCCTTAACCAATGAAAATTTTATAGAATTTCAAACAGTGGGTTCGCTTGGGACCATTTGATATAAAAATTTCAAAGAAAGTCAAGCCAAATTTTTCTTGAAGAAAAGGCTATTCTAGTTGTCTCGGAGAGTCTCTATTTTATTCAAATTGATTTGAAAGATGTTCAATTTTATCTAAAAGCCGTCTGAATTGCGTAGAACAGTGTCTAGTTTGATTTTAAAAGCATTCTATTTTATATGAAAATTGTATAGTATCACTAGTGCTCAATTTGACGTGAAAATGCTATACTTGACCAAAAGCTCGGTTAAAAAAATTTGAGTTAAAGGTAAAAAAGCTACTACACCCGTAAATGGGTGAGTAAGGTATGTGTTGACCACGTCGTGCGCATATTTCCCTCTTCCACTTGGCGTACCCTGGAATTTAATGGTTAATGAATCTTGCTCATAATTCTCCCCTGATGGTGTGTGGTGGTCCTCAACAGGAATCACGAACGGTACTGCTATCGTTAACTTCAGATCGGCCAAGATGATGAACGTGGAGGACGACGACGTCTTCATTGCCACGTATCCGAAGTGCGGCACCACCTGGCTTCAGCATATCTGTCACCAGCTGATTCGCGGCGAGAACTATCAGGCCGCCGAGGGAAACGGTACGTCTGGCGATTTTTGTTCGAAACCTAGTCTTCGGCTAACATTCTTGACGACCTCTCTGAGTCAGATTGCGTCCTACCTTGGCTGCATGCTTAAAATTGCCGTGACGATTGTAAGGTGACAGATAAAGAAGCGCCACAGGATTTTCTCTATTACTCGTGTAGCCTACAACCAATCTCAGATCATAGCACTTCCTTCAGATATAAAAATATATATATATATAACAAAAATAATAAAAAAAGGCCTATAAAGAATAAAACAGGCGTTAAAAAGTGTGATTTTTCTGGTACTAAAATAAAGGATGAAAAGGATAAAGTTCACACGTCAGAAGACTGAAAGCAGCCAAAGGAGTCAACGCTGTATGCTGACGTCTCTACAGAGTACGACTTTGAGCCTGGGCCGACCGTAATTTTGGAGTTTCGCTTCAAAGTTACGGTAGCTCGTCAATGGTGGGATATTCTTCGATGGTTCAACAGACCGCTCTGGTCAGGCTCTTCTCTAAAATGACGCCTCTACTCACGTTATTCACCACGTTGAAGCCATCGTTTAAGAAGAACAACGGAAATACTCCGAATCGAGCGAAGGTATCGGGCCCCTCCCAGGCCAACTAACCCTTGCAACCATCTAAGGTCGCCTAATAAATACCTATCTTGCTTAGGAAGAATAAAACACCTACTCGTTTATCGGCTTGCCTCGCCAGCCATTACTTGGGCTAAATAAGCATTTAAAATGCCTCCATGACGATCTGAGCCAGACCCGAACTTGGAAATCATCCGGAGTGAAGAGAATGGTCGCCGCCTCCAACTCGCTACGTGATCACTGCGTAATTTATTTTTTTACCAGCCAAGAACTCTGAACGGTCTCTGCTATTATCAGCAGCTCAAGTGCATCCTGCGTCTTTTTAGGCACGTGAAAGCGCTTTTAGGCGCGTGGAAGCGCAGTCGGAAGACGCCCCGGCCGTCGTACACACCCCCGATTCAAGATTCTTGGTTCGAGTCCTGCCCAGGGTAACACAGCCTTAAAATCTATCTAGGGTAGGTAAATTGGTACCAGACTTTTTTGGGAAGAACAAAACACTGGGCTCTAAAACACCTCCTTCGGCTGCTCTCAGTCTTCTGACTGTGAACTGCTCCTGAAGGACTTATGGAAACCATGTGCTGTACAGCCTCAATTTTCAGAGATGTGCGTCCAAAGTCCGATGATTGAGCGAATGGGAGCGCAGTACCTGAGCACCGTCACTCATCCCCGTATTCTGAAGACTCACTTCTCGGTGCTGAACGTGCCGAAGAGCAGCAAGGCCAAGTACATCTACTGTGTGAGGAATCCGAAGGACTGCTGCACGAGGTAAGCACCGCCATCTTCTTTGTGCGATGTTTCTGAGACGAAAAGCGGGGTGTTTAAGCTACTTCCATCACAACCGCAACTTCAAGATCTACAACTTCGCGGACGGTGAATGGGACACGTTCGTGGATCTTTTCCTCTCGGGCCAGCTTGCATTCGGAGACTACTTCGACCACCTGCTCGGCTGGTTGCCGCTCATCAACGAGCCCAACGTTCTCTTTCTCATGTACGAGGATATGGTGAAAGATCTCGAAGGGAGCATCTACAAGGTGCGTCCCATACACCTGATCAGACGACTGTGAGGAGTATATGAGCTGACTCGTTCCAGATCGGTATGTTCCTCGGTGGCGAGGCGATGAAGTGCGTGCAAGATCCCGTTCGTCTGCAGGCAGCCGTGCAGAACAGCCGCATTGAGGAGATGAAAAAAGATCAGAAGCGCTGGTTTCCTGAGGCACAATTGTAAGTCTTCACATTCTCTGAACCTGCTGCACAATCATCTGACCTGCAATTACGCTCTCGAACCAATATTTTTACAACGAGTACTCTAGCAAAGGGCATAGTGACACCCACAATCTGTTCTAGATGAGAGCAGATCGTGTAGGTGTACGCATCGGACACGGGCAATTAGCTGGAGGTGAAAATATCAGCATAAACGTGTATTTCCATAGAATTTTTTTCGCACACCCAGCACAAGAAATCCGCTGCCCTTGTTAGGAGCATTGATTTTATGTCCGGACGTTAGTAACGTCGTAGTCACCTGGAGCCGAATTCATCAACAACTATACCCTCGCGTATGCTAGGTATAAGGGTTAGAGATAAGGCAAGAGATAGAGATGCAGGCTTCGCCGTGGGTATCTCTACCCCTTGGCCATGGCATGTATGGGACTGCTCATACTCCGCGATAAGAGCGACTCGCCCGCTGTGCAAAACATGCATATCGATCAAAATCGAACTCGCGCCGCTGAAACGTGTTCATACTCTGTAAGATCCCAAACTCGCTCGGTCCAGCTGCACCGCGTGTGTTGTGCGAATGCACACAAACACCGCATTTGACGACAGCGCCCTAGAAATGCACCTCAGCGGCCACGGTGGCGGCCCTTCTTCCTCCGCCAAGCCGTGTGCGTCGCGTCGTGTCGACGTGGCAATTTTCGATATCCACCAACACCATGGTCAGTCGATATGGAGGAGGGTTGTTGATCGGTCGGTGGAGGATCGCGGCTCTTTCACCGCCGCTACAGGAGAACCTTGGGAGACGGGACCAGTTCTCGCACGAGCAGCGTGAATGCACCGCAACATGAAGTCTCTTCCCTAGCCTGTCTCTGCGCTCGAAGAGCGCAGAACCCAGCCACGGACTCCCCTGAGCGACGAAAGCGGTTTCCACACGAGCAGCTTTGGTGGCACACACCCTGGAGTCCCTTCCCTAGCCTGGTTCTGCGCTCGAAGAGGGCAGAACCCAGCGGCGGACTCCTCCTGAGCGACGAAAGCAGTCTCCGCACCGGCAGCTTGGATCGCACATACCCTGGAGTCCCTTCACTACTTTCTTCAGATGAACCTTTGTTTTATGTTCCTCCGTGGCGCTTCAGTTAGGAAGAGCGCAGAACCCAGCTACGGACTCCCCTGATCGAGGAACGCAGTTGGAGGGCGATTTTTCGACGACGCCGTCGAATTCAGTGTGTTGTGTGCATCTACACGACACACGCGGTGCAGCTGGACCGAGCGAGCTTGGGACCGTAGTTTCATACTCGAGCGCCGGTGGTGTCGCTCCAGTCCTTCTTGTCGCCTGTTCATACTTGCCGGTTCTACGCACGCCATGCGCCCTGGGCTCGCTGCGCTCTCGTCGCCCGTGCAAAACATGCCAATCGATTAAAACCGAGTGCGCGCGCGGTACTTATGAAGCAGAGGGCCCGTGGTGTAGTGGGGCTGTCGGGAAACATGTTAACGCGGCAACCACGGCACCCGAGAACGGGTGCTTTATAAGCACGGGCCCCGTGGTGCCGTGGGTTTCCCGCGTTAACATGTTTCCCGGCAACCCCACGGCACCATGGGCCCTTTGCTTCACAAGTACCTGCGCGCGCTTCTGAAAAGTGTTCATACTCGAGCGCCGGCCCTGTCGATCCAGTCGCTCCAGTCGCTGCTGTCGTCTGTTCATACTTCCGCACGCTGCGCTATTGTCGCTCCTGTCACTGCTGCCGCGCCGCTCGCCGTCGAAGTATAAACGGGCCCTTATAACCGCGAGTTAGTTGTTGATGAATCAGGCCCCTGGCAGCGGCCCTCTAGTAGCTTGCCCACGCGGACGAGATGTCATGGGTCAGCGCTCTTCTGCCATATCATAAAAAGCGAAAACAATACTAGAGTATAATGATGAACAAGAAGACATGAATAAAAAGTGTAAGAAGCCTTAAAATTTTGTTTCGTTCCGTCCTTCAGACGATAGTAAGAACCATACAAGACGTATAAAAGAGTCTAACCGGAACTCTTTAGTAAAGAAGGAGAAATCCTTCTGTAAAGAAAAGAAAAGAAAGGAAAAACGGCTTTTTTGTACTTTCACAACTACGGCAGAGGTCAAGGAGGTGTCCAAAAACATTTTTCACCTAAACCTCACCCAAGGAGCTATTTGGGGTGTCGATCTCGAATTTGACATCAGGTCTTGAAATTTCGGCCGATTACGCTAGGTTTCGGTAGGTATACATTACTAATGTTGTTGAGGTCATGAACAAAGATCTCGCCCAAACTTCGCAATGGGGGTTATTTGGGGTACTGGTTACAATCTGACATCCGATGTTGGTACTGCTGTGGAGTAAACTAGGTAAACGTGTAGTTTTGCCGGCTAATCAAACAAATCAAAATCAAACACGTGTCGTAATCAAGAATAAAGGGTCATTTCGAAGGTAAATCATGATCTGTAAAAAAACGGCAATAAGGGAATCGAAGCAGTGACCCCATTTCCGACACACCGAGCACTACTCCTGCGTCAACGCCACCGCTGGCAAACGGTTCTTAAAGCCCCGCAGACTTCTGCGGCCAGCGACGGACGGCGAAATCGATGAGTCACGCCGCTCAAAGGCGGCTGCCGGCCGGCCAGCGGCGCGGCTCGGCGGCGACGGCGAGGTACTGTAGTCTTTCTAGTCGGGACCAACTAGTGACGCGCCCGTTTCCGCTCTGGATCCCCGCCGCGAAAGGGCAGAGCGCAGACAGACTCTCCCGGCGCCGCTGGAGTGGTCTCGTATGATTCAAATCATTTTCGGCGGTGCCGCTCCAGCCGCTGGACGGCACCGCTGGGCTCGCCGCTGCCGGCGAGCTCTGCGTCTCTGCCCTGTGATGAAGGATAGGGCAGCGGCAACGCCGCAGAAGTCTGCGGGGCCTTTACGGAGCCCCCGTCGCTCACTGCTCCCGCGCCAACTCCAACCTGCAGTCCAGCCCACACAACTCCAACAGGTCACAACTCGCTCAGGATTTTCATTTTGCAATTTTGACACGCATATTCATAGTCAACATTCTTAGCTCTTTTTAATAACTCTTGTCTCCATTTGAAGTTCAATTGAAGGTCGAAACCCTTCCCTAGTTAGACGATTGTAAGAACCTTACAAGATGTATAAAAGAGGGGATCTACCCAGAATTGATCAGTAAGGAAGGAGAGCCTTTTAAAAAGAAAAGAAAAGAAAAAACTCACCGAACTTCCTCAGTGGGAAATAGTGGTGCATTTGAATACCATGCAGTTAAGACGAGAACGAAGGAACCTAGAATCTGATTTCGGCTGCATACGACAGCTGGTGCCTCCTCCGGCTGCACTACTTTGTTCGATCCTCGAAGATTGAAGTGGAGAAGTGTTCGATGTGAACAGTACTTGTGTGTCACTCGATCCTAAGATACTGGCTTATGCCCTGCATCATCGAGAGAGAAAAAGCTCTTCTTCGTATGTAGAAGGGAAATTGGCTTAACGCACTATAACACAGACACAGAGATTGAGGCTCTTTGAGTCACTTGCGCGATAGCGGACGTTCAAGGCCACGAAAATGAATTCCTTTGCTGTTCATATATGATATCCCATTCACTGCCATTACTTCGTCCACCAGCTGGTGATCGTGTGGTGAGGTGTTGTATACTAGGCTACTTTCTGCGACACTCTGAGAGTTTGTCTAGAGTTTCATTAGCGACATGTTCCATAACGGCAGTTTCCGATCAGGATTTCGGAAGCATTTGACATTAGCGTCATGCAGACCGCTCTGATATGCTGCGTAAACTAAAATAAACTCTTCTATATATATATTTGAAATCTTTTAAATTGGGCACTGCCTTGACATGACGTCCGCAAACGTTCGTTAATCCAGACGCACGTCTGTGACACGTCTTCTGAATCCTGATACTCGTGTGTATGGGACAATATCTGTGGTAGGCCTTCTGAATCGTGACGTATGTCACAAAGCGTCTGTATGACTTCTTTTACATATCTTCCGAATCGTGAAGTAAGGGACACTTCCTCGGCACTACGTAAGCGTCTTTTGAATCCAGACGCATAGAGCAGGACGTCTTTGACACGTCTCCTGAATCGTGACGAACGGGAGACGACGATGGCACAACGTCTGTGACACGTCTTCTGAATCCTGATACTCGTGTGTATGGGACAATATCTGTGGTAGGCCTTCTGAATCGTGACGTATGTCACAAAGCGTCTGTATGACTTCTTTTACATATCTTCCGAATCGTGAAGTAAGGGACACTTCCTCGGCACTACGTAAGCGTCTTTTGAATCCAGACGCATAGAGCAGGACGTCTTTGACACGTCTCCTGAATCGTGACGAACGGGAGACGACGATGGCACAACGTCTGTGACACGTCTTCTGAATCCTGATACTCGTGTGTATGGGACAATATCTGTGGTAGGCCTTCTGAATCGTGACGTATGTCACAAAGCGTCTGTATGACTTCTTTTACATATCTTCCGAATCGTGAAGTAAGGGACACTTCCTCGGCACTACGTAAGCGTCTTTTGAATCCAGACGCATAGAGCAGGACGTCTTTGACACGTCTCCTGAATCGTGACGAACGGGAGACGACGATGGCACAACGTCTGTGACACGTCTTCCGCGTCGTGATGTACGGCGCAGAACAGACGTCGGCACGACATCTTCTACATATCTTCTAGATCGATCCATACGGGACATGACTTTGGCACGCATACAACAATCGTTCCGTAATCGTCTTTTGAATCCAAACGCATGGGGGACGACGACTGTGACCAGTCTTCTTAAATACACCGTACGGACCACTACTTTGGCACGAGGTCCATAAAACCCTTTTGAATTCAGAGACAGGGAGCACGACGTCTTATTGTTAGACATGTCTTCTGAACCGTGGCGTACGGGAGACGACGATGACCCAGTGTCTCTAACACGTCTTCGGAATTATGACGCATGGCACATGACGTCGTTACGCCACATGCAACTTACCCTTCGACGGATTTCACGTGCTGGCCGCGAGTCCCCATACATCGGGATCACTGTCGTAGCGCACTCCGCGCATGATTTTCACATGTGTCTGACGGCTATTTGTGGCCGGATCAGCCAGTCAGCCACGGTGGATGGGCGATTATAGGCACTGCCCATACTCGTCGCACCCTCGAAGGCTGTGGTTAGGCGATGACGATTAGTCGAGAATGAGTGCCGCGCCGACCGTCGGACTTTGGTTCTGCCCGCGATGATTGCCTGTGTGCCGCCAACGGGGATATTATTAGAGACAATGACTCCATAGAAGCTTTCACTGAGTGCGGGAGGGGTAGGAAGCTGACCAGCTAGCTGGTCGTGGGCCGGTTGCCTTCGTTTTCGTTGACTTACCGGTTCGAAACTGGTGGTCGTCACGGCCACACCCCAGCAGCCAGCTGGTCAGTTGGCTGAACCAGGGTGTGGCCGTGACGACCTGTTTTCTTCCAGTAACAGGCTGACGTGGATTTGAGCGACGACGTAGCACGCCGATGAACTTCCTTTCATGGGGATCGCTCGGAAAAAGAGCAGAGAAAGGGACGAGGGAAAATAAGGATGCAGTGTGGTAGGGCGGCACGGCAGAGACTTCTTGGGCAATGAAATAGGTCAGCGGTGCGCTTGCTGATATCGTTTCGCACCATCGTGGCTTCGAATCGTTTCACAGAACGAACACCACCTTGCTACTATTGAGCGACC
Organism: Heligmosomoides polygyrus bakeri; assembly: GCA_947359475.1. NCBI lineage: Eukaryota > Metazoa > Nematoda > Chromadorea > Rhabditida > Heligmosomidae > Heligmosomoides > Heligmosomoides polygyrus. The sequence continues at coordinate 93,806,741 of OX375868.1, read as the reverse complement.
TCAAACTTGGGTAATTAAACCTTTACATACAAGTAGCTGTTAAATAACATTAACTGTTCGAAAAAGGGAAAAACTGTTTCCTAATATCATATAACTCGGATGGAGCCCGTTACAATGGTATTAGGCGCGGTTATGCACGTGGCCAAAGTGTGTTGTGTGTGTTCAAATGTTTTTGAAGGAACATAGAAAGTAGAATATTTATTGATCCGAAAATTAATAAAAAAGAATTTCACTGAAATACAATGAAATCTGGACTTGTAAAACTCAGCAAAAGTAGGACAAAAATTTATTTGGCCAAAAAATGATGCAAAATCACTTTAGCACGAAAGATTACAGATGAGCTTTTAAAGATTCTAAGCTTAGCAAGTGCGACTTTTTCCTTGACTTGTATAATGCGGAAATCGCTATTTTTCAAAGCAATTTTGTGGTTCCTTTTCTGAAGAAAAAGAAGAAGAAGAAGGAAATGAAGAAGAAGGATATTTATTATTCAAAAGCGATGCAGTATATAACTTGCAAGAGTACAGAATAAAGAACGTCGTTAATCAACCCTCTTTGGGATGCGCCACGCATTCTACTTGTACGGACGTTGTGAAGGCGATCTGAACGCATATTTCGCCGTAGAATGACTTGCACTGGCCAGCCGATGAAAAATTCAGCGCTTTATCCTTTCCAGACAGGTCTTGTGCTACAGACTCCGGAGAGATGGATGGCTTAGTTGGCTCGAGCGGGAAACAGCAACCAAGAACCTGGTGTCCCAGGTGCACGCAAAAGCCCGCGCCTCCTCCCACTGCGCTACACATGCTTTCTGATAGACCACCTAATTCCATATGGGCCCATCATGGCTTCAGATAATTTAACAGGATGACAGATATAGCATGAATACCACGCGGCTTTGATGGAGCAACCTCAAACTTAGGTAATTGAACCCGTGTTTATACATGCGAGTTTAGGCGCAGCCGGACGAGACGCCGGCTATCGCTTGCATTCCGATTCAGATTCCTGGGGACGGATTCATCAACGCTTACAGTATGCGGGGAATAGGGCGGATTAGGCCTATGGTATACTCCCGCGTCGCTCCAGCGACAGGCGCGGGGCAACTGTCAACGGCGCGCCTTCGCTGCAGTGGAGGACGGCGCAGTGGGGCGCGGTTGTCAGTTGACGCGCCATCGCTCCCGCGGTGCGTCGCAGAGGGGTGTTATACCTCCGCGTCGTGGGAGTGAAACATACTCCCGTGCGATGGCCGTCGCATCCCGTCGCTCGTCGCAGTGCACTGCACTGCGACGAGCGACGGGGAGCGATGGTCGCGGAGGAGGGAGCGCCTGTCGTGCCCTATTCTATGCACTTCCGCTCACTTATTTCGACACTTCCTTGGTTCATGACCATACCACAGCAATTCCAACACACGTTTGGTGATGTTGGGTGGTCATGTGATGTCTCTCTTGTCCTCCTCGTAGGGTTTTCATCGTCGCTAGACTCATTTTGGGTTCTTTTCGAAGGTTGAACGGCTAGTTTTTTGAGGAAATATTTTTCTAGGCCGTTTTTCCTCACTTTTGTGCCGTTCCTCGCATTTTTTTTCGCCTCCGAACTTCCTCGCCGGCACCGAAATCTACATTTCTGTGCCAACAAGTCGCAGGGAGGATCTATTGACATGTCCGGCACAGAAATGGGCCAATTGAACGGCTAGTTTTTTGAGGAGATAGCTGGCGCGGGCTTTTTTGCGATTGTAGCTAATTACATTGCCATAAGTTTAGCGCACTTTGCTAGTGCCCAGTAGTGTCAGGCATGCAACTCGAGTGAGCCGTACACAATGCACATAGAATCGACGAAATCAACCAAGTGAGTGAAGATTGTCCATCTGGCACATTACAGAGCATCGGCAAAGTACGCCATGCAACTTGGCCATGCAACTTCGAGAACTTCTATGTCATGGGAAATAAACGGCTCCAATCGCGTAAAGGCTGATGGAATCATTTTTTGAGCCGCCCACGACGAAATTCCCATGATCTGGTGAAGTTATACAAGTGATTGCGGAAATCTCAAAGCGGTGAAAAGAACGATGTCAACCCTTTCTCAAAATATGTAGCTATCTAAATTGGAGGAGTTATGAGCATGCGACGTTTTGCGGCGGAAGAGTCCATCGCAACCCTTTTTTTAACCATGCGACCCTAGCAGTACTGCGTCTCATGCGGGGTTAGGGTTTTGCGATTCTACCACTGCTTTTGCTTTTTCTAATACGGGTTGTCTCGAAAAAACTTATGCGCTCTCTATGAAGTCAAATAATCTTGTTCTGTTTCATGAAAAATCTATGTAAACTCGTTTTGAGAAAAGAAAGACTCCTAGGTTGGGTGTCCGACGGCGATTAAGATATTTGATTCCTTTTCCTATACCTCCCGCTCCCCCGCTGCATTTGTCTGAACATTCCTGCAGCACAATGTTCTCAGTTAGTCTAACTGGGCTCTTGAGCGAATTCACGACAGGACTCACGGTGGATGTGATGGACAAAGCACGATTTCGTCACTGCTCTGGATCAGCTGATTCGCTATAATTCTGCAAAAGTCTCCGTCTGCAGAGCTGCGTGAACTATGTCAGCCTCAGCGATGGCGACGGCTCGCGACGCGCATCGCGAGCCGTCGCGTTGCTGTGCACTCCCGCGTCGCTGCAACGGACGGGAGTATACCATAGCCTTAGACGTACCCACAATGAGGCATTCATGATAAACCTTACCCACCACATCGTGGGTATATCAGTGGGTAGAGAATACACAAGGACCGTTGTAAGTACACCCGCATACCCGCGAGGATTCCGCGCCCTACTCCCAAAATGGCGTGCCAGTGAGATCAGATGTTCTCGGGAGAGATTCTTTACCCTTGATTCCTTTCATGAATGCGAATCGTACCCGATACCCACTGTTGGTAATAGGTACGGTTCCCTCACGGTATCTCTGCTGATATCCACTGCTTACTGAGTCCTACCCCTGGTTCAGATTTCGCACCCAGATCACCCAAGCCTTCCATCCTTCGAGAATAGGTGAAGTGGTACCAGACCTGTCTGGGAAGGATGAAGCACTGACATATCTATCGCTAGGCCGTCACAAGGAACAGAATGAAGACGGAGTTGAACAGCTTTTGGATGCGTCCAAGTGAGGAGGCGGAACGTTGTTTGTAGTCAAATTCCCTTACCCGAGTAAGGCGTTAGAGTTCCAGTCGCTGCTTCATGATGTGAGGACTTTTTGGCAAATGCTGGGGAAGAGATGCTCCGATGCTGTGTGAAGGGAGCCACGCAACTGCATTTTTGGGTTTTCCCTAACCTGACTAGAAGAAATCCCCATTTTTCTCATCCATGGACTGCAGCAAGCAGCTTCTGGAATGAGATTCCTCTTTACGATGCATTGCTGCCAAAGGGCGCGTGTAGCGCAGTCGAGGAAGGTGCCGGCTGTTGCGTGCACCCGATACCTGTGATTCATGGTTCGGATTTCCCACCAGGGCCAAGCTAGCCTTCTATCGTTCCGGGGTCGGTGAATTGGTACCAGGCTTGTCTGGGACGGAGAAATTGTCTGATTTGTCTGATTTGTCCATCGGTCGGCCACCGCATGTCATTGTATGGCCAAACGCGCATTCAATTCACATCCATGACATTCCGTAGAAGTAGAATGCGCGGCGCATCCCGAGAGGGACTGAGTAACACCGTCCTTTAACCTTTATCGTTTATTGCTTCCAAAATAATACCCTTTACATCACTTCCTTCTCGTTTGAACTTCGCGGCTAGTCCTACACTATTCAAAGTTCCTCCGACTATTTTAGTTGAGATTTCAACCCTTGCCAATTAAAGACAGAAAACAAGTGCATACTTTATGCGCCGTGCCTCTTTTTGTTGACGTAGATTGCGCTGCACTAGTCATGTCCTGTTACTATAATATAGGCCTTCGGTTATTCGAAGTAGAGTGACGAGAAGGATGCGTAGGAAGGAGTACAGCCATGATTTAGGTTCTCTTTGCGGTCTACTGTGAAATAGTTCAGGCCTTATTACCGATGTGCTGGTAAGTCAAAAGGGTGACATGGGGACAACTTCTGGGGCGGGTGATGAGCTAATTGCATGGCGATCTATCTCAGTTAGTACGTCTAATGTAGGACATGATAGAGACTCGAATCAAGGTACTGTAGCTAAACTCCGCGTCTCAATCAAGAATGGGAAGAAATTGGAAAAAAGTATGGTAATGACTCAAAAGATGAATTCATGGCTCGTTCTGCAGAGGCATCTAAATGTCAACAATTTTCTTTACTCTTAGACAGCCTCAAAATAAGCACGTATCTGACGTAACCTGGAAGGATGAAGGATAAATGATAAAGAACGGCGCTCCTCAAATCCTTTTGGCATGCGCCACTCATTCTATTTCTACGGAATAGTGTAGAGGCAGTTTGAATGCGCATTTGGCCTGACAATGACTTAAGGTGGCCAGCTGATGGACTGGTAGCGGTTCACTGACCTCGGAGAAATGTGAGGCCTGGCTGGCCTGGGCGGAAAATCCGAACCAGGAGCTCTTAATCAGGTATACCCAACGCCTCTACCAACTGCGCTTCAACGCCCCCAATCTTGGAAGCGCACGGTTATTAAGTTATAAATTGTTTATGCTGTAACGCAGTCGGAAGAGGTGCCGGCTGTCGCGTGCATCCGATTCCAGGTTCCTGGTTCGAATAGCCCGCCCATGCCAACCAAGCCTTCCATCCCTCCGGAGTCAGTGAATTGGCACCAGACTTGTCTGGGAAAGATAAAGCGATGACTTGTATGGTCAGAGACGCATTTGAATCGCTTCCACGACATCACGTAGAAGTAGAATGTGTGGCGCATCCTAAAAAGGACAGAGTAACGTTGACCTTTATCCTTATTGGGAGACATTGGGAGATTAATCCATTGGGATTTGTATCTGAAAAGCGTCAATAAGACCTAATCAAGTGTAGAATAAGATCACCACCAGGGGCTGGGTTCATCAACATCAAACTCGTGGGTCAACCTGGGCAGAGATACCCACGAAGCATTCATATCTATTCCTTATCTTATCACTAACCCATATATCCTGCATACCTACGGGCTTTTTTTATGAATTCGGCCGCAGATTTGCATTTGAGGAACAATCCGCTCTGGTGTGCGGCACACTTCAACTTGAAGTTTTCTCACAAAATCGCAAATTAAAGTGCAGAGCACGGTGCACTCTTGCACTGTGTAGTAAGCAGGCTAATTCAGTTCCTATCCTCATTTTTTCTTGATTGTCTACAGGAACTGCTCTATTTTGACTTTAGTTACAGACACAAGAGCGAGTTCATCCGTAAAGGAGGCAGCCGTGACTGGAAGAATCACTTCTCCAGAGAGCAGAGTGACAGGATGGATGCCATCTTCCGAACTCGGATCGCCGGCACAGCGGCTGAGAAGTGAGTCCAACCAGCAGCCAGTTCGGGATCGTTCTCTCAGTTCAAGTTCCGATTCAGATGGTGGCAAGAGGAGATGTCGTGGGACCCGCTGCCACTCACCGCTCTCGCTCACCTCGATCTCGAAGACGACATTGAATCCGTATCCAGACGAGGTTCGTTCAGCCTGCAGGTCGATCCGCTCAAGGTTGGTTGCATATGTTCTCCAGGTACATGGGGACCTAAGGTTGATAATAAAACGGGACTAAATAGAACTGTTGTAGAATTCCGGTTCCTGCTCAAACTGCTCGGTGTAGAGACGCTAATCTCAGTCGAAACCAAGGCGTTTCTACCTTACTAAAGGGAAAAAGTTATATATATATATATATATATATATATATATATATATATTCTTGTAGTACAAAACATTGTCTTCCAAGTGCTATAAAAAACTGCGCAAAAAATTACAAACCTAAGCGGAGAAATCAAGTGCGCAAATGGCTACTTTTTCACTTTTTCACTTTTCACTTCAACGACCTAAAAATTGACAAAATTCATGATGAAAAAAGAAATGCAATACATGCTCTGATAGGGCAAATCATTCTCTTTCGAAAGCTATACAGCGCTATGCAGGAGACCGCCGGCGAAATCTGCAGTGAATCGTTGAAAAAAAAACGGCGAAGACTTATGCGACAACCTAATATATTGTGACAACACGAAGTGAAAGGCTTCGGAGTGAACCAGATGTAACGATATAAATCCCTTTGTAAATAATGTGGAAGCGCAGAGGAAGAACATGTCACCTGTCGCGTTCACCCAATTCAAAGTTCATGATTTCGATTTCCCGCTCAGGCAAGCCGAACTTTCCATCCATCTCGGGCCAGGTTCATCAACCGTTTACCGGCCGGTGAAAAGTAATGCGTGTGTGGTAAGTTTGGGGTCGAACTATCTGCATCGGTTACTACGCGGCCGGTATGGTGAATCCGCGTTAAGAATTTGTGGGTTTTGCCGCCTGCCGCTTGCCGCAAAAGTGTGAGGAGGCCTTTAGCAAGTCCGATATCGTGAGGTGAATACATATTTCTGAAACACACAAAAATTTTCAAAAACGACCTGTTTTTTCTGGGGATGATGTTTTTTCTGAAACTATTAACCTATGTGATTCTTTGACTACGAAGAATCGAATGCGAATGACGTCGGCTCGTAAAAGCTGGTGTTGTCTAATTTAAGGTGATACATATTTTTGTAGCGTACTGTACTCTTATGATACCTGACAAGGGAAGGGTCTGAAGCGTATGTCTGAACGGGGAAGCGAGTCATATAGGGAGAATCCTCAATCTTCAATTAGTATAAAAATGTGTTCATTTTTTGCCAAGTCGTTAAACTCAAGGAATAGGGGATCCTTGAAATCAGAATTGAGTACGGCGCATCATGAGTTTGGGGGTCTTGTACACCCGAGATGCCTCTGTCGGCAAGCGGCTCGGAGCGCAGTGGAAGTGGGGTTGCTTCATGCGAGAAAGGTTTGTTCTTCTGCGCTGCTGCGTTTTTGCATCTTGACTGACTGGTTGAGATTTGGAGATTCTGACGTCTTACCATTTTCAGACGTTTTTATGCCTAATTTTCCAGCTGGATGCTGTAGTATTCAACATGATGATAAAGAAATGTTCAACATCAGTGATACACAAGCACAAAGTGCATGAAGCCGCACTGGGCAAATACGGGCAGCGTATAAAGGCTACAGGCTCCTCACAGTATGTTTCCATAAATGGACCAATGACCTCGGGAAAACCACCCTGCTCGGATTCTCAAAAGAGACCAGGATGTGACGTCGGAGGTGGTTCAAGTGAGAAACGCGGTCTGTGGATCCCGCAAATTAACCTAAACGGCATCGATACACTCTTTCCCTCATCTTTGCTTGTCACCTGGAAGTCTGCTGAAGGTTTTCTAAAACCTGACACCAACAATGTCCGCCGATGCTCGAGTAGTGATCCACTTGCTCTCGCTAAGTGTGGTCCACCTTCAGACAAGGAACCTTCGATGGAAGAAATCAAGCTAGCCGAACGGATAGCCAGCATACTCAAGGACTTCGAAGGTGTTGAGCGTTTAGACATCATTATGTTGAATAGCTTTCTCATTGTCCTGTGGTTAGAAAACCGGTCAGTAATAAACAAGTCACAAAGAAGGTACTCTCCACAGCGTACAGCTAGAAAATGCGCAGAAAACGTCTGAAAATGGTATAAACGTCAGATTCCCCCAAATCTCAACCAATCAGTCGAAATGCAAAAATGCAGCAGCGCACAAGAACCAAACCCCTGACCTTCCTCGCATAAGGCAACCCCACTTCCAGTGCTCTCCGAGCCGCTTGCCGGCAAAGTCATTGCGGGAGTACAAAACTCCCAACCTCGTGATGCGCCGTACTTCTTCAAGGACCTCCTACTTCATGGGTTTAACGACTTGGCAATAAATAAACACATTTTTATACTAATTGAGGGGGTGAGGATTCTCCCTATATGACTCCCTCCCACTGTGCAGACATACGCTTCAGACCCTTCCCTTATGAGGCCGGATTCATCAACAATTAAACCCGTGGGTATGCCTGGTATAAGGGGTAGAGATAAGATAAGAGTCGGGTGGAGATAAGGCAAGAGTCCGAGACGCAGGCTTCTTCAAGGGTATCTCTACCCCCTAACCAGTGGGTTAGTAGTTGATGAATCCGGCCCTGATTAAAGCAGACCTTTACCACTAATCCCTCATTCTATCAGGAGGGAGACATGGCTACGAGACTGTTCTACACCCCAGTTAGATTTTCTGTGAAAATCCCATGCATTCCAGGGCCACATGACCGATCGCCGCAACTCCTATTCATCGCTGCTCTCGACTGGATATGGTTCAGCGTGGTCGCTCGCCACCTCACATCAATAAGACGATCCTCCATGTCCTCATATTTAATTATCAATTATTCACTGATCTGATGTCGTACTAGCGTTCATGTTCACCATTGTACAGAATTCCATTTCACTGATTGATGTATGTCATTACCCCTTCGCACTAACTTATCATACATATCATGTCGTCGTCGTCGCCGTCTCACATCCACGTCTAGTAGAGTCTAGAGAACAGTGGCTGTGTTTTAACAGCATCTCTCCATGTACATATATTTATGTTTTGTTGTAGCGGTAGAAGACCCTAATAACAGTGTACAGCTCGTATCGGCACTGTTGAATAAGAGACCCCTTCGTTGGTCTCGTCGTCATTATCATCAGAATAACATTGACATCCGGTGTTGAGTCGCCGTGAAAACGCACCTACGTGTGCGTCACTTGTTGAATGAAGTGTTGGAACTGTTGCCTCGTCTCTTCTTCGGCCAACTGTCAAATCTTCACGACAGAATGAAAGACGGAGTTACCTTGTAAGTCGTTTCGTAACATTATAAGAAAAAAGTGGTGGACGAACTATTGTCCATTTTACCGTTACACAGATATGAAATAGTAAATAAACTAGAGTGCTAGAGTGTCGTTGGTTCAGAATAGTCCTTCGGTACACACATACACCAGTTGTTCGACACCGTTTACCTCAAACTTGGGTAATTAAACCAAAACTTTAATGTACAAATACAGTACACATTAGAGCGTCCTAAAAACATCGTACAAAAGAATGAAGAATAGAAAAAATAAAGCATGAGAAGACCGCCATGTGAATTTTCCCACATGACTCTTTTATAGGAAGTTTTTTGTTTGCATAGCTGCACAATCTAATAAAGCTCTAAGCGAAAATTACTCACAATATCCCACGAAATCGTCCTATAATCGCAAGAAAGTCGCGATAGTAAAACTTATTAGTAAAATCATGATGCCTACATTTATGCTTGGGCCTTACGAATCAAAGACAACACAAAATAACAAGATAAAAGTAGAAAAAGTCGTGCTCCAAAAATTTTTAACATTTTTCAAGATTTAACAGAAACTTCCGAGGACTGATTGGTGTCACGTAGTTGTAGCAGAAACATTCAAGAATATTTCGCATACGTGGAGGTTTGGTTTGCTTCTGAGGGCATATAAATAGTACGACTGCAGTGAAGACTGACCGACTCCGTGACTCGGACAAGGCTTCGCGACTGACTATCGCTCAGTCTCTTCTTGTTCGTTTTCGTAATAAGGACTTTCTCGAGAATGTCGTCACGTAAGATGAGTCCTGGGTCTTCCTCGTTAACCATACTCGGAAGGTCCCGCGTCTCCCTCAAGGAGAACCACAACCTCAAGGCGGGCATTCAGCTGAGGAAGGTAATGCTGTGCTGTTGAGAAATTTCTTGCCTGATTTTAACTGAGTGTGAGTGTTTTGGCTGAGTTCGACCGAACTTTTTGAATTTCTGTAGGATATCGATAATGCAAGAATCAAGCTTCTCAAACAAAGCAAATAGCACTAAAATGATAAAATTCTGTAATTGCTTGACGACGGCTATGAGAAGCCGTTGAATGTTGACCATTCTACCAAGGCATTCCATATTGATCAATTTTGTGGGATCTATCCTAGTCCGGGGGGGCACATAACTAAAAGGTATTATATGTAACAAATCCACTTACGACTTTCCTAGCGGCTCCTACAGAACAACACAAGATCCTAAACAAGAAAAACTCACCAAGAAAAAAAAGAAAAATTACATTTCTTGCGGTTGTAAGCAGGCAAAGTTGTGTGCCTTCCTCACCATGTTGGATCCTGGTTATAACATGTCAAGCGACGGTCAGCACGCGGCATGCGCCCTATTCACCATGTTGGATCCTGGTTATAACATATCAGCCCGCGGTCACCACGCGGCATGCCTCCATTCCCTCGCTCTTTGCCCGCCGAGACGGTTGTAAACCGCGGCGATATTTTTTTTGTTTGACCGTTCGTTTTCGGTTTCTTTTAGGTTCCAACTTGTTCTATAGGAGCCACCCGGTAAGTCTCAATTCATTTCGTTACCTACTTTTTAGTTATGTGGCCCACCCCGGACTAGGATAGAACCATTTTGTGGCATACTATCAGACACGCGTTACCGCCGGAATTCATTAAGATTAGCAGAGTCTGGATTTGAAAATTGAAGATACGGTCTTACAGAAGAAATGAGAGAAGGTGTATAGACTAGAGCTCAATTTGGCTTTCAATTCAAATACATCAGTCGACTAAATTCGAATATTCATTATTCGAAAATTCGATGAGGCCCAAAATTCGAATATACTCGTTATTCTACTGTTCGTTTATTCGTTTACAAGTACAGTTGGTACCAGACTTGTCTGGCAAGAATAAAGCGCTGCCTTCTTCATCGGCTGGCCACCGCAAGTCATTGTGTAGCCAGGTACGCATCCAGATCGCCTCCACAACGTTCTTTCCTTTATCCTTTATCCTAATTCTTCGTTCAACTACATCTGTCGAAAACGAAGGAAAGAACAGTGATTGACTGCTCATAATAAAAGCGGAAGCTGGTGTAACAAAACCGAGCTACAATATGAAGTGAGATATCAGTACTACCAGGTATGATTCTTCAGAATCTAGAAACAGACAGGACATACTTCAGAGTTAATGTCGCGCCATTCGCCGAAACGTATGAACAATTCGTTGGAGAGCCGAAATAGCTGAGTCACTCTGGCACCAGAAAGAGACTAATGTAGCTGAGGCTAACGCCTGAACGAGCCAATCAATGATCAACGAGACGGGAGGCATAACAGATGTACAGTATGAGGTGCTTGGGAGCAATCGGGAGGATATACACTTTTGTAAGCCTATTTTAATCCCGCTATTTATCCACGCCGAGCGCGCAAACCGCACCCCAAATCATTCGATAGGCGAAGCTGGACTCGGGTGCATATGACATCCGGGACCTATTCCGACTGCTCTACTACGCTCCCATTGTTTACCGTACATTCGAAGCTGAGTGCTCCAGTGCAGAATGTGGCATTTCTCACAGCACAAGATGTTTTGGGACAATGTTGGAATCACCCCTTCTTGCGAGTCTGAATCCTAGAATCATAGCTTGTGTCGCTCTCAGGGATCATTCAGAAGATCGTTCTTTGCGCGCCGGTGCAGTCTGGCGATTGTACAGTGAGACCTGATAGCCTCCTCCTGCAGCCGATATCTCTCTCTCATATGCGCTCATTCTCAGTTCGAAAGTCTATGGCGTATTGTGGCTTTGCGCAGCGCAACCGGATTCCGTATCACCGCCCGAGAAGAGTGGAGACTCGCGATATATCATTCCCTATTTCCCTTTTACGCCTGACGTAACATCGTTTAAGAAGGCTTTTCACTAAAATGATCCTTCATCTTCTCCTACTCGACTAAATCTCGATTGTTTCTCCTGTTGTTGGGAAGTTCCGCATAAGCCTGGTGCGGCCGTTATGGAAGGAAGAATTTGTTAGTAGGATAAATACGACGTCTTCTTTTAGCTGTTGATCAAGATTGTTGCACGATTTATTTCGGCTTACGTTTCTTAAGGAAACACGTCCATTTTGACATTGCTATTCTATTAATTTTGTCCAAAACTGTCGTATTTAAGCCGTATTATATCTAAGACGTCGTATTTGTCTCAGGCATCACGCAAAGATTCATAGAAAGCTGAACATGGACAGTTCTACGTGGTTGGAAGGATGTTTAGTTGCGATCAAAATTCTTGCGCCAAACGGGACTCGAACCCTCCGCATCTACCGCTTTCCGGGCAGCGATGCTACGCCTTGCAGCACCTGCGCTGTTTGTTCGAAGAGAACATAAAAAATATCGTTCTAGCTATCAATTACGGTACATGTCTCGAACATGGGCAGCATTTTGAGGGCGCTTCATCCAACCATAGCCAGGCAGAGCAACAACTGAACACACGCCAACCAATCAGGTGCCGACCGTATACTTCTTCACTCGATGGAACTTCGATGTGGTCTGATTGGGTGATGCGTTTACACCTTTCGATGCTGCCCACGTTCGCGACATGCACCGCAATTACCTATTAGCACTCAGCCGTGATATCAGGATGAAATTGGAGCTGATATTGTCTCGTTCGATCAAACAACGCTAGTGATTTCAGACGTAGCATCGCTGCCCGTAAAGAAGAAGGTGCAGGTTCGAGTCCTGCGTGGTTTAAGAGTTTTGACGGCGAATAAACATCCTTACAGCTCTTCATTTAGTATTCTTTGTGAGGATTGGGGCATTAGCATGGCGTTACATGCTTTAAGAAAAGAGGAGTTGCGCCCTTAAAGCAAGTCGTTCAAAATTTTCCTTAGACAAAAATATCCTAACCGAGCATGGCAAATTGGATACTATTCCAGGCAAGTTTGACGCTTTTGAAATAAGACCGAACGTGTTCGAAATCAAGGCAAGAGTCCTCCAGACATCCTTTTGAATTTTTGATTCTGCTGGGCCAAAAAAGTGGACTTATACATTGGTAGAAATTTAAAAAATGAAACTTTTAACTTCAAGAAAAATTAATGGAGTAATCAGTTGCGTTTTTGTCACAAAAGGGCTTTAGATGGTTTTTAATTTAACCGAGCCTTTCGCTTTGAAAATAATACCTCGTGTAAGGCGAAAAAATGGAAATGAGTAACAGCCATCGATGCCGAGGTTTGAAGAAGAAGGAAGTTGAAGATAATGAATTAAATTTGGATTTAAATTTTTTGGATTTGGCTCACGAAAAAAAGAAAAAGCGCAACAATCATTACGTATATTAAAAAAGATATTGCACCATGCAACTGGACCCCTGCGTTTTTATTCGATTGACGGCAAAAATTCTGTTCCAAAAAGGACAGCTATAAAAAAAACACATATCATCCTTTTACACCCTTTTTCAAGTGGACCCCACTAAATACACCCTATCAATTAAATGAAAATTGCGATGATGCAGTCGAGTGCACGGCGCGATCTCTTTTTTAAATGCTCTGACTGATTATCGCCTCGCTGCGCTTTAAAACAAAATCTAATTCGTTATTTTCCCTAAAAATATTCAATAAAATTTCAAACAGTGGGTTGGTTTACTTATTTAGATACATGAACTAAAAACATTCAAAGAAAGTTATACTAAATTTTCCTCAAAAAAAAAATCCTGACCGTGTTGTTAAGTCACTAGTTTATTCTAGGGGACGCTCGTTTTAATCTGGGAATGGTCAGTTTGATTTCAAGATCTTATGGTCGAGATTATTTAATTTATTATTTTTCTTCTAAAAATAAATCTTTCATAGAGTATTAGACTTATTTAGGAAAGGTAAGCTAAAAATTTCAAAGAAAGTTATGCCAAACTCCCTTAAACAAAAAAATATTCTAACCGTCTTATTAAATTTTTGGTCTAACCTGCCGAAAATCATTTCGACTTGGAAAAGTTTACTTTGATATCAAAAACCTTAAGCTAGCTTAGAAGAGTGTCAGAATGTGTCCAGTTTAAGAGGAAAAATAGTATATTCAAGAAAACATTACCGAGAACTACCATCATCTTCTGATTCTTGAACGCAAGAACATATCCGTAGAATTCTGTTTTTCTATGAAGGTGTCGTTCTCATCGTTTGCCTCATGCATGAGAAGAAACTACTGTTACAGGATGAATAATCTTCTACTGGCGATCCTGTTCGCCGTTGTCGTCTCGATCTCTGCACAATATGGTGATGGTAGGTTACATTCGAATGTTCTCTCTGGTTGAAACAATCTATGGCTCTACGGTTCAATGACTTCAGGTGGTCGTCACCACCATCACAGCTACGAGAACTCTCATGAACACCACCATCACCATCACCACGGTGGACCGCGCGGTGGTTACGGTGGAGGGCCGTATGGCGGTGGCGGCTTTGGTGGGCCTGGTGGTGGCGGCTTTGGCGGACCTGGTGGTGGTTTCGGCGGTGGACCTCCCATAGGCAATCCCTATGGTGGTGGCCTGTACAATCCGTATGGCGGCTACGGCGGAGGAGGATACGGTAGGTGGAAAGAGAGTCTCTGATTATCATACGACGTCGCGTGAAATTTCAGTTTAGTTGCATTAATCAACACCAGGAACCAGATTCATCAACCGCGGTATTTTCACCGTTAGAGGGCGGTAATCGGTTGATGAATCCGGACCCAGGACTGAGTACTCTAATTGGTGCTGGGTAAGGTGTTAAAAAGGTTTCCATTAAGTCTACCCACCTAACGAATTCATATGATTAACATTCTAAAGGGCGCGTGTAGCACAGTCGGGAGAGGCGCCGGCTCTCGCCTGCACCCGATACCAGGTTCCTGGTTCGGATTTCCCGCCCAGGCCAACCAAGCCTGCCATCCCTCCGGGGTCGGTGAATTGGTACCAGACTTGTCTGGGAAGGAGAGAGCGCTGACTTTTCATCGCCTGGCCACCGCAATTCATGTGGCCAAATACGAATTCAACACTCCTTCACGACATCCCGTAGAAGAAGAATGCGTGGCGCATCCCAAAGAGGATTGAATAACGCCGTCCTTTATCCTTTTTATCCTTTTATATTCTAAAGCGTGCCCCTTGCTATCTGAGTACACACACCCCGCTTTTTCGCTTATTGTGCCATTTTCACGTCGAATTGGGCCCTATTCAAATCAGATTTGACACTTTTCGCATCAAATTGGACAACCTTCTAATTCAGCTCAAGACTTTTGAAATCAAAGCGAATTCTTCCAAATAGAAATGAGCTTCTTCTACATTAAACTAGAGGCTCTCCAAAAAGATTAGAGTAATTTTTTCTAAAAGGAAAATTTTAGTGTGACTTTCTTTGTAGTTTTAGTTCACTTCTAAAGGGGTTTTAATTTACTACAATAAGGTTAAAACATTCCAAAATATTACTTTTTAAAAATTTTAACTCACTCCAAAAAGGTTAGAATAGTTTCTGCACAAGGGAAAATTTAGTGTGACTTCCTTAGAAGTTTGAATTCACGTATCCAATAAGTGAACACCTTGTTAAAAGTTTAGTAAAATTTTCATGTTTTTTTTTGTGAAAAAATAACGATTAACAACTAGTTTAAAAAACAGGAGAACGGCAATTTTTGGGCATTAAAAGAAAAGATTGCGCCATGCACTCGTCCAAAACGTCGCAATTTTCATTCGATTAATAGCAGAATTGCTTTTTGAATAGAGTTCACACCTGTAAACGATACAGCAAAAGCAACAATAAAAAACACACACATTACTTTGATGTTTCATGTAAACACCATTTCCACTATCAATCAAATAAATAGTGCATGACGCAATCTGGTTTTATAATGCAATAAATGATTGCTGCCTTGTTGCGCTTAAAAACAAATTTTAATTCATTATTGTTTCTCGAAAATTTTAAAAATATTATTATCACTCTCATTCAGACAGCTGCACTAAAAAAATTATTAAAAAGTTATACCAGATTTTCCTTGAACAAAAAATTATTCTAACCGTCAGAAGTGTCTGTAGTTTGACTTGTAAGAAGCTCGTCTCAATTTGCAAGGCGTTCAATTTGATTTCAGCTTTTTAAGAGCGACATGCACCTGCGTTTTTTGAAAGAGCGGGAAAAAACCTGCAGAACGGTATGTGAGGCTACCCCTGAAATTTTACTGTAAAAAAACTTATTTATCTATACACACCTCGGTACGGAGATTAATTTTGCGACACCCAAAGAATAGGCTAGCTTGGAAGGGTGTCCAATTTCACGTGAAACGTGATCAGTTCGATTTCAAAGTGTCCAATTTGGTTTGAAAAGTGTCCGATTTTACGTGAAATGGTATATATAGGACAGTGCAACTTCCACACCAAAGCATTTAATCTGTCAAAAATCGATAAGATCGACAGAAATTAATGGGCTGGTCGATACTGTTTACTGACCACTGGCAATCCACCCATTTGACGAGTTCCTGTAGTAATTCTTCCCCCCCCCCTCCCCTTGAAATTACTTATACAGAGCAGCCACAATGTACGGTCCGCTGGCGCCATGTTACGGTATTTACCTTTGTAGCAAACTTCAAAATAATTATTGATTTATTGATTTATTGATTTGCTGCACATGTTTGTGCGCTATACAAGAAAGGAACATCAACGAAATTAAAAATATTGACAGAAAATTGCAACGATTATTTATAGTTCCTAGTTTTTAAGATCATTAACCTTGTTGTACGAAATAAACCCTTTACAGGAGGACAAGGTATACTTGGATCACTGCTCGGAGGAAGAAAGTAATGTGCTCATCTAACCAGAAGATATACAGTTGACCATTCAATTTAAATTATTGTTTGTAAGAGTATTTCTGTTGTTGTATAAAATGTAAGATGTTCTGTTTATATTCGCACTGTAACGCATTTATGTCCTAAAATTGATGACGATCCACTGTGATGAGCAAAGAGTGGGAACAAAGCAGCGCAAAGGAACACAAGTCAAGGACATTCTAAGCAGGAAAAAGCGAAACAAGCGATAAGAATCAGATTACCAAAGAGGAATATTAGAAAGCTGCATCCTGGAGATACCGGTCATAAACATTTTTCATTTTGACTTTTAAAAAATTCCGTAAAGTGTATTCCATGTTCGACTCTCGATGAACCTTGGCATCCTTGATGTTGCTATAGACGAGTGGTTTGTTCAGCGTAGCCAAGATTGGTACAACTCTTTATTGCGGCTTACGTTTCGGCGTCGTCGCCTTCTTAAGAGCCTGGAAAAGTCGAAGTCATCTGAGAAGCTACCCTCCCAAATGCCATTTCATTCTGCAGGAACCCATCCAAAAGGCTAAGAGACCACGAAAACGATGCCGAAAGAAGCTGGCGCCGTACGTCGCCCTCTGCGGGTTTTGACCTCTGGGTCGTGACCCGTTAGGTCCCTAAGGCGGGTGGTCCCCCGGGCTCTAAGCTCATTCACCCATCTTTCGTCCAGCCAGGGTGACGGTGGACGCCTTTTGCCCACATCTAAGGTTAGCCATGTTTTCGACTTCTTTCGGCATCGTTTTCGTAGTCTCTTAGCCTTTTGGATGGGTTCCTGCAGAATGAAATGGCATTTGGGAGGGTATGTAGCTTCTCAGATGACTTCGACTTTTCCAGGCTCTGAAGAAGGCGACGACGCCGAAACGTAAGCCGCAATAAAGAGTTGTACCAATCTTGGCTACCTTGAACAAACCACTCGTCCGTAAAGTGTGTCTCTTAAAAAATTTCAAAAATTCTAAACCAGCTCTAATAATAGCTCTATAGCTCTGTATGCAGTTTTTGCCTTGGGGAACTGCATATTTCATTGACGACTCTCGTGTTCGATGAAAAAATATAGAATGCAAGTGATCAAACCACTTATCGCCTTGTACAAAAATTAGCTAAATTCCACAAAAAAAACTTGCTTTGCGCAGCGCCTTTCAACCAGATTCCGTGACACATCATTCGTCAAAGGGACGGACCGTCTGATAGGGACAAAGGATCATCGCGCTGTATCATCGTCGGCACGCCTTCACTTCCCTGTTACACTTCACGTAACTTCATTTAAGTAGGCTTATCAACGCGGCGATGACATCGGCGCTTCTTACCTATTCCGACATACAGTAACCCTTGGTCGCCATTTCTGCCTTGTAGAAATGTTTGGTCCTTCAAACACTATTCTAATTTTCTGTTCAGAAGATCGAAAGCAACCTAGAGCAGTTTGGTGTTATTTCCTTAAATCTGAAGCCATCGACGGGATTTCACCTGTTTAATAGAATACATTGTGAAGTTGCATACCAAATGGCCCATTTTGACTGGAAATTTCGACAGACCATAACTTTGCTTAGAAGAAATTTTATTAATCGAAGCACCGTTACAATAAGCGCACCTTTCTAGAGGCGAACATAGCTTAGACATTTCATCTTTGCAAAAATCAGAACTACGAGAATTAGTACAAGTCTTTTCTAGGAAGTCATTTTCGACATCATCTTGGTTGCTGAATTTTTTGTCCTTTACATGGCGATGTAAATGCTTGAAAAAAATGGTAATCGGTAGACGACAGATCTGGAGAATATGGTGGCAGAGTTTCGTGTCCCAATTCATCCAATTTCTGTACAACAATTTTTGAAACGTGCGGATAATCATTGTTATGCAGTAGGATTGGGCCTCTTCGGTTCACCAAGGCCGGCTGTTTCTCAGTCAACTTCTGGTGTATCACTTCAGCTTCAGCAGCACAGTACTTCTCCGCTGTGATAGTCTCTTCATTCTCCAAGAACTTGTAGTGGACTATACCAGCTTTCAAAGCGCCAAGCTTACTTAGAAGAGGTCCCAATTAGGCTCTAGAGATATTATCCATGATCTGCACCAAAATAAAATTAACAACCTATGCTCTATTACACCAAATCAACAGAACAAAAACAAAATAAAACAGTTGGAGTAATTTTTGTCAAAGGAAAAGTTTTAGTACAATTTGCTTTGAAGTTTCAGCACCTACCCAGTAAGAAAGCGTGTTGTTTGAAAGTTTGTAAAAAATTATTTTTCAAGAAAAATGGATTAAAGCATGTTTTGAAGAACGGAAAACCAGTCAATTTTTTGTGACAAAAGAAGAGATTGCGCCATGCCCTCTTTCAAGACGTTGCTAATTTTATGCGATTGATATCAAGATTTCTGTTTGCATGGAGTTTAGACCGGTGGATGACACAACAGAACTAGTTGTAACGAACACACATATTCTCACTTTCAGGCTTTATGTAAGCTGTCTTTACACTACCAGTAAAACAAAAATCGCGAGAGCTTTTCGAGTGCATGGCGCAATCTGGTTTTTAAATAAATCAGATAATTGCTGGCTTGTGGCGCTTAGAAACAAGATTGAGATTTTTTCTTTTAATTTCATAAAATCGTTACACTCTTTCGGGCAGCTGAACAGAAAATTTCAAAAAGAGTTATACAAAATTGTCCTTGTGCAAAAAAAAATATTCTAAACAGGTTAGGTCCGAAGTCTAACTTATAGGAAATTCCTTTCGATTTGGATGACGTTCATTTTGATTTACGAAGCATAATGTTCGTTTAGAAAGATGTCAAATTTGAAGTGAAAACGGTGAATACACAGAGCATTTTTTTTTGTTTAAGGGTTTTCAATATTTCATATTCGTAGGATAATTTGAGCCCCTCTGCTCGACTTTATTTATATTTTCATTTGGTTAGTCAACGATAAGGGCTTATGAGCATGATAAAGCGCGGCTGCAGTTTCATATTAATTAATTAATTAACTAATTAATTAATACGTGAATAACCAAGCAGGTAGGAAGGAACAAAAACATTACAAACCAACAAAAGGCGTAAGTGAAGGCAAAAGATTCAATACTTCAAATAACGCGTAGGAATCAACAAGTCTGAAAACGCAGTAAACTGTTAGCTATCTTCCTGGAGATACCGCTCTGGCCTTCTTTTTCAACGCATGTTTATCCTCAATTGACCACCAGGGGTCTGGAGCATCTGTGTTTCGTGGTACATAAGCCTCAGAAACATTTGCGAATTTCCAATTCTCTGAAGGTGTTCGTGTGATTTTCTACTCTTTGCCATCGCGCCGCTCATTCCAGAATGAACGGTCTTCTGCTGACGGTTTTGCTCTCCGTCATCGTCACGATCTCTGCTCAGTGGGGTGATGGTGGTGGTAAGTCTTACTGAACTCCTACCTACTATAGGGCAGCAAACGAATTCTCCGACTCTGTGCCTTCACTATTCCAGGCGGTCACCATCATCACCACCATCATAGCTCGTCGCACTCGCACGAGCATCGTGGTGGCGGCCGTGGTGGGTTCGGTGGTGGTCCCTACGGGGGCGGCAACTATGGTGGAGGACAAGGCGGTGGATTCGGCGGTGGTCCTCGTGGTGGCGGATTCGGTGGCAATCCCTATGGAGGTGGTGGATACAATCCCTACGGAAACTACGGAAGAGGTGGATATGGTAAGTGAATTGAGAACTTATGGAGCCGAAATGGAGATGATAGAAAAATTGGTGTTTATCCTAATTGTTACCGCGTGATTTGCTAAAAAAAAGATTTGAAACTCTTGGTTTTCACCGCGAAATAGCTGCTTGGGGGTAATAGCTCATTTAGCTAAACCTTTTATTCCAAATTTTTTTTTCTTACACGTATGGCTTACATACACATCCAAATGAGGTGTTCAGTGTACTGGCGACACATAAAGAGTGAGATATGTATGCTAGCTATGGCTCTGGTCTCCAGTTGTCTGGGGCTGCACGCATCGTCGTCATCCATGTGGCCGCGTTTCCTTTTCCAATGCTTTGCTCCATTGTTTATCGAGGAATGCAACAACATCTTCAGTGTAGACCATTCACAGCTCTTCAGTAGCAATGTTGCGAGATTTGACTGCCTTCTCTCTCGACCTCAAACTTAGGTAATTGAATCTGTGGTATTTAGGCCAAATGATGACAAAAATTACGGTTTATTTACGACACCTGAGATAACTCCGCAAAGTGCTAAAAAGAGAAACAGTATGACAGCTCCACATTATTCCAGTAGCTCGCATAGTTCCTTTGAGGAGCAGTGCCCTTCCTTGTTTCTCTCACATATTTATCCATCCTATCCCATGCCTCGTTCATTCCTTCTCGAATAGGCTGCCACACCAGTCTCAACCCACCCAACGTGGAATCTCTGAACGCTTCAAGAGTGTAGTACACCCAACTGGTGAACACTTGCAGAACCCTGACGTCGTGTGTGGTATGGCGCTCCGATCGAGGCTTCTGGAACACCTGCACAAACTTCCGTGCTGCGCTCATGATGTCTGTGCGCGTTCCTAACGTTCCTAACGTTCCTAACTAACGGAAGCATAGTTTGAAGCGCGGCGTTAATTCCGTCTATCAGCTCCCTACTAGGTCGCCTCGGCAGCCATTCACGGTCTGTAGGGAGCACGAATGACTCATATGCCTCTTAAAGGCTCCCATCAGAAGCACGGTCAGCACGACTATCGTCTGAAGCCTCGACATTCTTCGAACTGCCTGATCTGGGACCGATGTCTTCTCTCTGCTACTGCTGCTGTTGTGCCTGCTGCTCTCGCATTCAAATCAATTGAGCCATTCGGGCTCCCTATAGACCGTGAATGGCTGCCGAGGCGACCTAGTAGGGAGCCGATAGACGGAATTAACGCCGCGCTTCAAACTATGCTTCCGTTAGTTAGAAACGTTAGGAACGTTAGGAACGCGCACAGAGAAGGACTACGCAGACATCCTGAGAGCAGCACGGAAGTTTGTGCAGGAGTTCCAGAAGCCTCGATCGGAGCGCCATACCACACACGACGTCAGGGTTCTGCAAGTGTTCACCAGCTGGGTGTACTACACTGTTGAAGCGCTCAGAGATTCCACGTTGGGTGTGTTGAGACTGGTGTGGCAGTCTATTCGAGAAGGAAAACGAGGCATGGGATAGGATGGATAAATATGTGAGAGAAACAAGGAAGGGCACTGCTCCCCAAAGGAGCTATGCGAGCTACTGGAATAATGTGGATGACATCTTGGATAATCTGCTTCTTCCCCTCAAACCCGTTCCTCAGACCTGATCCCAAATAAAGTATGGCAGCTCGTTTTCTTTTATAATAAATAATAAGTTTATTACGTTGATTAAGGCAAACTTCAAATACAAACAGAACTGCCAAAACATGAGAACAGCTAACGAACAAACAAATAAATTATTAACCAATAGTGATAAAAATTCTACGTGAACAAGATGAAGATGCTACGGCTTCAATAGAAAGTTCAAGACTTTACGCTTAAAACATCCGAGGTTTGTCGAAAAAGCATTGTTCTTAGTCAGCCTGAGGTACATGGAACCAGCTCTGATTACGAAAACTTTGGCTCTTAAAGAAGTTTTAGCCCTATCAAATGCAATTTTGTTCCGCTCGCTGCGCGTGATTGACGACACAAGCCTAAGCGCTGCAAGATCAAGCTTAATTTTCCCTGTAACTATTTTGTGTATCACGCACATATCAAAGATATCTCTCCTTGTACTTAGGGAAAGAATATTCAGATATTTATTTCGAATAGTAGATCTAGGAATCCTAGAATAGTGAAAGACTCCGACTAAGCAGTTTTCGCGCAAAATTGTTTTGCACCTTCTACAAAACAATAATGTCTTTCTTTTTATAAGGGTTAAAAACAGTACTCCCTGACTCAACTATTGGCCTGATGTACGTGGTATAAGCCATGGTAAGTACTTTTTTGGTTGCTCGTCGACAAACCCTTAAAAATCTGGAATGTACCGTTTACAGCTCTCCGCGAAATTTCTTTAAAGTGTTTACCAAAATCCAGGTTATCATTATATAGAAAGCCTAAATCCCGCACTTCATGTGATTTTTTTTATGACTGGGATAACAGAAGGAACGCGAATATTTCACAGCAATGGGAATAGAAACATTATGCCCATGGCGAAGCTTCTAGAAAAGACGTTCTGCTGATCAGTTGCGAGATATCCAAACTATCTAACAGAAAAATAGCCGTTATTGTAGTAGTTCGGTGTGTC
Source organism: Heligmosomoides polygyrus bakeri (assembly GCA_947359475.1). NCBI lineage: Eukaryota > Metazoa > Nematoda > Chromadorea > Rhabditida > Heligmosomidae > Heligmosomoides > Heligmosomoides polygyrus. Next base: position 93,783,959 of record OX375868.1, on the reverse strand, counting down.
GCTTATCGAGCCACGGGGGATTTGTAATGTGCATTTGTTGGCAGCTTCACAGATTTATTGGTAGCAGTAAATAGGAGCAGTACAGTCCGTAGGTAGAGCAGAAGGAGACTTCTTCCGGAACTTCAGCCGGATATTTATACGCTTTTTGGATGTGGCGCTCGTGAGAAAGTTGACATAGATAATGCCGAAGTGGGAGAGGCATACGAGACGAGAGATGCACTTTGGATGAGAACTCCCACGCTCGTCATGGGAAAGCGGCAAGATAAAAAAGAACCAAACAGAAAAGGACAGGGAAACCAGAATTCAAATATTATTATCAACAGTGCTACTTCAAATTACTGTTGAGGCATATCTTCAAAGAAATGAGATGGGACGAAGTCGCTTTAGCTGTAGGCAACTCAAAAATTACGATTAGCTGAGACTGCCGATATGTTCTGACCATTACATGCATGATATGCACCATTACAGTGCAAACTCCGCTTTATCAAAAATCCATGAAACCGATCGGTAACAGCCGATCGGTTGGTTTTGTTACTTCTTGTAATGCTTATGCACTAGCCATCATATTCGCCTGAATCGGAACTTGAAGCGTCAACCCTGAGCGGCGATCAATAATATCGACCCTGGTTTGAAGCCCTTCCTCCGAGCGGAGTTTGATCATGAAACCGCTCCCTAAGGAAGAGTTTTAGTTTACTTATGATGGATGAACGGATAGACTGGTTGACTCACTGACAGATAGATGGACAGACGGTCGATTACCTCTTCTGTATATAGTAGGATCTCTGGCGCCAACCCGCCTGACATAAAGGGAAACACGAGTTCCAATATTAAAGTCCAGAGAATGACAACCGCGGAGAGCCGAGCGGAAGTGCACGCCAACTCGGTGCGACCTTATTGGTCCGCTTTCCGATGCCGCCCACATTATCGACTAGGTCCAAAGACTTCTTTCTGATACGCATCCAAATTGCATCTAAGACATCTCGTTGGGCTTGAGGGCGTAGTGCTTCCCAAGAAACAAGAGACTGAAGCTGAATTCTCTCCTCTTCTCACCTTCACTCTCATTTTGGCGATGGAAGCTAAACTATAGTTATTGTAAGGAAAGAAGGGTGGTCTGGACACTGTTTCCCTAAACTAGTCGTTTACAGGTGGACAAGGCCTTCTGGGATCATTTCTCGGAAGGAGGTAACATGCTTATCTGAACGACACAATTGACGATTCAATTTGAAGCATTTCTTTCTACACTTGTTGTTCATGTTGTATAAAGTGTGACCTATTCTGCCTGTGTCAGTTTTGTTGTACTCTTATCTCTACTGTTATAGAAAACCGTTATAGAACTTTCATGACCAGGATGGGTGCAAAACACTTGGGTATGGTGGCAATGATAAGCGCGGGACGGTGCTTTAGATTTATGAAAGGAAGTGGTGTGGTGGAGCACAACCGGTGCTCCCCACATTCGATGAGTGAAAAAACAGCCCAGCAGCCGCCTCTAATGGAAGAAGCAGCTCCTTACAAGGTGCGTAAGAGGTCATAGACGAGGACACCCCGCGGACGACAAATATGTTTATTACATCATCTACAATTCAGTCCTGTCGATCAGCCACTTGATGTTAAAACAACGGCTCGATAGCAAGGATAGGCTTGAGGAAGTGCTGTAGACGGCTGGAGTGCGGCTTGTTGATGGCTGTGGACGGGTAGACGACGGTTGGAGTACAAGATCGGCTGTAGAAGATCGGCTTGTTGAGAATTGTTGACAGATAGATGACCATGTGCAGCTTGACGGGCGACGAAGACGGCTTTCACAACTTGAGGTTTTCCATGGTGACGTTGCCGTTGGTTGTGGTCGAGACCACAACCAACGCATGTCACCTTGCAGTCGCAATCGTGAGACGAGTGCAGGCATTCCAAGTAGTGATTTAGCTTGGACGCTTGAACTCGTCTCAGGTGCCACAGCCGTGGCAATCCACTTGAACTTGATCGGCTCTTTAGGATTTCTAACCAGGATGACGCAGAAGACGTGGGTGTGGTGGCTCTTGAATGTAAAGATATACAGTAATCGATGGTTCAGATTTATTTATTTTATTTATTTATTTCTGGCGTATAAGACACTGGCACAAACAACAAATATAAAAATCTGCAACTAAAACCAATTACAAAAGACCTCTTCGGGTTAAACCGTGCCTAAACTGACAGACAGACATGTTGTGAAAATCTTCAGATTCCCCTGTTAGCAGGTTGAGTCCCTTAAGGTTCCGATAAGTAAGAAGTTATACCTAACCTGTGACCTTGGCACTGACACAGCCTAAGTCTTTCTCCTCTACTTCTCCTTATTGGGACATCAAAGATCTCTATGCTTTCAATGGAAATTGTGAGAATTTTAAAAAGCATGATCAGATCAGCCTTTTCCTTCTGCTTCCTAGTGAGTGTAAGCAAAGTTGCTTGGCCCTTTCAACCCCGTTTCGAATGTTTGCATATCCTAGCTTAAAGCACCTCATAAATAGTTTACGTGTGCAGTTATTTTGAACGCTTTCAAGTAATTGGATGTGTTTCTTCAGACAAGGGTTAAAAACGGAAGAGCAAAACTTCATAATGGGTGTGACATAGTACTTGTATGCACACAGGAGAGCTCGAGGATCACTAGTTTTTAACGTCTTGAACAAGTTATAAGTTCGATAGTTAGCTGACCTTACAAGGGCTTTAAAATGTGGATCAAAGTCCAAATCATTCGATATAAGAATACCTAAGACTCGAACTTTCGAAACCCCAGGTGCGAAGCAGGTCAATGCCTTTGAGCCTGTAGATTGGAAAATGGGGCTGGCTCCTTGAGTGTACTACAAAGCAATGTGTTTTCTCCACCTCGACACCGAAATGCGTTAATTTCTGCCGGGTGACTTTCGAAGAATGAGGCCGAGCGTTGTCCTAGAGCAGAACGGCCTTCTTTTGTCCACCACTGCCGGCCGGCTACATCCTACGCAACTTTCCAAACATATTTTCTACACCATAACAGCAGCCGGTAGTCTGCGTTGGCCGTTCTATTGCTTTGCGGGATGCTGTTGTGGATGAAACCTTTGCAGAACCTCCAAACGGTTATCACAACCTTTTTAGGGAGGAGACCGGTTTAGGAATGCCTGATGGTGAGCACGTCTTATCCACCAAGGCATCCCCTCGCTTTCGGTTATCATACAAGAACCACTTCTCATCTACTGTTATTAGGCCATCTAAGAACGGGCTGTTTAGGGGATCAAAACGGTTTGAACAGATGCATGCTGAAGCGAGTCAGCTTGTCAGCATCAGAGTAGAACCAATATCTGCTGCTAACTTTCGGATAGTCGCGTTCGACTTTTCTTTGTGTTCCTACTCCACGGCTGCCCTTAAAATATCGTCGTCTAGCGACATCCTCCGAGCAGGAGCAGACTTGTCTTCGAGGTCAAAATGTCTAGAAGAAAACCTTTCAAACCAACGTCTCACTGTGCGTTCAGAAGGTGACTCTAATCCGAATGTGCTCGTAATTTTAGGAGTTGCTTCAGCTGCAGAATGCTGAAGCTTCGCTTCGAATGTTGAAGCAGTGAGCTATGCCCAATGCGTATGTACCATTTTGAAATAAAAATCGACAGTTTTCAAACCAAACTGGACACTCTCACTACTGTTGACGAATACCCAAACGAAAAAGAGACATGTGGTTAGAGTTAAGAAAGCATTCCACCATAGAACTATCTCCAAAGTTAACTACAGTCCAGTTCCCAGCTTATACTATGGCTGCTTTGCTAACCCGACATTGACGCACCCTTTGTAGTATATAAATAAATATTAGGTTGTAACGAATTAAATGGCACTGGCTCGCGCCATTTTTTGGCACGTCTTTACGCGTTTGATCAAGAACAAACCGTACCAGGGAGATAACGAAGGTTGTTGGCGTCAGTCACAACACAGCTGCCCGGCATCTGAAGGAAATTGGAAAGACCAAAAAGCGGGAAAGATGGGTGCCTCACGAGCTGTCTGAGGAGCAAAGAAACCGACGATATGAGATCTCGTCCGCACTGCTTCTACGGAACGAAACGGACCCATTCCTTGATCGCATCGTAACCTGTGACGAGAAATGGATAATGTACGACAACAGGCGACGATCGGCACAGTGTGTGGACAGCGATGAGAGCCCCAAGGTTTTTGCGAAGCCGGAATTGCACCAAAAGAAAGTAATGGTGACAGTATGGTGGTGTTCGCTGGGAATTATTCACCACAGCTTCCTCCTTCCCGGTGAATCCATCGCGGCAGAGAAGTACTGCATTGAAATTGAAGAAATGATGCAAAAGTTGAAGGATATCCGGCCGGCCTTGGTAAACCGAAGGCGAGTTCTCCTTCTGCACGACAATGCTCGCCCCCATGTAGCACGAATGACGTTGCAGAAATTGAATGAGCTGAGCGTTGAAACTCTACCACATCCTCCGTTTTCTCCCGACCTCTCCCCAACAGACTACCATTTCTTCAAGCATCTTGACGACTTCTTGGTAGGGAAAATATTTAAATACCAACAGGATGCCGAAAGTGCCTTCGAAGATTTCGTCAATTCCAGAACTTCTGATTTTTATGCTACTGGGATAAAAAAGCTTGTGTCACGTTGGCAAAGATGTGTAGAATCAGAAGGTTTTTATTTCGATTAATAAACTTGCCTACAAGCCGAGATATTAACTTCTTAAATTTACAGTGGTTCAGTGCCATTTATTTCGTTACAACCTAATATATAAATACGCTCAAGTGGTAGGGATATTCTCGAAACGTAATGGCTAATGTCTGGAACTCGTTGGGTCGATTGGGTTTATTGGTTAAGCCCCAGAGGTAGTATCTTCCCATCGTAAAAGTTTAATTGATTTCCATAAAAAATCACTTCGCGCGGCGGTCAGATTCCGTGTCACTTCATTCGACGATGACGTGAAACGGAATCGTCGAAACCGCGTCATACGAACAAAGACCCGCGCTGTATCTTCAACGACACGCTTTCATTTCGCTGTCACACTTGACGTTAGTAGGCTCATCAGGACGGAGCTGACGTCGGTCACTCAGATTTGTTCCGACATACCGTAGCCCTCGGTCGCCATCGCTGCCTTACGGAAAGTTTTAGACCTTTAATCCCTATTCTACTGCCTTATGCAAAATGCAAAAGCAGTCCATTTCAGCTCAATGTCAGTACCATAAATCTGAAGCTTGTTGTCAGTATTTCTACCTATTTAACGCCCCTACAGACTAGAACAGCATAACAACCGTTAAGGTCTCCGCACATTTTTTTGGCAAGCGGCAGGCGGCATGCGGCAAAACTCGTGACACATGCCGAGTTCTGCAAGCGGCATGCGGCGGCGACAAGCGGCAAAGGCACGGAGCGGCGAAGTACTGTACCTCTAGTCGGGACCTACTGCTGCTATTCGTTTTCCAGCCTTCAACCCGAGCTATGTATGGTCGCTCCCTGCCTCCAGTGGCGCGGCGCCACCTGAGGAAGGTGATTGCTCGAAGATGCTCTTGTGAAATTGACATTGCGCTAAAATCCATAGAAGAGCATGAGCGTTTATACCTCTCACCGTAAAAAGATTTGCTGGTGTGCAAAAAAAAATCTTGCTATGCGCGGTGCCCTACAACCAGATTCTGAGTCACGTCATCGGTCTGTCGATGTGACCACATGATGAGACCAACAACTATCATCGTCACCACGCCTTCACACCACCTGTTACAGTTGACGCAACTTCATCTAGGTAGACTTGTCAATACATCGGACGGCGACATCCGTTGCATAGATCTCATATCCTGACATACCGTATCTCTCGGTCCCACCGGTGCCTTACAGAAGGTCATAGACTATTTATCCCTGATGTACCAACTTGTTCAAAGGACCGGAAGCACCACGTTTACGGCGCCAACTTAGATCATCATTCGCATTCAGCTGCAGTTCGCATTAGAATAATCCTCGCCACAGCTGTGGTACATCGTCCTACATAAGCGCTAGTTTTCTTTGTGTCACTAGTCAATGCGTCAAACGAGGTCTGCATCAGCCTACCTTAGTTGTTCGGAATTCTGAGAAATCTTCCAGTCTCATAAAATGCAATTCAAGTTCATCTTCTTGGTAATTTTTCAACAGAAAATTCTTGCCTATTATTCTGTGTGCTATCAGTTGCAACAGAGCATTTTGTTTGGCGAGACCTGTTCTTTGAATATTTCATATTTGTGAAGCAAGTGTTTGACCTCTTTAGACCTTTGGTTTTTTTTATTCATCAGAAATCCAAGCCTTTAGTCGATGAAGCACGGTGGTGGCGAGGATGATTCTGAAATTGCTCGCGGTCAGCTGCTAGCGAAAATTGATGGATGATGGAATACAATTATGAAAAACGTGAATGGTTATCACCTGCTGTTGAAATTCCTGGAGAAAGTAATTGGTCTACATACATCTTTACGTTCGCTTGCAGTTGACCGCTAGGGGTCGAGGCAACTGTGCTTCATCGCCTAGCACGTTTGTCTGATGATTTTTGTGTGCGTTTATTCTCTTTGCCATTCAGAATGAACATTCTTCTGCTGACGATTCTTCTCTCAGTCGTCGTCACGATTTCTGCACAATGGGGTGGTAAGTTTTCTAATGCAATTCACAAGGCAGCAAACATTCACTGACGACAAGCGGATTCTGCACCATTATTCCAGGTGGCTCTCATGAACATCGTCATCACCATCACCGTGGTGGTGGCGGCTATGGCAACTACGGTGGTGGCAACTACGGTGGCGGCAACTACGGCGGCGGCAACTACGGTGGTGGCAACTACGGTGGAGGACAAGGAGGTGGATTCGGCTACAACCCCTATGGAGGTGGAGGATACAATCCCTACGGAAACTATGGAGGAGGTGGATATGGTATGTCAATAGAGAGATTCTTAAGCCGAAGCGGAGATGACCAGAATATTGGTGTTTTCATCCTGAGCAATCCCTTACTGTGTAATAGTCTTGTAACTTTTAGAAACAGTAGGTTTTTTCACCACAGAGTAGCTGGTTGTGGGAATGTTTATTATACTGGGTTGAGTCATAAATTTTGCAACAAAATTTGCCTTCGAGCAAAAATAGGATTATACCACAAAAGAAAAAGTTATCGAATTAAACGAAGTAATTGGCGTTATTCTCAATGAGTTTCCTCCGCTTTTCATGCACTCGTTGGATTAAATCTGTATAGAATTTGGTCGGTTTCGAGCTGAAAAAGTGGTGTACCACCGCCGTGACCTCATCGAATTCGGGAAGCGCCAACCATTGAAGAACCATGTTCCATCGACCGATGCAGATAGCAGACAGATAGAGCAATGTCTGTGCTGCATGGTGGTTGCTTGATTTTGGTCCAGCCCAATTCCTAGATTTTTTTCCAGCATCTGAACTGCCGTAAGCGGTCGGCCGTTGCCCTGGTGGAAGAAATACTGGTTCGTGTCGACTTCTTTCTCCACTAATTGTTGGTGGATCTAGTCGGGCTGTTGGCAGAAGCGAGCGTCGAGGATGGTCTGACCACGTGGAGCAGCTCCCTGTGCAGTGGATGACAACACATCCATGAATCCCACAGCAGGACGTTCTTTCGGTTGAGCTCCGGTTTTGACGTCAGAAACCCCACCTGGTTGCGTTCCAGCTATTGCTTTCCGGCTTCGCCGGTGTCGTAAAGCATCAGATTTTCACCACTGGTAGAGGTTCGATACAAGCCTCCTCGCTTGAGCTCTTGACTGTAGGAAACACAGCGATTTACTTGGGTTTTCGTCAAGGCATGATTCACTGACGAAGGCGATTTTGGCAACTTTCCAATCTACTGCATCCGACGAGTGGTGGTTTACTGATAGATGTGGTGATCAGCGGTCTGTACTAGTGTGGTTTAAGAAGAATTCGACCTGATGGCTTCGCGCAGGCGCCCTTTGTTTACAGCCGTTGATCTTCTCGGGAGTAGTTTGCATTTGTTGTCCTTCTGGGTGAAACTGAACTTCTTGTACCACCTCCAATAATTTATTCGGTTAGGAGAGAACCTGCCGGTGACCTTTTGAATGTGGTTGACCCCCGTCGCTGGGATATTGCCGGGCTTGAACAAATTGAAATTGAAATCACACAATTTTCACTTTGAGTGATCATCGTTCTAGAGAATGAAACATTTCAAAAACGCAAAGAAAATTCAAGATTCATAACTCGAAATGATCGATAGACGACAAGCTTTCAAACAACATATAACTCTTTAGCAGGTTTACTTTGAATTCCAGAAAAAACTGAAATGTTGCAAAATTTATGACTCAACCTAATATTTAGCCACTAGAGTTGTGCTCGAACGAATATATTCGGATAATTATTCGATTAATTCTTTCAAACGTTTATTCGAAAAGTCATCTAATCGATATTTCTAGATTCTCGCGTATTCGTTCACATTCGAACATCAATCGTTTTAAAAAGTCGATTGATTCAAATTCGAACATCGGTACGAAGCCATATTTGAATACTATTCGAAAATCGAATAGTCAAACTTTATTAGAATATCGAATAAACTTCAAATCTTAAAGCACAGCACCTGATTCGAACAAACTTTGTTCAACTATTCGAATTTGAATAAACGAAAAATGGAGCTTATTCGATTTTTGATTAATCGAAAAAGATCACGAGCGATTAATTCGTTCGTTCATTTTTTCGAAATTTTTCGACATCGAATTTATTCCTCCATTCATTTGTTCGATAAGGTCTCTCTAAAGCACAACTATGCTAGCTACGCATCCTACTCATAAGATTTTTCCGCTTCACGAATGGTTTATAAGTCCATCGAAGGTGAAGAGTTCATTACAACTGCATTGCCATAACGGGGCGTGAGAACATGGTAATGCATCTGATGTGCTTCAGAGGATTTTGAATCCTAAGTGATGCTCCAAGGCTTAGCTTGGAAGGCGAGAATTTCACGGTTTATTTGACGTCCATCCGATGATGAGGAAAACAGCCGATAATTAAAAAGTTGTTCGAAGGCCTATATTCTTCCTGGCGCGGTGGACCACTGCTCCTGCTAGAGATAATTATACCCACAAGATAAGGATAAAGGACTCAGTCCTTTTTTCGGGATGGGATTTTTTTGGGAAATGACTTGAGGCGATCAGCCGATCCTTTGAAGACAAATCTGGTACCAATTCACCGACCTCAAAGGGGTGGAAAGCTTAGTTGGCCTAGGCGGCGAATCCGAACCAGAAACCTGGTGCACGCGACAGTCGTCACCTCCTCCTACTGCGCCACACGCGCTTTCACCCACAAGATACAGCATTTAAAAAAATTCACTTCTAAGTGTACAGTCTTTTAAAGAAACCTGTTCCTTTGGAATCTAAATGAATGTCGCCTAAGTCTAAACGAGCTTGTTACAAATTAAGCCACACTCTCGAAGATGGTGATAATAATTTTTTGTTCAAGGCAAATTTGGTATAACTTTCTTTGAAATTTTTCAGTCCAGCTGCTCGAGTGGGAGGAAAAATTTTTTTTAGAAAAACTAAAACATTAAACTCTGTTTCAATACGCCACAGGGCAGCAAATGACCACCGTCCTGCTTTTCAAAACAAATTTTAAACCATTATTTTCCCTGAAAAAATCAGCATTTCATGAAATGTATGCGTAATCTATGTGTTGTTAAATTTTTTAGTCCAGCTGCTCAAGTGGGAAGAAAAATTTTATATTTTTTTATAAAAACTAAAACATTAAACTTTGTTTCAATACGCTACGTGAGCTGAAACTTCAAACAAAGTCATACAAGAATTTTCCTTTAATTTTTTTCTAACCCTCTTGAAGGGTCTCTAATTGGATGCGGAAGGAGCTCGTTTTGATTTGGAAGTTGTTCGATATTCGATTTCAAAACGGTTAAACTTGTTTAGAAGAGTCCATGTCCAAATTGGTGGGAGAAGTGTCTAATTTGACGTGAAAATGGAATATATGGTCCTAGTTGACAGGGGAAGAACAAAATTCAGTGCAATTCATGGCTTTTCGTCAGGCTCATAGATGTCAACACAACGGTTTTTGTATACTCTAGCACTCCACGATCACATTGATATAAATTTTCGAAGAGAAGCATCAGCATCAGCATCTTTACCGTTAGACAAAACTGTCGATTTTAGAGGTTTCTTTTTTCAAAATAGCAAGCTCTTACAGAACCGCATTGAGGAGGATGAATTGCTAGATTGGGCAATCTTCAGTAACAACACATTGCCAAAAGCAATGCGAACAACAATGATTGCCACGACAACCAAGAAGGCGGTTATCTGCACCCTGCAGTCTCCTTGCCCCCTACAACCGGTCTATAGTCAGTAATTGATTCTTACTGATGTCGTTCGTGTTGTGAAGTCTATGCACCATAACACTGCCTTTCCCACCAGACGCCGGATTCATGATTGGTAAGGTTAAGGATGAAGAAGTTCACTCAGTGAAGATAGTGGGTGGAGGGTAAGTTTGGTATTCATGATCAGCATATCAGCGTAGTCATTTCATGCAAAAAAAAAATCGTTGAGCGGTTCATCCACTGATGAGCATTTCGATTCAGGTCGATGTTGATTTGTAGACATCTTTCTACTCAGTAGATTAGATAGTTAGTGGAAGTCCTCGAAGAATGATTAATTCTTAGACGCTTATGGGTGGTGGGACATGTGTACTTTAAGCGAAACAGCGTTTCTTAGCCAAAAAAAAAATATTAGCAACCACCGAAAATTTTTACGCGCTTATGAAAAGGAGAAAAGAATTTCGTCTACCACTGTGGTTCACAGTGACATAAAGATAATCCAATATACTTAGAGCATACTATTTTTCCAGCTAGAATATATAATTTGACCTCTAAATTAGAACCTTGATCAACACACTTCGATTTGACTAACACCATAAGGCGTATGTTTGGGGTTGCTTATTGTTTGTTGCTGCTTCAGAACCGAAAACAAAGGAATTTTGTGTGGAATAGGGTTCTTGACTATTGCATAAGAACTCCTCACGAATGAACCTCTCTGGATAAAACTTACCCAATGATAAGCTTGCTTAGTGAGGATGATGGGTGTAGGGTATATTTGGTATTCATAAGTGTAGGAAGCTCTATCACTGGATACTGCTTACACTTCGAACTGATCATATCCATATGAAAGGACTATTGAAGAATCAGAGCTATATGAAGAAGGTTTTGCGTCGTATTCTATCAGTTTTCTTGGTAGCAGCAGATTCCGTTCACTCAAGACATGTGGGCCTAAGTAAGCTGACGTGTAGCCATACTCCAACTCTCACACCTGCACGTTAAGTGAGTGACTACAACACGTAACGCGTAATGGGAGCTCAAAGCTTCGACAAGAGCATCCAAGATCATTGTATCGGCCATGTGATTAAGAAATATTTGCCTTGAACTTAAAGAACTGCCGATTGAGGAAAACGAAGCGATCGGCTAGGATTATGCTAAAGCTGGTGACGTTATTCTGGCGGATCAGGTCGAGGAAGATAGGACTCTTCAAGAGTTTATTATTGGACGATATTTCGCATAATATTTTTGAATTGTTAATAATAAACATTAGTTTCCAGACGTAGTTGATTCCTATATATTGGGATGAAGGTCTAAAGACGAAGTTATGGAAAAGAAAGGAATTAAAAGCAAAATTTGCAACGCTATTCTGTTTGGTAAATGCTCTACCCCATCTCTAGAGTCGGTTAGAGTTTTTCACTATCCTTTACTCTAAACCGGTTTTCATGAATGCTGAGTAGCGCATGGAATTTTGCCCCTCACCCTCGTCGACCTCTGAATATTTGCTTATCAATTTGGAATCGACGGTGATAATAGCTATCAATCGCTGAATGATAAAATTCAACCCTGCCCTTCACCCACCGCTTCACTTTTGTGAATCACAGGAAATGCTCAAATTTCTACCTGCTACCCACATAACCCAGGGTAAACTAAATCATGAATCCGGCTTCAGGAAACCACATTGAACTGTTAACGATTCTACGAATTTAACGAATTAACAGCATTTTTCGTTGAAATTTGGCTTAGCGACTGAATGGAAATTTTCAGAAATTTCTATTAAACTTTTAACGAAACTTTTTTTTCAGAAATTTCTATTAAACATTTAACGAAACTTTTAACGGACTTTTTTTCTCAGCAAGTTCGTTATCTTTCCCGATAGTCTTCACTGATGTTGAAAGGTATTAAAATGTGCAAAACTTAGGCAGAAATAAACCGTTCTAGCACAGATAGTTGAGTAGCGATCAGTAATGCCGATCAAGATGTGATGCCCTTCCTCTCGCCACAGATCACGGCTGAAATTATGGCGGAAGATGAACATACAGACTGGTTGACGCACTGATGAAAAGACAGACAGGCGGATTATTATCTCCCTAGTGAATGGCAGAATTTGTGGAGTCAGTGCTCGTTTGATTCGATTCGAAAACTTTTGGTAACGCCCCAGAAGTAGCCAGTAATACCAATCGTGCAGAAACTTTTGTCAAAGTAACAGAGGCCCAGTGAGAAAGTCCAGAGAATGACCAGCAAGGCTGAAGTGAAATGTGGTGCCGGTCGGTAATGTGGGCAGCATGAGGAGGCGGGACGAGCCAACAATGCCCAACCAATTGCAGAACTGATAGAACAGGCTGCAGTCAATAAGAACACCGATCGTATACGCCCTCTTTGGATGGTGCGCCCAATCGATGCGACCTGGTTTGGCCGCCTCCCGATGCTGCCCACATTGCCGACTGGGTTCCCAGATTTCTCTGAGGTCACATTGACATTGCCTCGTAGAAGTAAGGGCGTTGCCTACCAAGAAACTAGTGACTGACTCTCATCTCTGTCCTTTTTTCACCTGCACTCTGTTGATGGAAGCTGGGCCGGACTCATCAACGACTTACAGAGGTTTAGCGGAGAAATTACGGCGGAAACTTCTGAAAAAACGCGAATTAATGCGACTTATCAGCAAGCGATATGGTGAAATGTTGGCGTAATCAGGATTTACCGCCGTAATTCCTCTGTCAAACCTCAGTAAGTCATTTATGAATCCGACCCCTGATCTGTGATGCTAATCTGAAAAACGTAAGATGGTCATTTCTGCTAATGTGTTAAACCAAATTTTTGCAGGTGGACAAGGTCTTCTTGGATCGTTGTTCGGAAGGAAGTAATGGTGTTCCACTTATCGACGCAACTGACGATTCAGTTCGAAGCATTTTATTCTACTTTTGTTGCTGTTACTGTATAAAGTGTTACTATTCTGTATGTGTGACCATTTTGAGCGGTCCACACAGTAAGTGAGGTAGGAAGGGGTGATTGCGTGTCCAACACTTATCCAGCGAGATATAGTCTCGCTCTAGAGTTCTATGCGGCATCATGCTCATTTATTTGTTTATTTATTAATTAATTGTTGGCGGCAAATTATTATACAAAACCAGACGTTCAGCGGCCTAGCGGTCGCCAACCGTCTGGTTGGGGGCTTCGCCTCCAAATTCGAGAATAGAACAACCCCAATCTTCCTTCTTTAGCCCTTCTTACGCTAAAAAACTGGTTTTACTATACATATTAGTGCAGTGGGATATGGTAGGGCAGAATTTTCGCTGCGCGTCAAGAGAGTCAAGCACGCACATGTGACACTGAGTACCGATTCACGTGTCACTACGTTGCCACGACGTCTATGACACTCCTGCGCTCTGACACACGTGCCATGGCTTCTGCAAGCCGTCTTCAGAATTCCGACACATACTCAACGATGTTGAGGAAAAATGCTCCCCCCCCCCCTAATTCACGCTCCCCCCTCTATTGGTCCCCCTTTGTTGGTCCTCTCCTATTGGTCGCCCTTACTCGGAATCCCTACGCAAGTTGGGCGACGTCTTCAGCGCGTTTTCTGAATACGTGCGTACGATGAACGACGTCTTCAGCACGTCTTCTGAATCCCTACGCACGTTAGACGTCTTGCACAGGCCTTCTGAATCCTTACGCACGTTAGGCGACATCTACAGCACGCCTTTTGAATCACTACGCAAGTTATACGACGTTGGACGACGTCCTCAGCACGTCTTATGAGTCCCTACGTACGTTGAACAACGTCTTCAGCACTGCGTCTCTTCTGAATCCAGACGCACGCTGAACGACGTCTAGGGCACCCTCCTGAATCCCTACGCTATGCACTCGATCCCATTCATACCCTGACGCGTTGCCCCTTGAATATCTTGTAAACTTGGACGATCAGCCGCCAAAGATATGGTTCGCCAGCAATTGCCCATGGTTAAGCGCAAAGAAAGCCCGGCTGGCATACGCCGCACTGCCGTAGGCATCTTTTGGCTTCAGTCCATCCTCGACGTGACGGCCATGTGACATTAACCGACTATATGAAAGGATCAAGGATGGCGTTATTCAATCCCCTCTGGGATGCGCCACGCATTCTACTTCTACGGGATGTCGTGGAGGCATGTTGAATGCGTATTTGGCCATACAATGACTTGCGGTGGCCAGCCGATGTACAAGTCAGCGCTTCATCCTTCCCATACAAGTCTGGTACCAATTCACCGACCCCGGAGGGATGGAAGGCTTGGTTGGCCTGGGCGGGAAATCCGAACCAGGAACCTGGTATCAGGTGCAGGCGACAGCCGGCGCCTCCTCCGACTGCGCTCCCGCACACCCAACCGACTATATATAGTAGGATAATAGGTATCGGAAAGGAGGCATGTACCAACTAAGGACACAAAGAAATAAGAGAAAACGCATCTCGTGCTATTGGGTTGTCCCATAAGTCCCCGCCGTTTTTTCAACGATTCATTGCGGGTTTCGCCAGCGGTCTCGCATAGCGCTATACAGCTTTCGAAGGAAAATGATTTGCTCTGTCAGACCATGTATTGCATTTCTTTTTCCATCCTGAACTTTGTTAATTTTTGGGTCGTTAAAGTGAATAAGTGAAAAGTGGCCGACTGCGGCAATTGCTTCTCTCCACTTAGGTTTGGAGCTTTTGCGCTATAGCGTTCGGAAGGCAATGTTTTGTGCTACAAGAATACATGTTGGCGCCATTTGCTCATTTTTCCTTTATTGATTTTTAGGTACTGGATTCTGCGGGATGTCAAGAGAACGCCAGCACGCCCACCAACGCGTTGGTCGGACTTCTTCGTGAAAGCCCTGAACGACCGATATGACGCTCTTCGTGTCCCTCGAGCTAGGAGGATCCATTGGACCACTCTGGCACGCGATAGGGACGAATGGAGACGCTGCTGGCGCCCGCTCGAGCAAGTCGATGATCAACGGGTGATAAAGGTGATTTTTAGGTCAGCGAATTGGGACGTCCGAAGAAGAAGATTTATTTTTACCGACAGCCCCTGCTCTGTGGTTGGACTTTTTTGGTTGATGTTATATGTCACTCGAAAGAGGATGTCTTGCTCAATAAGAATTTGTGTCGCGTTTATTGGTGATTTCTGTCGAACATCAAAAACTGAACGAGGAGAAGTAGTTGTTGGTGAGGATGATTCTTCTCTTTTTGGCATTTTGATGATATTCGACAGAAATCAGCATGAGCCAATAAACGCGACACAGATTTTTATAGATCAAGACATCCTCTTCCGAACGATATATAACACCAAGCAAAAAAGTTCAACAACAGAACCGGAGTTTTGGTGAAAACTCGGACAGAAAATCGGACGTCCCAATCTGATGACCTAAAAATCATCAAAGGATAAATGAGCAAATAGGACCAACAAGTGCTCTTGTAGTACAGAACATTTTCTTCCAAATGCTATGAAAAAATGCGCAAAAATTCCAAACCTAAGCGAAGAGAAGCAACTGTGCAGATGGCCACTTTTCACTTTTTCGCTTTTCACTTCAACGACCTAAAAATTGGCAAAATTCATGACGAAAAAAAGCCATATATGCTCTGATAGAACAAATATTCTCTTTCGAAAGCTGTACAGCGCTATGCAAGAGACCGCCGGCGAAATCCGCAATGAATCGTTGAAAAAACGGCGTGGACCTATGAGACAACCTAATTCATTCGAAACTCCTCTGAGAGAATTAGTTTCCTAAGGAAGACGCTTGGTGAAGAGCTACGACATACGTACCTGACAGTATTGTCAGAGATTGAGTAGATTGCGTGGCGCACTCCCAGGAGACATATGTATCATGATGCTTGTCCTTCACAGGGTGGATTTAGTTTTTGGAAAGTGGCGTATTCTGACGATTTTCTTGACATAAAATAATTCCCTCTTATGACAACCAGATAGATTGAGTATAGAATGGTAGAATTCAAACAACCTTACCAACAAGGTGAGTATCTCACCCGATGGGTTCTCTAGCGTAATCCGTATTCGGAAAATCATGATAGAGCTTTCATTTTTTATTCTTTTTCAGCACGCAATGCAAATCAATTAGTAATACGGCCTTACTCCCCTTTTCGTCTCATTCTATCACTTGCGCCTGGGGCTTCTGTAACTTGAAATGATCCTTGGGCCAGTAATTTCTCCGACCCCTTTTGTCTTCTCCAGACTCTGAAGAAGGCGGTTATGCCGAAATGTAAGCCGAATAAAGAAGGATATGCATGCCTGCTTCATCCAGCTTCTAAAGAGTCGATTCCCTAGCTCACGAATAGCACCGTATACCGCTGGATTTTCGCTTGTCTCGTCAACAAATGTTTCAATGGATTAGATGCTGCTGGCAGATTCTCTGCATCCAGCGAATTCCTTACGCAGTAGTAATTCTTTCGTGGAAGTCTTCAATGTCCTAAAGTAAAAATTCCAAAAAGAAGAGCTATGGAAGAACATACACTCCAAAGAACCGTTCTCACCTCCGTAGAAGGTCCAATCTTTCTTCTATGAGGCAGTTCGGCTGAGGAATGCCTTCTTACTACTGAGCAAAATCGATGCGAAATTCTCATCATATTGAGAGCTTCTCTATTCGGAAACCAGATCAGAAAGATCTCAACTGTCAAGCTTTTTTCGTCTCCATTCTCCAACAAATCTGTGAATTATATGTGTTCTTCTAAGATCCAGCTCTTTCACTGACAGCTAGAATGGATAGCTGGGAGAACTTCTGTTTGAAAATGGAGGTTAGGCGGAAAGTCACGCTGCTACAGCCACATGGTGGACAATGGCTGGTATAGTCCACTACAAGTTCTTGAAGTCTGGAGAGACTATCACAGCGGAGAATTACTGTGCCGAAATTGGAGTGTTGCACCGGAAGTTGATTGAAGAACAGCCGGTTTTGCTTGATCGAAGAGGCTCAAGCCAGACAACGCGCGTCCACAGGTTTCAAAAATTGTTGTCCAGAAACTTGATGAATTGGGATACGAAACTCTGCCACAACTTCACCATATCCACCAGATCTGTCATCTCCCGAGTATCAGTTTCAAGCATTTAGATCGTCGTGTGAAGGATAAAAATTCAGCAACCAAGACTATGTCGAAAATGACTTCTTTTGTTTTACTAATTCTCGTAGTTCTGATTTTCACAAAGATGGAATGCCTAAGCTTTTGTCGCGTTGGAGAAACTACATTAATTGTAATGCTGCTCATTTCGATTAATAAAATTGCTTCCTAGCAAAGTTATTATCTGTCAAATTTTTTAGTCAAAATCGGCCATTTTATATGCAACGACCTAATAATTTACATTTTGTATTTTTATATATTTATTAAACCAGTATAAAATCAAACTCCACCCTCATCGGTCATCACGCCATCACGACGCAGTCCAGGATACTCATAGTTCTCAGGTCCAGTTCTGCCGCCGTGTCCTCCAAGCCGACGGTGCGCTTTCGTCGTCACAACGGGGCGGGCGATTGATTGGTTTGACGAGGAGGAAGAGGAATGAGCCCCATCTGCTGACCTCGCTCGGCCAGTCTACCCGTCCGACACACGTTCGAACCGTCTCCGCGTCAGCTAGATAGGAGCAGTGTGCCTGGCTCATTCTCAACCCGCTGTTTATCCAGTATGTTTACTTGTTCAGTTATTTAGCTACCCGCTGTCATTTATTTTCCTATGTCGCTTTTATTCCTCTATTTTTATCTGTTTTTTCGCTTACCACATTTCGCTGTAGTTGTATGCCGAATCACGAGAAGCAAGGCCAAGTGCAGAATCAAAAGAGGAAAATCTTACGAACAAATTCTTTAAAAGAGAGTCTGAGGAATTAAGCACTGAAATGGAAAGACTGCCGCTTTTCTGTGGTTCATTAGGTACTTCACGCATGTGTAGAACGGATAATCAGAAGACTAATAAATAAACGATAAAGGATAAAGGACGGCGTTATTCAATCATTTTTGGAATGAGCCACACATTCTACCTCTACGGGATGTCGTGGAGGCGATTTGAATGCGTACTTGGCCATAGAATGATTGCGGTGGCGAGCCGATGGACAAATCAGGGTCGGATTCATCAACGACTAACCCGCGGGTATAGGGGTAGACATACCAAAGCCTGCGTCTCTGACTTTTACCTTATCTCTTCCTGACTCTCATCTTATCAATCCTTATAACCAGCATACCCACAGGTTTAATTGTTGATGAATTCGGCCCCGGTAATCTATATCCTTCCTAGACAGATCAATGCACCTACGGCGGAGGGATTGAAGGCTTGGTTGGCCTGAGCGGGGTATCAAAACCAAGAACCTTCCATCAGGACAGCCGCACCTCGTCCGACCGCGCTCCACGCGCCCTCTTCTGAATAACCATAAAATTCCTACTCGTTTGCTAGAGCAATTTTTTTAAAGTCTATTCTGAAGTGCTATGATGGAAAACGTTTTGGAGAAATTGAGCAGTGCCATCATCCTGTGCATCGCAGCGTTTATTTGATTGATAGTGTAGAGGCTGTTTACGTATGGGATTGCGCAGTGAATAATGGGAGCGTGTTCCTTCTGTTGCAACTACAATGCCGGCTGTATCTTTTGGTCTCTGGGCGGAAAAGTCCAAAGAAACACTTTTTCCGCTGCTTTTTGATAGCTGTTTGAAATGCTCTTCAAATTGCGTGCTCTGAAAAAATAAGGATAAGCATCAAATGATCTATTCGAAGCAGAGAACAACACCCTGCAAATGTTTGAAATGTGGATTCAATGCCTATACTCAGGTTAGCGTGGCGGATCCCCTCCAGCTCGAGAAAGAATTATACCCAAGGGCACATTCCGAATATAAATCGTCAAATCAACATTTCAGACATATGTAAGGCGTTATTCTCTTCATCGGATAGATTATTCAGTACACATCTCAAATTTAGGATTTATTTTTCTAGGCACGCAGTTTGAAGTGTGCTATCAAAAAACGGAGTAAAAGGCGTTTTTGCGCTTTTTCCTCCCAAAGACCAGAGGATGAGCAGGTATTGCATATTTGCCGCTTCTAAACGTATAAACATCATTTTCGCAAAAAATCTAGCAGCCATCTTAATGTATTGAAAGGGAAGGGCTACCGCGCAATTTCCCCATACGACACACCAACAAATTCTTTGCCTCTCCGCATCTTAAAATAAACTTATAAAGAAGGATGAAGGACGACGTTACTCAATCCCTTTTGGGATGTGCCAGCGCATTCTACGTCTACGGGATGTCGTGGAGGCGACATGGATGCGTATTTGACCATACAATGACTTGTGG
Organism: Heligmosomoides polygyrus bakeri; assembly: GCA_947359475.1. Classification (NCBI taxonomy): domain Eukaryota; kingdom Metazoa; phylum Nematoda; class Chromadorea; order Rhabditida; family Heligmosomidae; genus Heligmosomoides; species Heligmosomoides polygyrus. The sequence goes on along the minus strand of OX375868.1, from coordinate 93,764,408 downwards.
TGGCCAGCCGATGAACAAGTCAGCGCTTTATCCTTCCCAGACACGTCTGGTACCAATTCACCGACCCCGGGTGCACGCGACAGTCGGCGCCTCCTCCGACTGTGCTACACGCGTCCAAAATAAACTTACCATTAGAAATTCTGTACTGGCTGAAAGGATACGAATTCATTTTCTATTCAACAGTCGTAGTTGTTAGCTCCTAACTTCTCTTTTTTTTGTGAAAACTCGGCATTATAATTTGAAAATCTTGATACTGAGTTGTGATTTTAGTAAAGCATTTAATTTGACAGATTCGTCTTTAGCACAAACAGTCGCCGTCATTTCTTTTTAAGACGTCGCGCCGAAAAGAGCTTTTAACGAACATTTTCTCAATACACAAGACATCTGACTTGTTTAGATTGTGTCTTTGGAACTTGTCTACGCCTAAATTGGTCTGGCCATTTTCCAAATTGTCGGAGTAGTTGGGCACGCCTAGCGCAGTCGGAGGAGGTGTCCACTGTCGAGTGGACACCGGATACCAGGTTCCTGGTTCGGATTTCCTGGCCAGGCTAACCAAGCCTTCTATACCTCCTGCTAGGTGAACCGGCACCAGAGTTGTCTGAGAAGGTTGAAGCGCTGAATTGTTCATCGGCTGGCCACCGCAAGTCGTTGTATGATCAAATACGCATTCAAATCGCCCCACGACAACCCATAGCAGTAGAATGCGTGGCGCATCCCAAAAACAATTAAGCAACGCGTCCTTCATCCTTTTACCTGAGTAGTTTCCGGTTTAAAACGAAAGGAATCCGGCTTGATATGAAGTATTCATTTTATGGTGAAAATGGTATAAATACCCAAGTGATGTAGCTGACGAGCCAAGATTAGTACAGATCCTTTATTCCGGCTAACGTTTCGGCGTAACCGCCTTCTTCAGAGCCTGGAAGAGTCAAGTTGAGTTTGAAAAACCATCCGTCCAAGAGCCATTTCAGACCACAGCGGAGAATCAGAGGTTGGTAGGAGAGGGAGACGAAACACGAGGAGGTAACACAAACAGTCCAGTGCAGATGGGCGAACGGTACCCCTTTTAAGGCGACACATGAGGAGATGAAGTCACCTTCGGTTCACCCTCCTAGCGAGCCTCTGGCAGACTGTCCTCCGGTTCGAGACCGCAAAGGTCAACGTACGGAGCCAGCTCCTGTATCACCGCTACGCGTTCCTCCTTCCTGTTGATCGTGGGGTTCCTAGCGGCAATCCACAGCGCTTCTAGTGTTTTGCGCGCCGAGATCTCGAACTCGCGTGCCAATATCGTCACCGCCACGTCAATGCCCGCGCCATTGTGACATCGTAGCCTGTGCTCACCCAACGGACCGGCGATATCGCACCTACGAAGCATGCCCAAATGTTCTTTAACGCGCTCCCCAAGGGGTCTACCCGTCTCGCCAATGTACTCGCCGTTGCAACCCGTACATTTTATAAGGTATACCACACCAGAGACCATGCAGTCTCCCTCCTTACCGAATGGGCAGATAATACACTGGCGAGTTTTACAACAGGAATCGTATAGTCGATTCCTAACGAGACGTGCCTTGAGATTGGCCGGCGGAACCTCGATGATGCGGACCATGCTATCAAGACCAGCTTTGCGAATGCCGTTTCGCACTTCGGTACTGAAATCATCCGAGACAAAAGGCACCTTGAAAGGAATTTTATTGTCGCTCTGATGTCTCGCTGCCATTGCCGGTGTTCGATGACCTTTAGCCAGGCTCTGCTCGGGATACCCGTTGGACGCCGCGATTCGAGATGCCATTTGCAATGACACTGACTTGAGATCGCTGTCTGAGGATACCGCCGCCGCCGTTCGGAACATGTTCTTAATCGTGGCCCTCTTCGTTTGAGATGGATGAGCAGACCTGAAGTGCACGATGATGTTCTTACTACTGGGCTTACGATATTATTTAGTATGGAATCTGCCCCGCGTGCAACTGACTTGGACGTTGAGGAACGGCAACCAGTTATCAGTGGGTTTTTCCCTTGTGAGCTTAATATGCTCTGCCTGCTGGTTGAGCAATTCGAAACACATGTCCATTTCGTTCTGGGTCGCACATACAATGAAACAGTCATCAATGTAGCGACAGTACAGTAGAGGTCTGCACTCCATGACGGGTTCCTCTATTTTAGACATGAAAGCGATAGCCAATACCGGAGCAAGACGCTGGCCCATAGCCAGCCCTCTAACCTGCTTATAGTACTTATTGGACCATCTAAAAACATTGCATTCCAGGCACCCACTTATGAGTGTCATAATTCGTGATATAGAAAGTCCATAAAGAATGAGCTGGTCCTGATGTGCCGTTAGAATTTCATACACCGCCTGCATTGCGCTACTTTTAGGGACGTTCGTGTACAGCGATGCTACATCGAACGACTCCATAACGCAGCCTTCTCCCAATGACACTCCCCTAAGCCTCCCCAGGAAAGCAGCGGTATTGGGAAGATGGGCCGGCAGAAACTTGAGGACCTGTTTGAAAATGGTATACTTGAATTATGTAAAGTGCAAAAGTGCGATGTAAAGTGCTCCTGGAAAAGGAAATGTTAACCTGTTAGTGTTGCCCAGTGTATTAAATGGTGAGTTCACCATTTAATAAGGGCTAAGTACGCCTTCATATTTCCTTATTACATCCCGTAGAAGCGCACTGCGTGGCGCATCCCGCGGAGGGATTGATTAACGCCAACCTTTGTTCTTTTTCTTACTGTTTTCCTAAGCCGCCTCTTCTATAGATCTTGGGCGTGTGATAGCGCAGTCGAAGGAGGTGCCGACTGTTGCTTGCATCCGATGCCAGGTTCGGATTCCGACTAGACCAACCAAGCCGTCCATACCTCCTCGGTAGGTGAACTGGCACCAGAATTGCCTAGGAAGGGTGAAACGCTGAGTTGACCACACATAGGCTGCCCATTGCCAGTCATTGTAGTGCTGAATACGTCTTCAAATTGCCTCAGCGATATCCCGTAGGAGTGGAATGCATGGCGCACACCAAGAGGGGATTAACAAATGCCATCCTTTAGCCCTTCAACCATTACAATTTCCTTTGTTTTTTTCCGAATTTTTAGATTATATGCAATACTATTAAGTGCCTCAAAGAAGCTCCACGAATATTTCATTAAGTGCAAAAACTTCAAATAAGCTCCAGGTAATAATAAACGTCGTCGGGTAGGTCGAAGAGGTGTCGTCAGTGCACCGCCGGGTGTCAAGGCGTGATGTTATCTGCTCGCCGAAGATCGCTGGGTTCAAAGGAACCGGTTCGCGATCGCTTGCACTTGCTTCAAGTTGCTTGTCGGTGCTAGAATTTGCTAAGAAAATCCGTCGCAGCTCAGTCTAGAAGGCATGCTGCCACGCCTTCGTAGAAGCCAACAGTTCGACGAGTTGTTTTGTGCAGAATTCGAAAAACCCGTTCAAATATGACCACGAAGAGCGAACTTTGACCTTTAGCCGGTTGTCCCGCTCGATGCCGGCAGTCGTCGACTGCAGTCCGTATCCGCAACACCGTCAGCAGCAGCATTTCTGTCTATCGATATGGGCGACTACCGCAGTTCAGGTTCGCGTCACTTCGCGATTCTATTCGGATTGGGCATTCCTAACGCCTTCTTTGCCTTCGAGTTTAGTTCTGTGTGTGCCTTTGAAATGTTCGAACCGGTAGAGCAGCTCCGTATCCCCTTTATTCTGCTTGGTTCCTCCCAGTAGCCATGGTAACCGACTTGCTTGGATCGAGCCCTGAAGCTGCCTTGAACGGTCTTCGCCTAGTTAGAAGACGACGGACTACGTAGCCTCTCCTAAACGCTTCCTGTTTTCCTTCTGACCTCCTTAAATTGGCTGCTTGAGATGAAAATAGGTCTACCAACTGTGTGCTAGCACTACTGTTAGTACTGTCGCCCCTTCCAATGGGGAATAGACAAAAGTCGGTGCAAGTCTATGGAGGTGATCTACTCTCGTTTTCCATCATAAAATTCTGAAATTTTTCTCAAACGCCTTCAAAATGAATTAGGCACGACCACCTATGAGTGATAAACGCAGATCAACGTCTAATTGCTTCGGCCAGTGTAAAGCTGCCAGATGTGGGAGAGATTGGGAGAATCTTCCTCTAGACTTCCCCCAAAGGTCTTCCATAACACTAAGGATCTCTTCAAAATGCCCCATACAGGTTTACCCACCGGGACAGGGTGCCTTCTCTAGAGTAATACTGTTCGTTTCCCCTGCTGAACAAGCGGGAATGAACCAACGGGGAGTTCCGTTGGTAGTGGGTTCGGCGGTGATAATGAACCCGATCGATTTGTGTGTCCCGGCGGCGGTTCCCAGTGTCTGAGAGGAATTAGCGCTAAACACGTGTTCTTCGGTGTTTATGACAAGATTCGAGTAGGGAGTGGGATAACGCAAAAGGGATGGAGTCCCAGTTTAGGTGGACCACACATAGAGGGAAGGTTATTTTCCTCGTATGAAATTGCACCAATAACCAGACACCATCATCAAGTCGCAGTCGAACTCTCGAGAAGGTTCACGGTTGAGAGTAGGGCTGTGGAGCGAAGCACCCCTAGTCACACGAATACGATTTTGTCAGAGGGTGGCACCGCTAGAAAAGCGAGAAAAAACAACAACAACCTGGATCCTTGCCAGAAAATTGCTAAGAATATACCTTTCGAAAGCTACACCAGTTTGTGGCATTGCAACATAATTCGCTGTTTTTTAACGTCATCCTGAAAAAGAATGATTAGAGTGCATACCCTCCCCCTCACACACCCTATTATAGCTCTGGATTGCACTCTTAGAGGTCGGCGAGTTCACGTCGTGAATGTGGGCAGCATTTGGAGGCGGGCACTTCCAAGCCATTCAGGCCACGGTAAAAGGGCTCGTTAGGTCCACACTCGATTGGCCGATCCTGTTCGATCGGTGCCCTGATTGGTGATGATTGACCTCCGTTCTCACACTTACTGCTGCCCACATTCTTGGCATGAGCCGGTCGATACTAACCAATCCCTCTGTGGAATGCGCCACGCATTCTTCTTCTAAGGGAGACATTTTAAATTTGTATTCATCGTACGAGAGATAGGGTAGGATTAGGATAGCGCCTAGATAGATAAAGGATAAAGAACGGCGTTAACCAATCCCTATTTTGGGATGCGCCATGTTCTACGATATGTCGTGGAGGCGACTTGAATGCGTATCTGACTTGCGGTGGGCAGTAGATGGACGTGTATGCTTCTCTGGCAAGTCTGGTACTAATTCATCTACCTTGGAGGCATGGAAAGTGTGGTTGGCCTACGACTGAAATCCGAACCAAGAACCTGTAGTCGGGAGCAAGCGACTCCTTCAAGTGCGCTATCACCCACCATTTGAAGATTGGTATAAATATTTAGCAATCGCGAGGGCACACTAAGCAGCTTCATCGAAGAAGCGAAGCAGTTTAGTCTCCCTCCACTTACCCACACCTTAGGTGTTCTACTATTTAGCACCGAAAATTGTTTAAAGTATGGTCGGTTGGTTCCATTGGGTTGCGCCGCACATTCGATTCTTGCCTAAGAATGTTTCGATTGATTTTATCTCGGGCTAAACATCAACCTCGGCATCATGCGATCCTCACTCTCTCGTGTTAATTTTTCAATCAAAGGGAAATAACATGGATAGTGCAGAACCCGATTCTATGCATTTGCGGAATATAGGGCTGTTATCCTTTAAAGAAGGCGCGCGTAGCGCAGTCGGATGAGGTGCCGGCTGTCGCGGGCACCTGATGCTCATTCAGATCACCTCCACAACATCCCATAGAATCGGAGTATGTGGCGTATCTCTAAAGGGATTGAGTAACACCGTCCTTTATCCTTGATCCTTATCCTCTTATAAGGACTACTTGGATTCTTCCAGAAGACACTGCACTCGACGGTGATTTTAAGGAATTAGAGGTCGTCATTGAGCCGATCGCCGTTAGGTGCGACATGAATGCCATAGCAACCATCGGGGGATCCGATGGTGAGCGCATTAATGGGGTAATGGGGATAAACTATTACGGGAAAAGGCGAAATGCGTATTGAGGTTTTTCCTGAGTTTCCTATCCGGGAAGCGTCTATTAGTACTACAAAAGGGTAAAAGGATAAAGGACGACGTTCCTCGGGGGCAGGAAGAAAGGATCGTTACTCATTTCCTTTTTGGATGCGCCACGCATCTCTACGAGATGTCGTGGAAGCAATCTGAATGCGTATGTGGCCTATACAATGAAGTGTAGTGCCCATTCGATGGACAAATCAGTGCTTTATCCTTCCGAGACATGTCTGGCACCAATTCACCAACTTCCTGAGAGGTGGAAGGCTTCATTGATCTGGGCGGGAGACCCGAACCATGAACCTGGATTCGGGGTAAAGCCGATAGACGGCGGCTCCTCGGACTGCACTACAATGCGCCGCAGTTCTGCCTTTGTTAGGGAAAATCTGCTGATAATGGAAGAGATACACGAAACTTTCTCTCTAGTTTTACATCTCAGATCTTCAAGGCCTTTGGAGAGCGAAATGAATACTTGGCTAGGGTGCGCCTTAAACCCAGACTCGAACCTCGATACACGTACTGTTGGCGCGTTCTACCGACTGCGCTACAAGCGCATCACCAGCTCAGTGGGTGAAGACGAAAGATAGAAGCTATTGGGGCTTATTTAGCAGAGGGTCCCACACTCTCTAAACTTTGATAGGAGTGGATAGGAGTGAACATTAATCAATCCCTTTCTAAGATACACCATGAATTCCGTTTCTATGGGATATCGTGGAGGCAGTTTGAATACAGGGTCAGTTCCTGAACAAGTTATAATACATTTGTTTATCTTTCTAAAGGGAGTCCGGTACCAATTCCGAATTTTTAGGAATGGAAGGCCAATTATTGTGGGCAATTGATATTAAAAGGTGCAGCGAATATCCTGTTTATATTTAGACCGAGGAAGCCGTGGTGGCTACGGAGGTCAAGACAATCGAGTTGAATTGAAAGAGACCGTCTTCGTGGAAGGTTTACCGCTCTCGTAAGTCTCAGCTGTTTTACCCGCAGCTTCATGTCCAGCTATCAACGAGCGTGCTTGACTTCCAGAGTGAACGAGACCTACATCGCCGACGTCTTCAACACCGCTGGCGACATCGCCAAGAATGATCGAACCGGCGCTCCAAGAATTAAGCTCTACACCGACCGAGGCACCGGTGAACCCAAGGTTTGTTCCTCTATCTTCTGACATTACTCTCAGGCTTCAGTCAAGGTTGACGCTTCAGGGAGAATGTGTGATCACCTTCGCCACAGCCGATGGTGCACAGCAGAGCATCGAAATGTTCGACGGCAAGCCGTTCCCCGGTGGCGACCGTCCGATGAGCATCTCCCTCGCCAAGTTCAAGCCGATAGATCCTTCAGCTCGTGGAGGTTTCCGAGGAGGTGGACGAGGCGGCGGCCGAGGTGGCTATGGTAAGTTCGACGCGGACTTCATTTGTGGAATGTATGTAGTGAAGTAATCGTTGTTTAGATGGCGGTCGAGGTGGTGGAGGCGGTTTCCGTGGAGATTCTGGTACGTCTTCAGTTGTGTTTTTTTTTTCTTCAGATTGCCTAGTAGTCTACGCCATTAAATAACTTTGTAAACCACACATTATCGGTGCAGTGGTTTTCACTCGAAGGGGGTTAGGTTTAAGTAGATTGCGCCACGTCTTGAACTCATATATGTGAAGTGTTGGCGATACTTCGAAGAGGAACCAGCAAGTTGAATGGTGCCGATGAAGAGTGGGAACGACGAGATCACTAGGATAAGGGGCTAAAGTACTGCGTTGCTCAATTCCTTTGGGGGTGCGCCACGCATTCCACTTCTATGGGTGACTTGCGGTGGCCAGCCGAGGGATAAGTCAGTGCTTTTTCTTAAGTATATACAATATTTTCGTCGAATTGAACTCGTTTCAAATCAAATTGGATACTTTTCGAATCAGATTTTACACTTTTGAAATCAAGTAAGCTAGCTTTAAGACCTCTGAAATCACTGCGAACTCATCCAAATCAGAACGACCTTCATGGGTCGGGTTTACCAACGACTTACATGACTTTAACAGAGAAAATTACAGCCGAAATCCCTGATAGCGCGGCTTACCAAGCGATATGGTGAGCGATAAGCTGCGTTATCTGAGTTTTCCGCTGTAAAATCTCTGTTAGAGTTACGTAATTCATTGGTGAATCCGACCCCAGGCAGGTTAGACTACGGACTCAACAAGATGGTTAGAATATTTTTTTTTTGTTCAAGAAAAATTTGGCATAACTTTGTTTGAAATTTTTTAGTCCGCCTGCCTCAATAAGCCTAATAATTCGATAAAATTTTTACTTTTTAAAGAAAAAATGGCGCGAAGCGGCTCGGAGGGGATCACCATGTGAGGCAGCTCTACTAAACATTTTGTGCTGCACTAAATTAGAAAATTTACACAGCACTGGTGTGGTCTATCCTTCTGGTGGACTGCGCTAGGTACTTCCGTTGTAATTGAGCACTCATGTGCCTCCGCACGAAGGTGGAATACCACTGAAATGCAAGGTGTCCCCGTCCGAGCCGATTTGCGCCGAAAAAATAATAAATTAAAATTTGTCTGAAAGCACAGCAAAGTGGCTGGCACATAGCACACTAATAGATCAGATCGCGCCGTGCACTCGAAAATTTCGCCGCAACCTTTATTTGATTGAAAATGTAAAAGCCACTTACATGAACCAACAAAGTGGGGATATGTGTGTTCTCTACAGCTGGTTTTGTTGTATTGTTAACAGGTGTCAAAATCTATGAAACAGATATTCTACTATCAATGGAATAAAAAATAACTTCTTGGAAGAGGGCATGGCGCAATCTCTTGTTTTGGCACTAAAAATGGCTCTTTTACGCTCTCTAAGACGTGCGTTAAAGCACATCATCGTTATTAGAGCTCAAAACCTGAATACCAACCATTTAAGGCCTAAAGAAACTCGAGCTTCAAAGGAAGTTACACTAAAATTTTCCATGATTAAAAAATTTTGATTTTAATTTTCTAACTTTTTCGGAGAGTCACTAGTTTAATGTAGAAGAAGCTCATTTCGATTTGGACGAGTTCGCTTTGATTTCGAAAGTATTAGGCTAGTCTAGAAGAGTGTCCAATTTGATTTGAAAAGTGTTTAATTTCTGTGAAAATGGTATATCCGTTACTAATTCGCCTACCCCGGAAGGATGGAAGGCTTGTTGGCCTGGGCGGGAACCCTAACAAGAACCTATTAGCAGGTGTCGGTGCTCCGACTACGTCCCATGCAATCGTAGTGAATGCAAAATTGCTTCAAACTGTAGTCACAGTCAATTCGGCTGTTGGTGTTGGCTGTTACTCCTACTAAAGGAAAGCACTTCCTCCTGTGTCTACCATTGTCTTACCCGCTTGCCTAGTTGGATAGCATCGATATGGTGAGGGACCAACATTAGCACGAGACAGCCCTTTATTTTTTAGGGAACATACATTCCCCACGTATTTCGGCACCTCCACCTTGACTCCTTGGCTTACCAAAGACGCTAGCGGCTGGGTTACGTAGACTATTTAGTTCGTTCTTTGGTGCTTTAGGGGTAATAACGCTACTCTATGGGAGCGGATTTAGCGCTAATGTAGGGTTTTAGTCCAGGAAATTTGCTCAGAATCTGGCCGAAACGAACTGGTATGGTAAGCAACATTGGAACTTGGGTCCAATTCTTGACGGAAAGTACAAAGAGCATGCTCTACGGCCAAATGAATTTCTAGAAGCATTCCAATTGTCGGACTACTGATAGCAGTTTGAGCTATGGTGAGATGAAGGACGGACGCAATTGGTTCTTTGGGATTGCCCCTGCTGACTGGGGTACAGGTCCTCCATTCACACCTTGTTGGATTTGAGGGCGCAATACGGGTTTGGGGTGTGGATGATCCTGGTAGGCCTGGATATATAGAGCCTGTGGTAGGAAAGAATATTACGGTTCCCTAGCGGAAGCTTACCACCCCACTAGGTATGTGATAGAATAATGAGCTGTACCATGAAAATAAGGCGAGAAAAATTCATCGTCAGTACTCCACACCCCATACTCGTATTTGCGCCGATTTCAGCAATATACAATCACTTTGAGGGGTGGCAGAGAACCTACCCCGGAGGGTAGCGAGCTGTGGCTTAAACTCCAAATTTAAGGTTCATGTTCGGATCGCACCGGCCCAATCAAGCCTCATGCTTCCGGATAGGTGAATTAGGCACTATGGGGAGAGGGAATAACGAGACAGTATCCGTCGGCGGAGTAGAGCGCGGAACTAGGAAAGGGAAGGAGCTCCAGGGCAGTTGGTTTAGTTTCAATACGGGTAAGCTATATGCGTTGCATCGTGACCGAGAGTGCGAAACCAAAGCGGAAATGGTCCCGGTATTTCCCTCATAGATCCGTTAATTGGTGCCGTAGAAGTTAGGGAACGATAAGGCACTGACTAAATAACGAGGCTGTTTCCGTCGGCGTCCCATTTAGGCCACTATAGGTTAACTGCAGCAAGTCAATGTCTAAGACAACGATGCGTTCAAGTTAGTTACTTCGCGAGACCCACTGGATGCAGGACGCGTGGCGCATTCCAAACATGGGGTGATTCTCGCCTAACGTTACCTTTTAGGCGCTATCCGATTGGGTGGGTGCAGAGAATTCGATATCTCCACCTAGAATATGACAGAGCGCATCCCAGGTGGACCTAGAGTGCAAAAATGAGATCCGGAAAACATGCAATTCAAAGGAAGAAACTCACCCACCCTATAAAACGCGGGTCCTACCACGGAAAGCTGCGCAAAGACGTGCGAAGTGAGGGTCTTGTTTAATTTGAACCCAAAAATGGCCGAAATACCCCAAAACGGATAGGTGGATGGCCCTTTAAATCCAAGCCAAGGCCTCAGTAGACGCTTATTAATGAGTGTTTTGCCTTTTATTTTGTTTTGTATTTGTTGTTTCCCGAATCTAAGTTTTGCATTTTTGGTTCACCTAAGATGCGCTCTATCACATACTAGTTGAACCTTGAAATTCTTTTCCCCCACCTCACTGATAAACTCCACCACCCTTTGCTTATACAGCAGTCGGTTAGGTCGGAAGAACCTAGTCTCGTAATCATTTCTGTTTATGTTTTAGGAGGTCGTGGTGGCCGTGGTGGCTTCGGCGGACGTGGTGGAGGTAACTCCGATCGCGGTAGTGACTGGCCTTGTGAGCCGTGTGGAAACACCAACTTCGCTTTCCGTCAGGTAATCGTTCAGCATTCTGAGCCTGAATACTTTGCACCTATACGTCCAATTTAGGCCTGCAACAAGTGTGGCGCTCCGAAGAGTGGAGGAGGAGGCGGCGATGGCGGAGGTGGAGGCGGCGGTAGAGGAGGAGGCGGTGGCTACGGCGGCGGAGGAGGTGGTGGCTACGGCGGAGGTGGAGGTGGAGGTTACGGCGGTGGCGGAGGAGGAGGTGACGGCTACAACGGTGGCTCCCGTGGTGGAGACGGCGGTGGCAGCATGCGCAGTGGTGGCGGTGGCGGTGGCCGTGATGGCGGCTACGGTGGAGGAGGAGGTGGCGGCTACGGAGGCGACAGACACAAGCCCTACTAACAGATCGACTCACTGGTGACTAACGCTACCTCCGACTTTCTTCAGCACTCACACAATTTGGTTGTCCCCCCGATCGTAACCTAATGATCTGTACTTTGATGAGAGAAACTACCTCCTCCTGCTGGTCTCAGAATTGTGTTTACTGTCGTTAGACTGCTGTCGTTTCATTATTTGAGAGCGTGTGCTCAACTTGCGCCATGTTTGTTATGCAGTTACAGTTTGCCAGGTGAAGCAGTCATCTCATGTAATTTGCGCGCTTTATATCCTTTCGATGTTTTTTCCATGTTACGGAATAAACCTGTTGTCCTGTGAGTTGGTTGTTCTGCCAACAGATGGAAATTCACAAGCTGTTTCAGTGCAGTCGTGAAGGAAACGAATTAAAGAGCTAATACGCTGTTCAGGTATCTGCGTATAAATGATTCGGAATTATTCGAGCTTTCAAGCTTATGTTCATCCCGTAGTGAAAAGAATTGCCCGCCCGAAGTCTTTAAACTCCCTTCAGTCGTCCTTTATCCTTATCCTTTTTATCCAGTCTGACTTTGTCAGTCGTTGAGCTCAAAATGGGAACTACCGCTTTCAATGAAAAACTCGTGTTTTGAGGGTTGGGCCCAAAAACCAAACTCGGATGCCGACATGCAGAATTAATGATGAGCTGCTCAACAGAGTGAATGAAGCTTGAGATTTGGGCCACAATGCTACCCGTGACCTTTGTTTTTTTCTTCAAAATTGCAACGTTTGTAGAATAGAGCTATCCCAGAGCTTCAGGTCAGACGCAATTAGATATAGATAGCACAATTGAGACTCTTCCGATATTCTTTATTGGCAAGCTTTCACTGCTTAGCAGCTTTCTCAGGCCTTTAATAACATTACACATAGTGAACACCATCATCAGAAATACAATAATAACGGTAAATACTGACCAAGCAGCGGATTTCGCTAACAGAGCTTCACCACAGCTCTGTTAGCGAAATCCGCTGACGCGGAGAAGAGCATAGAACAGATCTATAGCATCGTTTGTTTCTTTTCTTTACTATCAGTGTGGCTTTCCTCTTTTTTTTCGTGCTAGTGACCCGTTTTATAAGGTGACCCCACCCCCCCCCCCAGATTTGGGCAAGGAAAGGGACTCCGAGGTGTGGGCCGAGTTACGCACTCGTGTTAAAATTGCCCACATACTGGAGTCCCTTCCATTGCCAAAATATGAAGGAGCAAATGAAACAGGAGCATCCTGTTCTGCGGTATCCTCCGCTGACGCGAGGGATTACAATTTTTAAGGCAATCTCCAACCTTCCGGCTATGGGTCATCTGGGTGATCCCCTCCCAAACAACATGGCACCGACACGATTGAGGTGAAATTCTAAGTGGTTTTGTATTGCTTACATAATTCATTCCATAGTGAAAAGAACTGGCTAGCCCGAAGTCCCTAATTCCCTTCAGTCTGACTTTGTTAGTCGTTGAGCTCAAAATGGGAACTACCGCTTTCAATGGAAAGACTCGCGTTTTGATGGTTGGACCCAAAAACCAAACTCGTATGCCGATATGCAGAATTAACGACGAGCTGCTGAACAGAGTGAATGGAGCTTGGGATTTGGGCCACAATGTTACCCGTGAGCTTTGATTTTCTCGACATTGCAAAATTTTGGTGGAAAAAGCCAGATATCGTGCTTACAACCTCTTCTTTAATCCAAGCTCGCTGAAGTCTTTATATGTGCCTGTAAGACCTACTATATGCGAGAGACTGTGGAATCAGGGTCTCAGGGACAGTGTTTAATTCAACGAATAGGAGGAAGGATTCTGACATTCTATTGAGCGTTCTAAACAACTTCACTAGAAAACTTATGATGAGATCTTATTCGATGAACTACAACCTAACGCCTCGTGGTCCAGAGCGATCTCTGTTTTTCGCTCTTTTGTCGCTGCGAAATACAGGATGCGTAAAAAGTATTGACGCACCTTCCTTTTGTTTTGCTCCAGCTTTCTCTTTCTACTTTTCAAGGATTTTCTGTGTGATTTTTGTTGTCTGTATTGTATTCAAAAAACAATCTCGAAAGAACTGAAGGAAAGTGATATCATCGTCGTTACGGTGACCCTTTTCTGAACGTTACCAAAAGAAATGAATACTTAATTTCTTAGATAATTAAGCGCTGTTCGGAACAGTCTGTGAGGACATCGTCAACAACCTAAAAGGCAACTACGGCTCTGTCATAGCACATGATGTTTACAAGATGTTTAAGCACGTTCAATTCCAAAACTATAATATCAATCTCTGTCCGATGATAGCATACAGAAAAGCGTGCAGGTGTGAGTAGCTGCTTAGACGAGCACAGCTTAAATATGAATCTGCTTAATTACCCTTTTTAGGCGATTTTGGGGAATAATGTCCGAGCTACTTCCAATAGAAGTGACCAGTCGCTAAGGACTATCCTGTTCAAAGCACGGAACGAAATCTGTGTAGATATTGGTGGCTCACCGCCAATGAGTTTTTCCGTCGTTTTCGTTCCTGTGTTCACAGTAAAAGGGCCAATATCGATTACGAGTTTTTCTATCGTGTTTCTAACATCGTTTTGTATATTTTGGAAGCGAATATTTATTTATTTATCAACGTGAAGAAAGCGTGATTAACATTTGGGTGATAGAGAAGAAACAACAATAACCATGGTAGGAAAAAACCATAAGCTCAACAGATCATTACACTAACAAGTTAGCAAGCGGCAACGACATTCTTTGGCCGTGTAAAAGAAAAATATGTAGGTTCACTTTAGTCTTTGATTTATTGGTTTTTTGAAGGATTCTAGCAATTTGCAAGAAGGCCAAAAACAGTTGGCGTTGAGTTGTATGATGACAACAATTTCAGATTGCTTTTATGCTACGGTCTTAATGGCAGCATGGCAGCAAAGCGAATCTGCTTGTTCGTATCAGCCAGCTATGAGGCCCGGTGGTAGATGCCAGAACTTCGGCACATGGGTATGCTGGCCGCTCCATGGAACTGACATCTAGGACAAGCAGCAATTTAGAGGGTGCGTCACGTTAGGCCGCTCCCTGGGTTACGGTAGCGGGCAGCGCCGCGCGCCACCGCCCCCGATCACGGTAGCGTGGCGCGGCCCGCTACCGTAACCCAGGGAGCGGCCTAACGTACGAACCCCAATTTAGAGCACACAAAATCCACAACACAGCCGCTCTCTGCCACCAGAGAGGACAACTATTTACACCGTATTGTCAATGCCCAATCACAAATCATGCAGATCTAAAGCAATTTCGAAAACAAGGTGTACTACCAAGGAAAGTCGCCTCTTGTGAAAAACAAATAAACAAAAAATGGCGAAATAAAGCAGACGAAAAGACGAAATCGATGTAGAAACTAGATCCGTGATCAAATAAGAATGAGATGTAGCTTCAGAGCGAGAAGAAGATATCTGTGTAGCTACCTATGCAATATGTTAAATCTTATTGCGCATTGCTATTTCCACAACCGCCACTTACTGCTTCAATACTTTACCGAGAACCGCCGACCTTCTCATGATGTACACAATCCTTGCCAATAAGTTTCCACCAACGCAATGGATTTTTTTGGTGGGATACTGACGAGATCTGTAAGAGGAAAACTCCAATTTCGAACCTCAGTTGCAAATACGCGAGTTAGGTCCGACTTTCTAGCATATGGGCATCCCCATAAACCTTCAAAGCGCTGTGATGCGCATAGAAAGTAGGGGAAACCCCCTTATACGATATCAATGTTACAATACTGGAACACTGTAACTCAGTCAGAGACCTTGGAATTATAACTGATGATAGCCTTGAGTTCTCCAGTCAAGTTGACACTGTCGTAAGAAAAGCTTATTCGAGCTCGTTTTCGATTCTTCGAAATGTGAAGTGCTCAGGTGAGGGAATACTGTTGCGCCTCTATAAGCTGTACGTATTACCCCACCTGGAATACTGTTCGCCGGTATCGAGTACTCACTTAAGAAAGGATGCCAACAAAATCGAAAGAGTACAGCAAGTATTCACTCGCCTTCTTTGGTACAGATTAACACTTACTAGTGATAGACAGAATATCCCAAGCTTTCCCCAAAGGCTTCTGAACTTTCGACTTAAAACGTTAGAGGAAAGGTG
The DNA here is from genome assembly GCA_947359475.1 of Heligmosomoides polygyrus bakeri. Classification (NCBI taxonomy): domain Eukaryota; kingdom Metazoa; phylum Nematoda; class Chromadorea; order Rhabditida; family Heligmosomidae; genus Heligmosomoides; species Heligmosomoides polygyrus. The sequence goes on along the minus strand of OX375868.1, from coordinate 93,748,699 downwards.
AGCAAGCTTGGACCTTACCTTTTCATTTCGAATTCTTCGCAGAGAACTCAATCTTATGCCAAGTAAGTACAGGGTGTTAAGACCTACCAGTGCAAGGACAGGTGGGTTTAACACTATCACTATTTGAAGGTCCATAGAAATAGATACGCCGTGATGTTTAACAACGTTTTTATCAGATCTGCAAGATGGTTCCAATTGCTCCCACCGGAGGTCTTTCAGGCTACGAACGGTCGCGCATTCAGGAGTAAACTGGATAAGCTTAATCTTCTCCGTATGTTACTTCACTCTCGTCCCCAGTGATCTGAATTCATTTCAGATGCAGCGGTATAGAATTGTCTTCATCATCTTTGGCCTCAACCAATCCTGATTTTTTGCCGATTATGGTGTCCCTTGTCCCCCTTTTTATTCTTAAGCTGTTCAATGCCTTTTGTTACTTAGATTTCTCTGCATTGTTTCTTTTTGTTTTCTTTATAACATAGGATTTTGTAATCAGTATTCAACGTTTTATTCCTTGACGATATCAGTTTTAATCGTTTTACTCCTTGATGATATCAGTCTGTCTTTTCCATGCAATGAGTTTTCATACAGTAAGTGGTGGCGCAAGCTAGGTAACTCTATCCAACCCTGACTGTCTAAAAGGGTTACTATCACCGCAACCTGCATCCCGCTAGCCTGCTTTACCCAACTTGTCGGTTCCACGTGGGAGGTTGGTATACCCGTGTTCCGAAGCTTCGACAGGTTCCATTGATGAAGAAATGCGGCATCATAGCCAACTGATGGGGTGTTTGCAGGTTAGAATTGCAGGCTGGGTAGGTAACAATATTGAAGACAGTTCCTCTTTAAATTTCCTAAGTACACTATTATTTAAAAAAAAATTTGCGCCCAATGACTTAAGAACAATTTACGCTTCTTATTGTTGCCTTTTCAGTATACTTTCTGCTTCCTTTTATGTTTTTTTGTTGAGCACACCTTTGTTGAGTGTATAAAATAAATAAATACAGGATCTACAAATATTATAACCTGCTGCTTAGGGGGGAGGGGGAAAACGACGATGTGGCGAGTCTGTCTGCGCATGCCTGTAGAATGTATCGCGCCTGATAAATATTTCGATGCTGGGCTATAGAAAACGTGTAGTAGACATACCACAAGAATTTGTATCCGGTTGAGTTGTCTATGTAATATTTTGGTTTTTTTGTTCTCTTTCTGGATAAATATACTGATGTAGAACTCTTTGGAAGTGTGCAGCGTAGTTTTACGCGAACGTTACATGTAGCGTATTCTATGGATTCTTAGGTAAATTTAGACATAAAGGATAAAAGGATAAAGGACGGCGTTACTCAATCCCTTCTGGGATGCGCCAGCGCATTCTACTTCTAAGGGATGTCGGGGAGGCGACATGAATGCGTATTTGGCCATACAATGACTTGCGGTGGCCAGCCGATGAACGAGTCAGCGCTTTATCCTTCCCAGACAAGTCTGGTACCAATTCGCCGACCCCGGAGGGATGGAAGGCTTGGTTGGCCTGGGCGGGAAATCCGAACCAGGAACCCGGTATCGGGTGCACGCGGCAGTCGCGCCTCCTCCGACTGCGCTGCACGCGCCCAATTTAGACATACGTTTTCCAAAATGGTCATTTTGTTAATGCCCATTTACCTACGACTTTTTTATTATTTTTTCCGTCTTATTGTTCTAGAAATCATTACTCTCTTAGTGGTATCTTTACTTATGCATGCCTTGTGGATCATACTTAAAAAAATATGAGGTAGAACATTAGTTTTGGAATCCAGTTGAAGAAAAGTGCACCAAATCTGTACAGCAACAGATCCAATCCTGGAAATTTTCACATTTTCGTCTTCTGTTTCAGTAACCTCCTGCGCTCCTATGTTCTTAGACCAACCTGTTGCAAAAGAAGTTTCTTCGAAATTTCCGGCAAACCCCTCGTTTTGGATAGGAGCCGTTAGATATCGGCTCAGACGACCGATTGGCTGATCAAGGGAAGATGACCTGCCCGATCAACAATAGCTCAGCAACGACTTCGTATTTTTGAAGCTCGTATTCTTCTAGGTTTATAGTAATTGCAGAATCTTAACAACTGAGTAGTGATGGTAGGAATCCATGTATGTTATTTGAACCTTTGAGGAGGGTACCGCTCGTGTAAGGGAGCAAATCTCCAAGCTCTTGTAGAACACACTAAGAATTTATTTGCTGTCTGGCTATTAAGGTAAATCTAAAAATAGGGCTTCAGGTCAGATGTCTCTGTGCCTTTTGTTTAAATTAGTTTATTGTTTAATATAGCTTCGACTTCATTAGATCATACCTGAATAAACTTTTGGTGCGACAAATTTGACTTGCAAAATGGTATTTTATTTTTAAGGAGCTAAAAAGTGCTAGCTAATAAAGATTCACTTAAATAGACTTGAATATTGTGGAGAAACAAAAGTAAAAGCAAACTTGAAAAGGTTCGTTTCGCCACCTCCCTTCAGGCGAATCATGTTTATTATATCATCTCCTCGGCGGCTCATCAGTAAAGAAAGGAGGTGTTATATTTTTCACTTTTTTCTTTTTTATTTATGCATTTATTTAATAACTTTTTATTCTTATTTCTATTGTTTTTATTTTAAATTTAATATTTGCACCATATAGTTATTTTAAGCAAAACCTTAAGAAACTCTGGAATATGTCGCGAAGATGGGAAGCATTGGAAGGTGATAACTCGCCAGCGAATGAGATCGCATCAGACTGGCTGCCATTCAGAGAGCTACCCTGATTGGCTGGCATCTATTCGACCGGCCGATAAGGGTAGCGGCCGGTCGAATAGATGCCAGCCGATTAGGGTAACTAAGCTCTTCTTGGTTATAATTGGCTGGCGCGCCACCATCTCCCAATGCTGTCCATCTTCGCGACATGAGCCGAATTTCTTTATTATATGTACATATAAAATATACACATATATACATTTTTCAAGTTTTATAAAAATCGATAAGTTTGAACAATTTTATGGAAGTAGAGGGCCCGATTCACTATGAAAAATGTACGGTTAGAGGTACAATATTTTTTATTCATTCTATGAAAAGAAATCTACGTTGTAAACTGTTCCAACAGACAGGTTTTTTGCCAAAGGAATGGAACGATCTGTTGACCGGCAAGTGTACCTCGACGTACTAGTTCGGTAAGACCAAGAAGTAACAAAAAAGATGGCGAAAGTCCAACACAAGGTCGGCGTAATAGGTACGATTTTCGCTATCTCAAGATATAGAAGAAATACAGAGAAAAAGTTATCAATTCTCTATTCTTTCGCTCGCTCGTTGGTGAAAAAAAACAAATGCTACAACCTAGTCTACATATTAGAAGCACCAAACGCGTATGTTCTCTGAAAAGGGCTGAAGAGAATAGTTTTACTTTCAACACTGCACAAATCGTCTAAGCAAAAGATTCTGATATTTATTCTTTTCCTTTTTCAAAAACTAGTATATCCTTTGTTTTAGAAGAACTTTTCTTTTGAGCTCTTTGCTGTTATTTTTTTCCTGGTCTTTTCCGTTTTGTACTCCTTCGTTCCTAGTGTTCCTAATTATCATTGATGTTTAGAACTTCTCTACTTTGTTTCTGATTAGCCTGTGCTACCGTGGTACGTTTCCCCATGCAGTCGTCTTCTATGGGTTCTGATGGAGTTGACGGACCTACCTCTTGCAAGATGTGCTCCAAGCTAGCTTGCGTCGATTAGAGATACGCCGCTGGCCATTAAACCATGCTTGTCTTGTTGGGAGACGTTCTCTTTAGATGCTATCCATGTATGATCTCTTTATTATGTTTTCTGCTAGTCTTGGAAGTGTGACTCGTTGCGGCCTCGTTTGACCGCTCCTTCCTACTGTAGCGACTGGAAGGGGGAGGCATTACAGATATAGGCACTCGTACTCTAGACACTCCAAAGGCTGAAAAATCCGTCGTCCAAACCTTAGACGGTTATTTGTAGCGCTTATCACGAGTCTGGCATTTATTTCGGTGTAACGGTGGAATACATTAGGTTAGAGTACATTGGATACTGTGAAAAACTGCATAGACACCGCCGTTTGCTTCATCTAACCACACTTCGTTGCCAAGGTCACATTTTGAGCTGAAAATAGCACTGCAAAATTTAAAAAAACAAAGGCCTGTGTTAAATTCGTGGACAGGCGCTGTACGCGGATCTTCGTCAACAGAGCATGATGGGAATGGTATACTTCCCGTCCGCGGACGGGAGCCTTACATCTCATAATGTAATCTACCGCAACAAATCAACGGATCCCAGATGATCAGTATCCCAAATACCCACACCCTAGACGTACTTTGGCGAAACTTTTTCCGACCCTGCAGCCAAGAGTGTTTGTGCCCCCCCCCATGTGCAACGGAACCCCAGGAGCAGGGAAGGGTGGTCGGTACAAAAACCGGCAGCAATAACGCGAGATGGATAATAAAACACTACAGTTTTGTTCACACTTAGAAGAATTAGAAGAAGTCGTAAGAAAAGCGTTCTCCAGAGAAAAATAAAAAAAGAGGAATCTAGGAAATCTAGAAATCCGAGGGGCAATCAGCACGCCTTGGTGATGGATCAAAGTAATAGCTGTCGATCATGCTCGCATTGAGGCCGTTACGAGACACACTTCCAAAACTATACATAGATAACATCTAAAGAGAACTTCCCTCAACAAGGCAAGCATGGTTTAATAGCCAGCGGCGTATCTCTAGTCGACGAAAGCTAGCTTGGACCACATCTTGCAAGAGGTTAAGAACAGATTAGAAAAGCGAATACGGTACCCTGCTAGGGCTAAAATCCACTCTACTTTGATAAAAATGCAAACGAAGTCCGCTACCCATGCACAAACCCAAGCCCGTAATCGATCCTTAGTCGCTCTCCTGCGAGTCCACCGCGGTATCCACACGACCATACGATCGTTGACGGCTTCCTGATGGATGCCTCCTCTGAATGTGCTTTCTCGTTACTATTAGGAATTTACCAAATCTCACGTTCTAGCAATGATTGAAGCTCCAAACGTTTTGCAGGATCATTTCTAGGCACGGCAAGGGTATTCCAGGTGTCAGTTTTGCGTTATCAGGCCGCACTGAAGCGCTTTGTTTAGTTTTCTGCAATTCTTGATCTACCCAGAGGTCCGCAGGAAATTTGGAAACCAGTATGGTGCTTCTCAGACAACGCCCTACAACCCCATATAGGTCGCTTTATGAAACTCCATGGTCACCTCTTTGACCTTCTTCCTAAGTTGGTATCCGAAGCAGAAATCTCCTACAACTTTCAGTGTTCTCGGGTCACTGCTCTTCTTCATCAGTTACCCATCATACTTATCCCGTTTCCTTACTCCTATTTTTCAGAACTTCTATCCTCCTACGTGACTTCTGCTTTTCGTTTAAGAGCTGGGCTTACATGAAAAGTAGCAATGATGGCTAGTTTGGATTTGCTATTTTTTCCACGTATTTCTAATGTGCTGTGTCCTTGTTAAATGTATTTTTGAGCTCACGATATTGTGGAAATAAAAAATATTGGTTGAGCAACGCTTTGTTATAGATAAAAGGTACTAAGAAGCATTAATCAATCCCTTGGATGCGCCACGCATTCTTCTTCTTCTACGAAATGTCGTGGAGGCTGTTTCAATGCGTCTTTGGGCCTATACAACGACTTTTAGTCGTCATCCGATGGACAAGTTAATGCTTTATCGTTCCAAACCAAGTCTGGTAGCAATTCGCCTGTCTCGGAGGGATGAAAGGTACGCTTGGGCAGGTCGATACCCGAGCAAAGGACCTGTATTCTGAATGCACGCGACAGCCGGCGCCTGCTCCGACTGCGCTGGCATGCGCCGCATTTATTCACGTCTATATTTTGTTTTATTTTTAAAATTTTCTTTGTATAACCTTCACTTCGTCAATCATCTTCTCAACAATAGTTCCAACTTTTAAGCGATTAATATTTTTGAGAGACAAAATCAATTTTCTATGCTTTCTAGAAGGTTTCTTCATCTTTTATTGTGTTTAGTTTATTCCGTGGCAATATACATACATTAAGATTAACAAGGCATTCACATTCAGCAGCTTTGGTTTGAAAACTGTCCAGTTTGATGTGAAAATTGCTAACAGCAGGACTCGGTGGGACATTTGGTAGTTTCAGTTTAAAATTGAGTTTTTTCCAAATCATACTGGACATTTTTCACACTAATCACCAACAACAAAATGATTATTTTTAACCAACAACGCATCATACTTCCTAACGAACAACATGGAACAATATGAACTATTAATCAATCATCTTTGGCAAGGAGCAAGTGAGATTTTTCACAAAAAAAATACATACAACACAAGAAGTACAGCAACATTCAAACGTCGAATGGTCGTCCGGCGGCTGCATTCGCCAGGTTCACCATTATGTTGAGCACGTAGCTGCCGCAGTCCTCTTGAGTCACGGTGCTGAGACTGTTCTGTATGACGGCGCTCAACGTCAGCTCCGTCGTCGGGTTCGTCAGCAGGCATCTCGCCGACGCCTTCACCTTGGAGAAGACGTTCTCGGCAGGGTTCAGCATGTGGGCGCACGGCGGCAGCAACCTCATCTGGAACGCTGTGCCGTCGACGACTCTCCGAACTTGTTCCATGTCGAGAATGCTGGCGCTGTCCATTATAAGCCAGGCGCCGTTCAGATCCTCCACACAGCGCATAGCCGCCACGAACTCCTCGACGAAGGCTCGAAAGGTCGGGCCGGTGCAGGCCCCGTCATCGATAAGCCTTGAGTGGAGGACACCCTGGCTATTCATCGCCAGGATGAATGTCACTATCCGGCCTCTGACGATAGGGTGGTTCTCGTCGTTGGAGCGAGCCTGCGTTCTCGGCAGATGGAGGTTGAATCCGCACTGGTCGATGAAGACCCACTTCTGGATGTTCTGCGGTGCGTGTGCCGAGAAGTCCAGCGCGTAGAACTGGCGGCCTAGAATCGTAGCGGCGCTGTTCTCAAGGTCGAACTCGTAGCGCCTCTTCTTCAGTGTGACCTTCAGTCTCACCAGCGCGTTGTAGACCGAAGACACGGCCAGGTTGATGCCCTGCTCCCTTAGGCGCTGCTGTGTCTGCAGCAAGGTGTCATCCGGATGCCGCTCGACGGATTCTTCAATGCGCTGCAGGGCTTCAGGAGTCAGCTTCAGCGCATTGCTGCCTCCACGGTGTCGATGGATGATCGCTCCTTCGCGTCTGAATGCGCTGACGATGTTCCTGGCCGTGCTCTCGTTGATGCCGACGATCTGGGCAGCCTCGCGGATCGATCTTCCGTCGACTTGCACCAGCGTGATGAGCAGCTCCTTCTGCTCCGTGGACGTCCGCAGGAAGCGACGTCTTCGCTCCGTCGTGTCACCGTCGTGGTCGTCGTTCGGTCGCTCGCTCATCGATTCGTCGTTGGCTGGCGCTTCGAGCTGGGACGGGGAGGCAGCCATCGGCGGACACTTTTCACGTCAAACTGGACGCCTCGCACAGCGGAGGGGGCGTTCCGCGGGCCGCACTGGACAGCAATCGATCATGCTGACGGACAATTTTCATTTCGAACTGGACGGCCGGCAATTAAAAACGCGCACTTTCGGAATCGATCGCGACACTCTTCAGCCAAACGGGACGCTTAACGTGCGGAATTGAGGACTTTGCCAGTCAATATGGTCGTTTTCGAAACTAAAACTGGACACGACCTTCTAGGCAAATATGATGTTTTAGGAAATAGAAGGAATCTGGAATCTCATGGAGAAGAAACAGAAAATTTTTATCGCGTAAAATTGGCCACTTTTCACTTGAAATTCTGCACTCTTCTAGGCAAATATGATGCCTCTGAAATCAAAGCGAACGTCTTCCAAGTCGAAACGAGCCTCTTACATGTTAAGGATAAGGATAAAGGACGGCGTTACTCAATCCCTTTTGGGATGCGCCACGCATTCTACTTCTACGGGATGTCGTGGAGGCGATTTGAATGCGTATTTGGCCATACAATGACTTGCGGTGACCAGCCGATGTACAAGTCAGCGCTCTATCCCTCCCAGACAAGTCTGGTACCAATTCACCGACCCCGGAGGGATGGAAGGCTTGGTTGGCCTGGGCGGGAAATCCGAACCAGAAACCTGGTATCGGGTGCAGGCGACAGTCGGCGCCTCTTCCGGCTGCGCTACATGCGCCAACTCTTACATAAAAAACTACACAATTCTATATGATTAGAATAGTTTTTCTTTGCTCAAAAAAGGATTGCTGGAACTTTATTTGAAATTTTTAGTTCATCTGCCTGAGTGAGTGTGATAATTCTGTAAAGATAATTTCTTTATTTGTTTTGAAAAAAAAATTATATAAAGTTTTTGTTTTAAAGCGAAGCAAGGCAGAAATTATCTATTGTGTTAATGGAAGAGATCACGCCATGCATGCGATTAGCTGTTTGCGATTTTCCTTCGATTGATAGTGTAAATGCTGCTTGTATGGAGCATCTAAATGACGATATGTGTGTTCTTTATAATTGTCTTTGACGTCACGTTTACAGGTGTGAAACTACATGCAAGCAGAAAGTTTGCTATCAATCGAATAAAAATTGTGACGTATTGGAAGAGGGCATGGCGCAATCTTTCTTCTCGCCCTAAAAATCCACTATTTTGCCTCAAAAATGAATTTATCTGTAAATTTCAATCTGCTAAAAATCCATTTTTTCTAGAAAATGAAAATTTTATAAAATTTCAAACTATGGGTTCTGTTCATGGGCAGAGGTTAAATTTGAAAGAAGGACTTTCTTTGAATTGAATTTCTTCACTGAACAGCCATGGAAGTAGCTTAAAGCAAAGGTTCGCTGAAGAAGGTGGCGAAATGAACCTTTATCCAAGTCGAGTTTGTGGATTTGTCTCTCTTGTCTTCTTTGGTCTTTTCTACTCTTCTCGCTTATTTTCATAAAATTGTTTCTTTTCTTTCCTTTGTCTTTAACTCAACGAAAGTCCTTCTAAAATTGTCCTTGAGCAAAAAATTATTCTAGCCGTGCTGGGTGCCTGTAGTATCATCTATAAGAAGGTTGATTCGGTTCGAAGGATTTGTTGTTGTTTGTGTTTATGTTTATTATCGGATTTCGTTATGATTTCAAACGTCTTGACCATGTAGCTTAAAAAAATGACCAACTCGATGTGAAAATAACATAAAAATAAATAAACTCGAGGGATCAGAAGGCGCCTGAGTAAGATGCCGACTACTTGCCCCTCCCTACCAGTTTTTTAACTCAGCCTCGCCACAATTCTGTCAAGGCCGGAATACCGCTGAAGCGACGAACGCAGAAGCGCTTAACTAGCTCAGCGTGAATTCCAGATGCCCTTCTGACACGCTATCGACGACGATCGCTGGTCGTTGTCAAGTAAGCGTACGATGCCCGTGCCCCCAAACGAATGCGTGCGTGTAGCTGCCCGTTTGGCCGAAACGCGTAGACGATTAGCGTTGCTTCTGCCGTGAGAGACTTTCGTTGTTTACAAATTCAGACGACGGTCACGTTCACGTAGCCGCTTAATTGATGTTTTAAACATGGGTAATGGGCAGCCAGAGCACGACTACACAAAGACGCTTTTTGGGTGGGTTCATACAGGTATTTCTTATTCCTTGAATCGGTTTTAAAGCGATTTTTTGTAAAGACGTTGCGGCAAAAAATACCTAAGCAAGAGAACAAAATGAGCGAGATTGACTTTATATAGCTAATGGAACGTTAGTGTATCTAGAACTGATAAAGGAAAAGATTAAGAATTAAGTTGAAAGGAACGTATCGCTCCACTTGTGCAATTTTTCATTTTTTTTAGTTTTTCCACACATACAACAGCTAAAGAACATATGCACCATTATTATTAACATATATTTATTACATTACGTAGGCGCGTGGAGCGCAGTCGGAGGAGGCGCCGGCTGTCGCCTGCACCCGATACCAGGTTCCTGGTTCGGATTTCCCGCCCAGGCCAACCAAGCCTTCCATCCCTCCGGGGTCGTTGAATTGGTACCAGACCTGTCTGGGAAGGATAAAGCACTGATTTGCACATCGGCTGGCCACCGCAAGTCATTGTATGGCCAAATACGCATTCAAATCGCCTCCACGACATCCCGTAGAAGTAGAATGTGTGGCGCATCCTAAAGAGGATTGAATAACGCCGTCCTTTATCCTTATTTTATTATCCTGAGCGATTAGCAACCGCTAGGACTACAAACTTCTGCTGTTTTCCACATTTTCATTTTTAAGGGCTCCTTCGATCGCGGTGAATCTGGTCTCGCCTGTTTTCACAGCTTTCATTTCCTCGTTTTTTATTATCTTCCGTCTTCTACTCCCCTATACTTCCACATTTTTGGCACTTTATGGCATGCATTGTAGTGTACAAAATGAATAAATAAATAAACTCAGAGTTAGCCCGATGTGTAAAAAGCGCCAATCTTACATTAGTTCTTGTTATCTTGTTTTGACCTCCCTTAGCGCTAGAAGGTGTGACTGAAAAGAAATCTTGGAGGCAAAGGCTCTACGTACCATTTATCAACTTATAATTGTAAGTCGATCATATCATCGCCTCCTACGGCAAGGAAGAGAAGGCAAATTCAAGACCTTGTTCCTTACAGCGGCCGGTGGAGTGGTGGTGTAATGACAGCCGTATATTCTTATCCAGAGCTCTCTGTGAAACTGTTTTGCACGGACTCTAGCTCAGCTATACTTGGGACTAAAGACCGTGGTACCATATTCAAGCACAGGTCTGACATACGCTTTGTAGGCGTGCACCATGTAAATGATTGAATTTGTTTTCAATTACGGCTCGTGTAGAGCAGTCGGAGGAGGCGCCGACGGTCGCCTGCACCCGATACCAGGTTCCTGGTTCGGATTTCCCGCCCAGGCCAACCAAGCCTTCCATCCCTCCGGGGTCGGTGAATTGGCACCAGACTTGTCTGGGAAGTATGAAGCACTGACTTGTTCATCGTCTGGCCACCGCAAGTCGTTGTATGGCCAAATATGCATTCACAACGCCTCCACGATATCCCGTAGAAGTGGCGCATCCAAAAGGGATGAGTAACGCCGTCCTTTATCCTTTATCCTTATGCCATGCACAAGCCTGTCCCCGTGAAATGATAAACGAATAAAGACCTCCGAGCTTTTTTAGGACCTGCCACACTTCCGTATCAAGTGGACATCACAGGAGTGCATTGTGAACGTGCTCTTTAATTGTTCTTTGATTTGCATCGCGATGGGCACGAGTTGGAGGAGTCGTAATTGTTGCAGGTTAACTTGGAACGGCTTCGCTTATGCTGAAAGTGTGGAAAACTCGGCCAGCCTGTTCAAGCTGAATAAAAGTTGATTTTTTGCGTGTGCAAACGGGGCCTTCAGACGGCTTTTGTTTGTTATTAGGTTGACGGATTATGAAAGTGGTTTTTGCTTAAGAAGACATTTCGCTACAAGAAAAGAATGACCATACCTCAATACAAGTGGTTCTTGTCAACGACATGTCGTCAACGTCCTCGCAATGAATAGATGCCTTTCTTGAAGATCTCCGGTGGCTGCAACTCGAACAAGTTGGACTCCCGAACTTTGACTTCGTCACGGTTCTTGAATTTTTTCTCCACCAGCGCGTGTAGCATCGACCGGAGAAGGTAGCAGTCCGATGGCACAAGGTCCGCGCTATGAGTTGGTTGAGGAAGGAGTCTCCAGTCAAACTCCTCAATTTTTGCAGCGTGATATTTGCGGCGTGCGGTCGAGCGTTGTCATGGAACTTCACAGTTGCGGTGTTCACTCCTCGTTGACGCAGTGCTTGGTCTACACGGCTCAGATGTTCTTTGTAAAGGTCTGCCGTATGTATGGCCTGGATCCAGCACCTCAAAATGCACCAGACCTCTACTGTTCCACCAAGCATGACTTTTTTCCGTGAATGTTAGGCTTCGTTGCTGTCTTCGGAACCTCACCGTGGTTCGACCACTGCCGCTTTCGTGTGGTGTTGTCGTAGCGGATCCGCTTCTCATCCGACATCACGACGGTATCATAGAAACCGCTGTTCTTGGTTCTGCAGATGAGAGTTCGAGAGATGGCGACTCGTAGCGCTTTGTTTGTGTCGCTGAGTTGATGTGGCACCCATTTTCCCCACCGATTTGGCTTTCCGATTGCATGCAAACGCTCGGCGGTGGTCGAATGGCGACAACCAAAACTCTGTGCGAGCTCACGTGCAGTTTTTGTTGGATCCGACTCGACAGCTTCCTTTAATTCCTGGCCATTCACATCTTCAGGACGCCGTTGATGTTCTTCGTCTTCAAAGCTCTTATCGCCGTCTCGGCAAGGTTGAGACTATCGCTGGGACTGACGTAATAACGGAACATCGTTACTAAATACTTCAGACAAGATGGGATTCTGCAGCAGTTCCTCCTTGCTTGAAGTCGTACAGCAAGCAAACCCGCACTCGATACTTTGCTCGATCATCGTTAATCCAAAAAATTCCTTAAAAGGGTTAACGAATCGGAACGAAACTTTGGCGTAAGATGCCTTCGGAAACACTTGTTAAATACTTAAAGTTATATGATCCAAATATAACAGTTGCAGAGAGATGAAAATCGAAAGCAGGCGACATTTATATCTCGACAACCTAATAGTTTAAATGTTTTTGGTTCAGCTTTCGGGTTGTAAACTCGAAAATGTCCTTTCCGATTGCAGGGTTTCAATCGAGCTTGGCGCAACTTTTGATTACAGCCTAGCATCTTTGTGATCTTCTGCTGTTTCAGATGTCCCTTGCCACTGGTCTGCAGAAAGCACTTCCTTCTTGGCTAAATGAGTTGCGAGCACGTCATGCGATCGAATAGGTGCAACGGCGAATACGAATCGTTCTGAATAATTGATGTAATGACCGTGATGCTATTTTGCGAGTTGCAGGAATAAATTATTGAGACTAAGCAAGTTCTCATTCAAATAATCTGAAGATTTCTACCTTTTTTGTGAATTGAAAGACGAAAATGTCGAACCATTCTCCTTGCTGTTAGAAGGATATCTGATTGCGTTCAAAACCATTGCGCCAGCTGGGACTCGAACCCGCACCTTCTGCTTTTCGGGCAGCGATGCTACGCCTTAAACCACCAGCGAACGGAACATCCGTGATATTTCCCTACATATCTTTCTAGCGACGACCTATCGAGCAAATAGGCCATATTGATCGAACACTATCGATTTTTTAGGTGAAGTCACCTTGAATAACTAGTCTGTACTGCTACTAATAAGTAGAGATTGGTGTTAACCAATCGTTTTGGAGGATGCGAAACGCATTCTGTTTCGAAAGGACGTCGTAGAGGCAGCTGAATACGTATGAGGAGTATACAATGAACTTGCGACTGCGACTTGCGATGGTAAGCTTTGACAGGTAAGAGCTTTATTCTTCACAGACAAATTGGGTGTCTATTTGCCTGACATTGTGCCCATCACCAATTCGGATAACTCGAATTTGTCATTTTTTCAAACCCGGTTAAAAGAATCATGCGAGTAATGAAATTCTTGAAAAGCACCTGATAATGGAATGATTCAGATAAGAATAGCTTTAACAAGAACGATTTCGGATGATGCAAATATCATATTTATCTTCCGATCTCATATCGGATATCCGATTCGGATAAGACATCAGACTTCTGATTAAAATCATTTCTCTGAAATTTGTGAAAATCCGATACGGGCCGGATTCATCAACGACTTACAGCAGTTCCATAGAGTAAATACAGCGGAAATCCCTAATAGCGCGGTGAGATGTTTCACCATGACGCTTGATAGGCAGCGTTATCAGGGATTTCGGCTGTATTTTCTCTGTTAAATTGCTGTAAGTCGTTGATGAATCCGGTCTTGGTAAGAATTACCACTATTTGAATCGCCCTATGATCAAAGCTTTTTAAAAATTCCATTATTCGCACAATCCTTTTACCCAAAAAATGGCGCATCCGAATTATTCGAATCGGCGTCGGATTCAATGTCTACTATGTCTACCGAAGGAATGTCTACCGAAGGAATGGAGAACTTAACTTGATTCGCGGGATGGACTCGTACCAATGACTTTGGATCGGGCACCTCCTCCGAGTACGCTATTATGCGCTCGGCTGTCTACGAGCTTACTATACACAACGCATACATACTAAAGGATAAAGGATAAAGGACGGTGTTATTCAAGACTCTTTTGGATGCGCCACGCATTCTACTTCTACGGGATGTCGTAGAGGCGTGTTGAATGCGTATTTGGCCATACAATGACTTGCGGTGGCCACCCGATGTACCAGGCTGTCCAATAATTCTTGTCCGAAGATTTCACCATTTTTATTTTTTTCAACTTTATTGAAAGCAAGTCCAATCAACCGTATAATCACCACAGTTATCCACAACAGTAGCCCAGATTGGGCAGGTCGTCGATGCCCTTCGCCCAGAACTCCGGGGGCTGCGACTCGAAGAAGTTCGCGATGTCGGATTTGAGGTTGTCGTAGTTGGTGAATTTTCTTCCGGCCAAATGGTGCTTCAGCGGGCGGAACAAGTGGTATTCGGAGGGGGCGAGGTCCGGGGAACACGGCGGATGGGCAACCGTCTCCCAGCCGAGCGTTGCCAACTTCTGCTGGGTCTCCTTCGCCACGTGGGGGCTCGCGTTGTCGTGCAGCAGGTGGACCGAGGCCCGTCGGGAACGCTTTTCTCGTATGGCGGCGGCTAGTTTCTCGAGCTAATCGGTGTAGATGGAGGCGGTGACCGTCCTGCCTTGCGGGAGCAGCTCGAAGTACAGCATGCCCTTGGCGTCCCACCAGCAGCAGAGCATGATCTTCAGCGGGTGCTCCCTGTCCTCGAGGCTCGCGTCGCCGCTCTCGAAACGATTGAACCAGCGCCTCACTGTGCGTTGGGACACTGCATCCTCCTTGCACGCTCTGCACCCGCGGTACCCGTGTCGTTGCCCAGCAGCCACTAGTAGTACACGAACGTACGAATTAGTCCTTGGTCCATTTTAGCTTGTACTGGTAGCTAGACGCGGCGACTGCGCCTTATATTCCCTTAGCGTGAACTCTGGAGAACCTTCTAGAAGGTTTTTACACTTGTCTGATATTATAACACTTCTAAGGAGAATTATAGAATTTTGAAAATTTTCGGACAGGAATTATTGGACAGGCTGGTACAAGTCAGTGCTTTATCCTTCCCAGACAAGTCTGGTACCAATTCACCGACCCGGAGGGATGGAAGGCTTGGTTGGCCTGGGCGGGAAATCCAAACAAAGAACCTGTTATCTGGTGCAGGCGACAGCCGGCGCCTCCTCCGACTGCGCTTCACGCGCCCACATACATACTAGTGAGAATTAATCTGGCTCGTTGGAAGGCGCGCAGTAGCGCAGTGGGAGGAGGTGCCTGCTGTTGCATGCACCCGATTCTAGGTTCCTCTTTCGGATTTGCTGCCTGGGCTAAGAAAGCCTCCATCCCTCCGCGGTTAGTGAATTGGTACCAGACTTGTCTGAGAAGGGTAAAGTGCTGATTTGTTTATCGGCGGCCACCGCAAGTCAGTGTATAATCACACACGATTTTTCAAGTTGTCCCATCCCTTAGAAATATTGGATGTGGTGCATCCAAAAGGGGACTGATTAGCGTTCTTTATCCTTTATTATTATCCTAATCTGGCTCACAGTATGATGGGGTGGTAAAGTTGTGAAAATTGTCATCAGAATAAAAGAGGAACACAGATCTATCCTAGTGGAATGGAGAGGGAACTTTTTGCTGGACATCTATCTCGTTCTGTTAGACAACAACGATAAAACTGAAAGTGACTGTTTTGTAGGAAATAAAAACTGAACCAACTTACGAAAGAGACTTTCATTGCAATCCCCTAACCGGTAGAGACCCTATTTCATCAGCTCTACACTTTTCTAACCGTGCCTTCCCTACGCTTAGACTAGGGTAAGTTATATATAGAAAAGACGTAGAACCATCAGTTCTCGATTTTTAAATTTGAGAAGATCGTCGGTATAGAAGCCAGAATTAAAACGCACTTTCTAGAGTCTTCACTGTAAATGGAGCTGATGTCAACTTGAAATCGGCGACGAGAATGTTCCCTTTCCCCGCTGCAGCATCACATGCGTTCTTCTAAAAAAAAGCCGTTCAACTCAGCAGAGGAGGTCGTAGCAATAATGCCATTCTTCTTTCCAGCAAAACCTGTAGTCTCGTTTATCAAAGGAACAACCCCATGCTCGATGAATGATAGAGAGGTGTGCCGTTTGTTAATCCCCAGAGATTCCTGAAGGAGACGGTTCATCCGTCTTCTCTCCGGAGGGCAAAAAGCGGTCTCCGGCTTCGCTTCGGCCGATCTAAAATTATCGCCGATTCAACGCACTGCCCGCTCGCGGACAACTACGCTAATAATGTTTGCCGGCGGCCCGCGTCCAGGATTGTCCATCGCCGGCCCTCGGATGATTCGGTTGAGTGGGTGGAGTTCCTCGCCGATTTCTCCTCACACCACAACAACTTCGCCAAGAACATCATCGAGCTTCACTCTAGCAACTAGACGTTCAATACTTAGGGTTTGCGTTAGAGTCTTCAAGCACTGTACCGTCCACCTTAGAATCATTTGTCTTCCTTCCCTTTAGCCGTCATTTTCCGTGATATTTCGTCACCTTTTCGTGTTTCTCCGAGCCGTATGAGTATGAATCCGTGCGGATCAGCAGAAAGGTTTGCTAGGTGCCACGATCGACTCTCAATGAATCTTGGCACTCTAGAAGAAGGTGGGTGGATTTATTAGGCTGTCCGGAAAGTTCTGGCCGTTTTTATGCAACCGCTTAATAACAATTTACCTGTTACGGTTGCTCAATGCAGTACGAATAGCCGCTTTCTCCGGCCACAAGGGGAAATGGCAAGTAGATGAGAAACAGGAGAGTCTTGAAAACCGATAGATGCCGGCGTAGAATCACTCAGTAGCAGATCAGTCAGCCACGGTCAGAGCAGGGCCAGCGACGCAACCGCTCACCGGGGCAGCAGACGACTGTCCTTCCCTCCTCGTTCGTTTATTACTAAAATAGTGGGATAAAAATCAGTATTCAACTTTCTTCTCATCCCTATATGGCGTCTTGTATGGAATTCTTCGCTCTATCTGACAGAATACTTTGTGTTCCACCTATGCTTAATAATTGTGTTTCTTCGAAGGCTTATTGAAGTATGTCGAAAGGGCAATTCCGAACGATATCTTGTTTCAGTTTCAAACTGGGACAATCCGCCGTCGAAACAGCCTGGCAAAAACCATGTGATAGTGTTAGACAAAAGGCCGTGCAACGGTACTTCGAGAATTTTCGTTCTGGAGATCGACCTTGAAGAAAGATGCTCCCAGAAGCGGCAGACCTATAGCATTCCGGAACGACAATTTGGAGGCTTTCGTGGAAGCGAATCCATCGCAAACAAAACAGATTGCGGATAGTCTAGGAGTCAGTAAAACTGCTGTCAACGACGGGGTTCGAAAAGCCTTGGAAGGGTGAAGAAGGCTCGCAAAGTGGGCGACGATTTCAGTGATCGCCAGAAATTATCGCGTTTCGAAGTCTATTCTTCTTTGCTTCTCCGGAATCAAAACGACCTGACCCATTCTTGGATCGAGTTGTCACGTGTGATGAAAAGTGGGTTCTTTACGATGACCGAAGACGATCAGGGGTCGGATTCATCAATGACTTACAGCAATTTAACAGAGAAAATACAGCCGAAATCCCTGATAGCGCGGCTTATCAAGCGGCATGGTGAAACATTTCGCCGCGCTATCGGGGATTTCGGTTGTATATTCTCTGTTAAATTGCTGTAAGTCGTTGAAGAATTTGGCTCCAGGACAGTGGGTGTCGACGAACCACCAGGCACTTCCAGGAGAACCACCAGGCACTTCCACAAGAAAAAGCGATTCTAACACTGTAGTGCCGTGACTCACTAAAACTTTCTAGAACCGGGCCAAACCATCACAAGAGACTCCTACATTGACGAGACCAACGAGATGTACCGAAAATTGCCTGAGCTGCAGCCGGCACTGATCAACAGAAGAGGTCCCCTTTTTCTGCACGGCAACGCCCGCCCACACGTTTCGCAAATCACCATGTGAAAATTGAGCGAACTAGGAGTTGACGTTCCGCCCCACCCATCTCCCCAGACCTTGTGCCAAGCGACTGCCTAAGCACTTTCGGAACTTCCTCGTAGAACCTTCGCAAGTCAGAACCACGCAAAAACAGCCTTCCTAGAATTTGCCGCATGTCGATCACCCATTTTTTCTTGCTGAACGCTGTCGCATCTCAACCAAACTTTTTCGTAGCTGGAATTATTCAACCAGTATCGCATTGGAAAAAATTTTCTTATTCGAATGGGGCTAAGTTAAGCTGAATCCGTTGAGCATGAAGAGAGTTATGATCGTTTGAAGTGAACCACTCAAAATAGCCAGCACTTTCCGGCCAACCTAATAGAGCAGCACCTGAAGAATTTCAGAAGAGGCTGAATAACGCCGTCATTTATCCTTTTTATCCTTCACATAAGGCCGGCTGCAGAACCAATGTCCATCCTTGCTCCATGTGAGCACCAACTTGTTGCTGTGATTTTGGTTGCTTTGTCTTCACCATACCTACGGAATGTAATCGGATTTCAAAAAACCCCGGCTACATGTGTTCAGACGAAAACAATCACAGTGGAACACCGACGTATTACGCGGATTCAAGTCTATACGAACACTCCTTATTCGTTGGCAACTTTTACTTACATTACCTAGTTGTGCGCGTTACATTTTTATACTCAAAGCTTATATGTGCTTCCTACCTTCACTTTGTCTTAGGCTGTGCTGCTTCTCTAATAATTACGCTTGCTCAACCTTCTTTCCCAACGTTATTTTTACTTTGGGGTCTACTTTTGGTGAGTGATCGGGAAAACTGCCGCTTGGTAGAGAATAAATATGCAATCATTTCTTAATACATTGGCATATTATCGTTTTTTCTTTTTTTAAAACAGGGCACATGCTAGCGCAGTTCGCGGAGGTGTCGGTTGTAGCAAGCGCTACGAATCAAGATTCTTTGTTAGGTTCCCTGTCCAAATTAACCAAGTCCTTCATCCCTTCGGGAACAGTTAGCTTCGGTACTCTCTGTGAAGGACTGAACACTGAGTTGTCTAGCGGCACGGGTCGCATCCCGCAAAGGGAGGGGGCATGTGCGTCTCCAATCCCTTGCTTGAGTACCTTCTAGAGCTTCAGCTGCTGTCTCATGATACAAGTGTTTTCCTTCAATTTTAGGAATATGGTTGTGTGGCATGGGATGACGTTATTGCATACATCTTACGGTCTCCTTCCGACTAGGATAGATCCACGCAGTTTGAGAAGGTACTGATCTTCCCTACATCCAAGTAAGGTTAGAAGTACCGGACCCTGTCGAGGCCATCCAAGGATAAAGCGTTCACATGCTCAACCCTCCCCAACCGCCAAAGATTTGTTCAAATGAACCTCAGAAGCAGGCTCAGCGCCGTAAGTCACTGTAGGCCAAATATCCATCCAGGTAACCTTAAAGAAGGGAACAATTCCACTCGGAATTTATTTTCTAGGATGTCTAGTAATAGATTTCTACAAGTTCTTCGACCTTTAGTTAAGATTTGCGAATACAAGCTGCATTTCTTAGTTTCTCGTCGTAAATTTACCGATGACTGTGTGGTTTTCAAACTATTGTCTGGACTAATTGATGTCGATATTTTAGGATTCTTTCTTTCAATAATGCCCAAAACTAGGAGTAGCTCAGAGCAAGTATCTTACGGTGCACCTAAAACGAATTCCAGGTCATTTACATAGTTTTGTAGGACCGGTTTCAGGTTAAAGATATCCCATAGAAATAGAATGCGTGGCGCATCCCCCAAAGAGACTGACCGTTCAACCGTCTTCATCCATTAGTTATGCGCTGCTACAAACTTTCATCACACTGAACCTGTTTATCGTTTTGACAGAGAATTCCCAGTGCTTCACTGGTCGTCCTGAAAGTGTCTTAAAATTTCCTGTACGGAGACCGTCCTGGCTCCTGTCCAGAGGATAAATGAGCTCCGAACTCTTGCCTGGAACCTAAAGAGCTTCTGATGAATCGAAGTTTAAGCTATCGAGTACCCTGGCTTGCTCCCCTCAGTTGCTTGATGCATGTGTTATTATGAAGCATCGTTCGGCCGAATCGTCTTGGCGTGCTCTGATCGCATGTCTATCCTTCAATCATGTGTCACAGCATATGTTAGGGCAAGAAAAACTGCGAATTCTAAAGGCGTGGCAAGGTTGTATCCTCTCATTCGTTATCTTCACTAGTTCTGTTCTACTGGAAAACTTGTTGAGATGTTCGCTTCCATTGTGCAGCTGCAGCTGGGCTATTCCTGTTCTTCTCATTGTCAGAGATTATTTACGTCGGCCGTTGCTCACTTATGAACAGGACTGTGGCGATCTTCATCACTCTTTTTACATCCTCTAGAAGGCGAAAACTAAGCGGACCTTTTGAGGACATAAGAAGACCAATCTTATTCGATTTTCTACCCCTTACATATGTCCCCTCCCGACACCTAGCGTTCCCTTTCACCTTCAACTGGATCCTGGCTGTCTTCTTCACAGCACCTTATCCCGCCGAGTCCACCCACATGCCCAGTCCGGATTCAGAAGACGTGCCACAGACGTCATTTGACATGCTTCGGGATTCGGAAGAAGTGTCGCAGATGTGCAACGAGCGTCTGTCTCTGTTGCTTCCTTTGTCCGTTTCATGGTACATAGGTAATGGAGTGTGGGCGGGAAGGGGGGATATGAGGGCTAGAATTACTACAGGAATCTGCAGAGTGTGATTGCCATCGGACACTACAATATCGGCCTTAATGTTTGGTTTTTGGGCGGAAAAAGCGAAAAAAACGCGCAATTTGAAGGGCGCTGTACAAAAGCGGCCTTTTTCGCCGTCGTCATCGAATGGTCTATCTGATAAAGAGAAAATCGCCCAAAATTTTTTCAAAATCTTGATTTGATGATCAAGGCTCTGGTCAGTGCGGCAGACCCTTCCCTATCTGGAGATAATTACACCCAAAGGTCATATTTTTCTCAATATAGCTCATCATAGATCGTTCGATGCCGATTCCAAATCTCGAATTTGCTTCTCAAAGCACGCAATTTGAAGAGCGCTATGTAAAAGCAGCGGAAAAGGCGTTTTTCAGCTTTTTCCGCCCAAGGACCAAACTTTAATCCTGGTATTGTAAGTGGTATCTACCAGTCGACTACTATCGATTGATTTTTTTTTTGAAAACTATACTCTTCTATTAATATTGGTATTATAATCTTATTTTATTATATTATTATATTTATATTATATTGTATATTTATAGAATTATTATGTTATTTTTGTTTTTCTTCTCTTTCTTTTTTGAATATATGATATTATTATATTAATATTATATATTTATATTATAATTTTATTTATTTTTGAGTGACGCGACTCACGCAAGTCAGAGAAGGCCTTCGGAGTTCCAAGCTTCGTCGACGTTCGAAAATCAGAGACGGTGTCGCATGTGTCATGTGGTCGAAAATTAGGTGGGCCGGCCACGTAATGCGATTCGCAGACACCCGCTGGACGAGAGCCGACATCGAATGGAGACGCTTCTCGACGCGTTGGTCGGACTTCTTTTTGAGAGCCCTGAACGAACGATATTCGTGTCCCTCGAGCGAGGAGGATACATTGGAGCACTCTGGCACACGGCAGGGATGAATGGAGGCGCTACTGGTTCCCGCTCTGGCTAGCACTACAGTAATGCAGATGATACAGGCAATTCATATTATTATATTATTTGTCTCATATTGATAGTATTATGGTATTTATATTATTTATTATTTATTATAATATTATATTAATATATAGTAAAGGGGAGTTGTCGGTTCGTTTTCGACACATAGAGAACAGGCACTTGGAGTACAAATTGCGTGAATGAGAACGAGCATCATAGGAGCTGTATTGGAGACCCTTCACTACCGTATTCTACCATCCTACTCTACATGGTATGGGAGACCAAGTTTTTACTGTAATAAAGGTAAGAAGGCCTAAAGAGGGAAACAAGACTTCACAGGTATTCTATTATTTTCAGAGGTTGAGCGAAGTCCTACTATCCCTTCCTGAACAGAAAAAATACGGTAATGTAGTGGCGTAGAGTGCCATTAAGGATGTAGTGCACGTCTTCGTGTCGAGCCTGCTCATGAGTAATTTAACGAAACTCGTAGCCAAAAAATTCCCATGGGAACGCCTATAGAGGGCAGCACGGTCGTCGTACTCGTCGTTGTTCTTATTTTACTTCCAAGTTCATTTTTAGGACTCACTGATAATTAATTTTTTTCCTCCTGAGAACTGCGCTGGAAGTTGAAATTTAGCTTGACCTAAGTGAGCAAAGGAGACCTGGTGCCTTCCGCCCAAAGCGCCACATTTAACTAACGGATACATCCATATATATGTATCATTTTCGCGTCAAACTAAACAGTTTTCTCATCAAACAGGACATTTTTCAAGTCAAATTGGACACTCTTCTGAACAAACTTGATGCTTCTGAAGCCAAAGTGCAGAGTGAACGTCTTCCAAATCGAAAAGAGCTTCTTACAGGTTAAACAACACTCTCCGATATGGTAAGAACAATTTTTTGTTCAAGGAAAATTTGGTGTAACTTTCTTAGAAATTCTTTACTTCAGCTGCCCGGATGGGTGTAATAATTTTATAAATTTTTTATTTTTTAAAGAAAAAACTATGAAATATGAATCAAATTTTGTCGCGTCTTGCACTCGAAAAGCTGATCGCGATTTTTATTTGATTGATAGTGTAAATGCTGCTACCATGAAGTATCAAACTGAGTATTATGTGTGTTTTTGCAACTGTTTTTATGTTTTGTTTAAAAGTACGAAATTACATGGAAACAGAATTTTTTTGTATCAGTCGAATAAATGTCGCAGTGCCTTAGACGAGTGCATGGCGCAATCTATTCTTTTAGCAACGTTAAACAGCCGCCAACACATCTTTGTTTCTTCAAAAAATGTTAATTTTACAAAACTTTAACCAACTTGATGTGCTTACTGGGCAAGAAAATTGAAAGTTCAAATAAAGTCATTCTAAAGCTTTCCTTGTACAAAAAACTTATTCCACCCTTTTTGCAGAGCGTTGTAGTTTAATGCTGAAAGTTGTCATTTCAATTTGGAAGCATGAAAGAAGAACAAATTTCAAAGGCTTTAGGCTTGTTTAGAAGAATGTCAAATTTGACTTGAAAATACATAAGTAAGGGAATAAAAAACATCTTTGTTATATAGGTTACAGAGCAACTCTACTCAGAAGCTTCTACTTACTCAGAATAGGGAGCTTCTTGTATTCGCGGATGCTGAAAGCATCAACTGGAAGCAAGATAGCTCGGATAACTCCTTTGGTTAGGCTTCTGTAGAGAACTCGGAGGAGGTGCCATCTGTCGCATGCATCAATAGTAGGTTCTTGGTTCGGATTTCCCTTCCAGGCCAACCTCCTCTATCCTTCCGGGTTCGACGAATTGGTGACAGACTTGTCTGGGAAGGATGAAGCGCTGATTCGCTCATCGGCTGGTCATCGCAAGCCAATGTGGGGCCAAATACGCTTCCAGATCGTTTCCACGACAGCCTGTGAAAGTAGAATGCGTGGCGCACCCTAAAAGAGATTGAGTAACGCCGTTCTCTATCCTTGATCCTTCATTTCCTCTGGAATCTTGCCGCAGTTTTCAACGTTTGATTCTTACATATTTGCATACGCAGCTATGTTTTACCTACGTATCTGAACCATGTAGAATCTTTAATATAAAGAAATCTTAACAAGAGGTGGCTCTGCTAAGCTATCATTTCCTCGTCTACGCACCTGGTCACGAACAATGTCTGACGTAGGTAGGACAGTTGGTTCATTGAAAAAAGTTAAACATCTTCAACTTCCCTTAGCACCGGGGCAGCTCAAAATCCTCGTTGGAAGTTTTGTTTACTCGGATTTCAAATTGACTGAATAGAAAGATTGTTCCGCATCCACTATTCTATTGTTTTACCTGGTTATGTGTTCTTGTGTTCATGTTCTCTTTCTCTACATAGCTGTTATCCATCTTCGCTATTGTGTTTGTTTTTAAGCGAATGCTTCACGCATACGTAATGAACATAAACATATTAGGCTCCACGATAACGTTCGGCCCCATATAGCTATAGAGAATGAAGGATAAAGGAAGCGTTGCTCAACCTCTTTTCGGATGCGTCACGTCTTCTACTGTTGTGTAGGCGATTTGACTTGTGGCGGCCAGTCGATGGAGAAGTCAGCGCTTTTTCCTTCCCAGACAAGTCTGGTACCAATTCTTAGACCCCGGAGGGATGAAAAGCTTGGTTGGCCTAGGCAGGGAATCCGAACCAGGAACCTACTGTGGATGAAAGCGACATTCGGCAGCTCGTCCGACTGCGCTACACGAGCCCAAGCTAATACCTAAACAGACCCCTCAAAAATTAGACTAGCTGGGCTGGGTCCACTGCTCCTCATCCACGCTATTCCTCTGCCATTGTACCCTTTGACCACGACTTATCTCGCCCCTTAGGATAAGGATAAAGGACGGCGTTACTCAATCCCTTCTGGGATGCGCCAGCGCATTCTACTTCTACGGGATGTCGTGGAGGCCACATGAATGCGTATTTGGCCATACAATGACTTGCGGTGGCCAGCCGATGAACAAATCAGCGCTTTATCCTTCCCAGACAAGTCTGGTACCAATTCACCGACCCCGGAGGGATGGAAGGCTTGGTTGGCCTGGGCGGGAAATCCGAACCAGGAACCTGGTATAAGGTGCACGCGACGTTCGCGCCTCCTACGACTGCGCTACACGCGTCCTGCGCTACACGCGCCCATCTCGCCCCTTAAACAGAATATTCACCTACCATAAGCTAAAGATGATGAAAGAGTTGTCAGCCATTCCCTTGACTTCCAGTGTTCCCAGTTTTAGAAGAATGGAATCGCTGACGCGCACGTTAGCAGGAATAGCGTACATAGTGACTAAGGGCCTCTACAAAGTCTTGCGGCACAACCGGAGAGCTCGTCCATATCGTTCTCGCCGCAGTGGGACCCAAGCTGCCACTGTGGTGGAAGTCGCAGCGCGGACGAGTCGTCGCAGAGCCGCTAGTCGCAAAGGTCGCCGAGTGCTGCCATAGTTCACGGCGGCTCTCGCCCGCAGTGCTAGACGTTGCGGGTGAAACCCGCCAGGGAAGTGGTCGGATTCGAAGCTTGGGAGGAGAGGGGTAGGATAGCCCATTTTTCATGGCCAAAACAATCTCAGGGAAGTAGGCCTTCGACTTAGAGCCTGAGAGGTGTTTACGCTTCATATTGACATAGCCGTAGCCTTCACATTTAGGTCTGAAATCCTTCGTTTCGAACTGCTTCTTAACCGAATTCGCGTTTTATGGGATTTATACAATTTTGAATTGGACGCCTTTCAAATCAATTTGGACACAGTTTAAGCCAAACTGCTAAGAAATGTGTCCAATTTGACGTGAAAATTGTATACATTTTCTTGTTTGCTTTTGTTGTAAACTCATGCATACTTCTGGTTAGTCGTTCTCACTAATTCGATGTATTGTTCGTGCTTCCGTGCTGGTTTTCGTTGCTCCCTTGTTTTTATTCGTGTTAACGTGCTGGTTTTCATTGTTGCTTCGGGTTTGTTGGTGTTTGTTTGCTCGTTTTCATTGTTGCTTTGGTTGTGTTTGTATTTCCGTCCTAGTTTTCATTGCATACTCGGTTTTCTTTAGGTTTCGGCTTTTTCGTTTCTGCCGGCAAAAGTACGTAGTATTGCGCACAGTAACGCTCGCGGCGCGGCACCACTCGACATTGTCAAGGAGGCTCCGCGGCACCCGCAGGACTCTACTGCCGGCCTAACGGACTATATACGACTAAATTACAGTGTTAACTGAATAAAGGAAAAATATCGAAAAATCTCAAACAGCTCAAGTCCTTCCCACCAACCTAATACATGAATACGTTCATGAAACTACGATACCTTGTCGTTCTTCTTCTGGCCCTATTTTTTGAATGTCTTCAAACGCTTACACTCCAATGTCCTTTGGGGGTTCGCCCTCAACAGCGGTCGGGAAACTCGCACTGCTGTATTTCACATAATTGGTTTGCTCCAATTTCAGAACTATGTCGATGCTAACAACATTTGTTTCAGTGTCCTTTAGCCACCGAGCTTCACTACAGGACCTGTGTTTTCGGTTCACTTCTTTAATAACAAGGTTATTGCTTGAAACTTCCGTTTGTCGATTTTGAAATTTTATCTATTTATTTGTTTTATTTACTTATATACACTACAAAGAGTGCTCCTCAAAACAATCAAATACATCAGAATGCCAACGCAATTAAAACAGAAATGGTGAGAAAGAAAAAACAGTAATAAGCAGACTCAGCTGAAAATTACCCATGCCCAGAAAATCGGAGGATATCGGTTAAGGATTATACCATAAATTGTTGCACACGGTGTAGTCTGCCATGAAAAAAAGCGGTTGCTACTCGTACCAGTTGGCCATGGTACCCTAACCGTTATTTGTCAAAGATCATTTCTGGAACTTCGGGACACGGATACACCAACCACCCTCATGGAACCAGCAAATAGGATAGCAGCTGAAACTGAATAAGGCTAGAATACACTAATTAGCACAACCTGTAAATAGAATCCTTATGTTAATTTCATGAATGTATTAGGGCTTACAACGCTATTTACCACTGATTGCTGATCTCTTAAGGAGTAAGCATGTTAGAGAACAATCCATTTTAAAAGTATGGCAAAAGTTACTGAATTTAGCGAGTGGGAGCTGCAACGATAAAAACGCAAGGGCTCAAAAAACAGGTAAGAAAGACACCGAGTCAGACCTTCATAAAAAAGAAGAAAACAAACTTCTCAAAAATAACAAAAGCTGCAGGAAAACTTCCCAGCCGCAGAAAATGATGGCTAGAGACCAAGATATGTTGCGAAGAAATGTCGTTAAGGTGATGAAGCCATGGATAACCATATGGCGGCCGCCGTTACCACATCGAACGAATATTTGAAACTATTGCTGAACAGCCCTCCTTTCTTAGAGCTGTAGTACATCAAACTTTTCTAATTTCCTCTTGAATACGAAGCTGTTTTCAGACTGCAGAATTTCTGAAGGTAGAACTTCCAACCATCGTGCAAGAAGAAGAAGAGCAAAAAGTTAAACAACTTGCTATAACAGATATTTGGAATACGTCTTCAAAGACCATGTCTAAAGGAGAACCATGCCATTCCAAATTTAGTGCTTGAATACTACTAAATAATAAAAGGATAAAGCTTGGCGTTACTCAACCCATTTGAGGGGTGCGCCACGCATTCTACTTTTACAGTATGTAGCGGGGCAATCTGAAGGCGTAATTGGCCTACGCAGAGTCTTGCAGTGTCCATCCGAAGTACAAATCAATCAACTGACTTTCTTTAAGCCTCAAGTGGCTGGTATCAGAGTTGCAAGCTCTCACAACTCCTTTTATACCACTAAAGAGGATTCTACAAAGATCACTGGCCAAATAGATAATAGCGTTTTATAGGTCAAAATGTCACGTCCTTGGCGACAAGTGTGGAAGTAGTGTTGTACCATTATCATTCCATTCCAGAGAGGAGTTTAACCGCCAAGATATTCGATACTTCTGCCAACCCTCAGCAATATTATCTTCCGCAACATACCAATGCTTTTCCCTAAATCTTTTCTTTCCATTGAAATATCCGACATTACGTTGACCTTGCGGTCAATGTAAACAAACATTTGTAGCTGATGAGCCTGCGTTCTCAAGCGCCGAACTAAATCAGTTGTTTTTACCTGCCTCATTATACAGCATGATTTATCTCATTCACTCTCCCTATCGCTTCATCTATCCCTAGTAGAAGTCCCGCAACCCTTTTGCTTCGTCGCGCCATATTCTTCTCATTTCGCCTACTGTGCACTAACTGCCTCAGCAAAGTTCGAAAGGCCTCCACTTTTACATAAGCGATATGTGCATCAATAAGGCTTTCAGTTTTCTCCCATCTTCATTCTCTCATTTTCTTTCTTATTTTTGTTTTTCTTCTATTCCAAGTTATCTTTCAATAGCCAATTTAATTTGCTATTCTCAGATTTTTCCCAATGTAGTGTGTAGTTTGAGTTGGCAAAACTAGACAAATAACAATGTTTGTTGCGATCAAAACTCTAGCGCTGGGCGGGACTCGAACCCGCACCTCCTGTTGACCGCACCATTAGGCCTCCTGCATACTTCCCGTCGCCGCAATGGAATCGCGGCGATGAGTTTTGCAGAGCGACGCGAAAGAATTTGAACTTCTCAGTGCTCGCCGCATCGCTTTCGCTTTGCCTGGGAGCGCGACGGCGATCCGTCCAGGACCAACGCTAAACACCGCGCGCGGCGCGAAAAAGTACGCCACGCCCGCGATGGGCGCGGCAAGCCATCGCGCATGCCGACCGCCACTGTTGCCGCCGCCGCGGCGAAGTCTCCTTTGATATTTGACCGCATGCGTCGGAATGGGCATGGACTGAGCGGCGCGATGGCATCGCGGCGATGGAAGTATGCCACGGTCTTAGCCCTGGTTTATAGCTGCGCCGCTGCGAGGCGCGGCGTCATGGTCGGAATAGATATCGAGTAGGCGGCGCGAAAAATCGATATCTATGGCGACCATCCCCCGCGCCGCGTGGCGGCGCAAGTATAAACCAGGGCTTACGTCACCGGCGATGTGTGATCGAAAACAGCATGCTCACCTCGTGGTATCCGCCAACATGCTCACCTTTATGTCGGCATGAGCTCGCCGCTGCTCGGCATGGAACCAGTTAACCTTTTCATGACATTCTCTGACGATGTCGTCGGACACTTTTTCCTGCCGCGTGGGACATTGTTCGACGACGTCGTCGGATACCATCATAAAAATAGCTCATGGATAGTTATCAAACGTTTAATAGTACAATATTAATCACTGAGCCCACTAATATCTACGGTCAAGATGTCCATGGGAAACTTCATTGATCACTGTTTTATTCATATTTTTTTATTTTATTTAATACTTTATTTATTCATATTAACTCGGCGCGCGGGAAAATACGCGCTGTCCCACGCGGCAGTAGCGCGAAAATCCCGCGTGTCGTGAAAGTGTTAAACTGGTGTGGATGTTGCGTCCGATTATACAGCGCGGGTGGTACAATGCCGTAGAACATTCCCGCCCGGTCAGCAGGAAGTGTAGGTTCAAGTCCCGGCCCGCGCTAGAGTTTTGATCGCAACAAAACTTCGTTATGAGAACAAGTTAGGATTTCACTCTTTCCGGGGAGGTTCGCTATCAGTTCACCAGACCAAGTGGAAGGCTATGGTTAGCCAGTGTAGGAAATCCGGACCAGGGACTTCGAGTTCGGTGCAAGCGGGAGCCGGCGCCTTCTCCGACTGTTCCACCACATGCCTCGAATACTATTGAGTGTGAGCAAACTGTACCTGCCACGAGCAAGCAAGACAGGACTTATAGAATGTCAAAGTTCAGGTCGTTCACTTATGGCCTTTGAGGGGATCTGGATACAAGCAGTACAGCGCTGGGCAGTACTGTCTGGAATGGCCTGCTTCTGACCAATTGAACGCTTATGAGTAGCTCCTCATGCAGCGTTGCGAAGTTTTATTCGTGATTGTTTCACAGACTAAATCAGACCTTGCTTTACGTTTTACGGCACGTGTCGGGACGATGGGCAGCATTAGGAGGTGTGAGCGCGCTAGCCTATGGAACCGCATCAAATTAATGTGCCATTCCGAGAGGGTTTGTACGGTAAGTATCCTGACTTGCTGACGTTTATTCGTCTGGTGCTCTGCTAGGTTATTATTGGCTGGAGCGCTGCCACCTCCCATTACTGCCCATCTGGCCCCGTTTTACTTACCATAAAAATGTTAGTACAAGCCTTCTTCTTCGGCAAGACATAAAGACGAAAGGCAAAAATTGCAGTCGGAAATTTTTGTTGTCACTCTTTTGCAAGTATGGAGTTGGAGACGTAGACTGGCGACCACCTCGACGCCTTCTCCTTTTTGCTCCTCTGCAGCCTTCCTGCAGGAAAGCGTGTTGCACTTGGAAATAGCGGTAATGGACTTGAGAAAGAAAGCGTTCCATCAGCATCAGGCCTTTGGATGCTGGTTTTCTCGCTTCATTTGCGCTTCGTTTCTGCAGACCAGATGGTGGACGGCAGATCTGGGATGGCATGCGAAGAGCAGAGGGTGCGGGAGAGATACCTGCTCAAGGGATCTTATACGGCGATTGAGCACTATGAGCAGTAGGTACGTGTTGCCTCGCGTTTCTCGGATGATATTCTGCCATCCTCAGTTTTCTAGAATCTATGAGCCGTCAGTCATTTTTCTTCAAAAGAAGCGGTAAACAGATATCAAATGCGTGCAACGTCATCCCCCACGAGGACTTTTCCTTCATGTTTTTCTTCTTGGGGCGCTTGTAGCGTAGTCGGAGGAGATGCCAGCTGTCGCGTGTAGCCGATATCAGGTTCCTGGTTCGGACTTACCGCACAGGCTAACCAAGCTTTCATCTCTTCGCGGTCTGTGAATTGGTACCAGACTTGTCTGGGAAGGAAATCTGGGATCTCTCCTAGGGTGACACATAACTAAAAATTCGCTTGAGGCTCACAGCGCGGCTCCCAGAAAACAAAATACGACCGAGAAACAAATAAAAACCAACAATTAACGGTTGTAAAGACGTTCCGGAGGGCAAAGCGCACTCAAGCACAGCTGACCACCGCCTGACATATTATAAAACAGATCCATCATAGTGAGAGAGCCCATAACTTTCTCTCTTTTCAACCGCGGCGAAACCGTCTGAAATTTTATTCTTTTTTTTTTTGAGAATTTTGTCGAATTAGGCCCCATTTTGTTTCCTAGAAGCCACTCTGGAACCCAAATCAATCTCTTGCATAATTTTTAGTTATGTGCCGCTCTCCCCCTCGTAGGAGGATACATCCGGAAAGCCCTGACTTGTTCATCAGCTTGCTACGTCGTCTTGCGGACAAATACGCATTCAAATTGGCTCCACGACATGCCGTAGAAGTGGAATGCGTGGCGCACACCAGAAGGGATTGAGTAGCGGGATTGAGTAATGCCGTTCTTTATCCTTTATCCTTACCCTTTCATTCATCTTCAATAAGACTTAATGTTTTTCTTGATTTCCTCTGCGCTACAAGCAGAAGGTCAGTAAGAAGCCGAAGGTCTGTCGTCATTTTTGAAAGGAACGGCGAATAAAATTCCGCAAGAAAGCAGCAGTTCGGAGTACTGAATATCTCGTGGCTTCTGAAGGCTGTCGTCCAGGAAGAAGCGAACCGTTTTCAAAACTACAACTACACTGCTTAGCACAGGCCTCCAAGGCGTGGGTAAATGCTCTTTGGAGTCGCGCCGGTTCTTTTCACTTTCACCTTTTTAGAATGTATGTTTATGTAGCAGCAAAAGTGTAGGGCACCCTGCATTTCAGCAAATTTGACTGCATTTGGAAAGGTCAGAAGCAAATGGCTCTATCCTCATCTGAATGTTGCTTTGCTGAAACTTAAAGCGATTTGCTTGCTTCTGCCACTAATGTCGGCTTTCCAAGATCGAATCAGTTTGCAGGGAAAAACAACTTTCCAGAAAAATCGAGAACGTTTCTCCGCTGCAAGATTTCCATACTGTAGGCTGTAAATAAATAAGGAAATTCCTTCGACTCAAGAAAAGACTTTGTCGGCGACTTTTCTGCGCTATTTTAAGGGTTAATCAGCAGTCAAACGTTGCCATGTCCGACTCTCTATGATCCTCGACATCGAAAATAGTGTTGTTGTGTTTTGAATAGCTCCATACGAGGTTTTACAAGTGTTTAATAGCTAACGTTCTATTAGCTAGCGGTATCGCCTTCTTCAGAGTCCGAAAGGAAAGCGCGCTAGACGTCGACTCAACCTTAGAAAATCCACGAGATCCCTTAGATCACTTAGCCGATGGGGAGACCGAGTCAAAAGTCTGCTACAACTGAACTTTACAGAGTACTGTCTTTCAGTAGACACTGCAAATTCTGAAGTCATTTCCACCTGTACCTTGAAAGTAATTGTGATTTTCGAGCTCGTCTCTGGAGAATAATTAGTCGAGCTCTGCTGACAAAGGTACTTGAGAAGCAGCAATACCAATTACAGGAAAAAACTTCCACTCGAGAAGACTTCAAGAATTCAATTACTAACTTTTAAGCTTCGCATGTTCCCGCACGTGCAACGGAACACCCTTTTGGACGACATGCTGCCGCTGCGCATGTCACATGTCACCTGTCACTTTTCGTCCCGTTGATCATCGATTGCTCGATCGAGCCCCAGCAGCGTTTCCACTCGTCCCTGTCCCTTGCTAGAGTGCTCCAATGGATCCTCCTCGCTCGAGAGACACGAACAGTGCCATCTCATTCGCTCAGAGAACTTTCACGAATAAATCTGACCAAAGCGTTGGTGGGCGTCCTGGCGTTCTCTTAATATCCAGTGAATTCTAGTCGGCGACGGCTTTCGTCTAGCGAATGTGTGCGAAGAGTAGCCCACCTAATTTTCGATGACTTGGCCCATGTGCCAGCATCTCTGATCATCGAACGCCGACAAAGCTCGGAACTCTGGAGGCCTTATAACTTAGCGATCTTTTTCCACAGTAAAGTAGAGACTCCCCGAAAAGATGAGAACAATTTTTTGTCTGAGGAAAATTTGGTATGACTTTTTATTTTTTATTTTTTTTACCTGTCACCTGTCGTCTTGCTCATCGACTTGCTCGAGCGTGCGCCAGCAGCGTCTCCATTCGTCCTTGTCGTGTGCCAGAGTGCTCCAATGGATCCTCCTCGCTCGAGGGACGCGAAGAACGTCATACCGGTCATTCAGGGCTTTCACGATGAAGTCCGACCAACGCGTAGGTAGGCGTCCTGGTGTTCTCTTGACATCCTGCGGAATCCAGTCGGTGACGGCTCTCGTTCGGTGGGCGTCTGCGAACCGTATTACATGGCTGGCCCATTTAATTTTCGACGACTTGACCCGTGCGACAGCGTCTCCTATCTTTGAACTTCGACGAAGCTCTGAACTCCAGAAACCTTTCCACTTAGCAAAATTTTCCACACTAAAACAGAGATTCTCCGAAAAGATGAGAACAATTTTTGTCTGAGAAAAATTTAGTATGACTTTTTTTTAATCCAGCTGACTGAATAAGGCAACTCATTGAAATTTTATGAAAATTCTGTTTCTTATGTAAAAATGTGGGCGCGTGCAGCGCAGTCGGAGGAGGCGCGACTGTCGCGTGCAACCAGGTTCCTGGTTCGGATTTCCCGCCCAGGCCAACCAAGCCTTCCATCCCTCGGGGTCGGTGAATTGGTACTAGACTTGTCTGGGAAGGATAAAGCGCTGACTTGTTCATCGGCTGGCCACCGCAAGTCATTGTATGGCCAAATACGCATTCTTGTCGCCTCCACGACATCCCGTAGAGGTAGAATGCGCTGGCGCATCCCAGAAGGGATTGAGTAACGCCATCCTTTATCCTTTATGTAAAAATGTCGGGTAACGCTTATCCTAGTGCACTGAAAGACGCTGATTTTTTAGTGCTAAAAGAACAGGAAGAGATTGCGCCATGCACACGTAGAAAACACGCGCATGTGTACCTTCCTCTTTGTTTTTTCAGGTAAGCAACATTTACATTATCATTAAAATTAAAATCACGAAGAATTAAACGAATTCGTAGTGCTATCTTCTTTGAATACAAAAAAATGTTGTCTTTCTGCATTCTAGAATACGTTTTAGCTCACAGTTTTCTCTTAAAAAATAAAATCTTTATAAAATTTTAGATAGTGCTTCGTGCCCTTATTCAAGAGCTGCCTATCTAAATTTTCCTTGAACAAAAAAAAAAATCCTATTTTTTTTTTGTTCAAGGAAAATTGAGAGTTGAATCTTGAGTTGAATCTCTAGTGCAATGCAAAAGCCTTTTTGATAGGGAAGATATTCAATTAAATTTCACAAGCGTCAACCATGTCAGAATCAAATTTCGATTGATCGAATAATATTCGAGTTTCAAAAGCTCGAATTTCGGATAATCGAATGTCATTCGGTTTTCGTGATTCAAATTTTTTCATTGCTTTCTGAATATTCGAATACTGGCCTCTTTCGAATTTTCAAATAAACGAATAATTCGA
This sequence comes from Heligmosomoides polygyrus bakeri, assembly GCA_947359475.1. Classification (NCBI taxonomy): domain Eukaryota; kingdom Metazoa; phylum Nematoda; class Chromadorea; order Rhabditida; family Heligmosomidae; genus Heligmosomoides; species Heligmosomoides polygyrus. Next base: position 93,714,499 of record OX375868.1, on the reverse strand, counting down.
ATATTGGATTTTCTCGAATACTCGAATAAGCGAATAATTCGAATATTGGACTTTTCCGAATACTCGAATAAACGAGTAATTCAAAATTTGGACTTTTTTCGAAAGTCGAAATTCGAAAAGGACAATGATAGAGTGTTAACTTTGACCTGTAAAGTGTCCAATTTGGTTTAAAAACCGTCCAATTCGAAGAGAACTTGGTATAGTAATCCTCTTCTAATCTAATTCTCGGATTCAAGAATAGATATGAGCGTTTCGGAATCACTTCCGGCTGTCCGCAGCTGTTTTGCCGAGGGTCTCGCCTCAAGACTTATCGGTGCCATAAGTCATTCATGCGGCAGTTCCGCGTGTCTGTCGCCTCCCTAAAGGCACTCGAGAGGCCGAGGTGGCCGCCAGCGGGGCTTCACCATGGACGCTGCTGCTGCTGCTGCTGTCAAGCGCCAACGAATTGTCCGGCAGTTTTGCCGTCGAACAGCTCTCATTGTGACGAGCCACCGTGCAGCACAACAACTTGTTGTCGACATCACTTCACCACGAGAAAGAAACACCAAAAACATAATCAAATTCCGTCCGCATTGCTCTTCGCTGGTGTTTCGAGAGAAGCGGATCTTGCTATTATTAGATCCAGTTGAATGACTTTCCCTTGAAGAACTTTCGCGGTTGGTGTGTGGGAAAAAGTACAGCTGGGAAAGGTGAATTTTGCCTATCTGCTTTGAGATACGTCATAGATACCTCCCTCTTCTGTACCCAATCACTGAGACCTTTCGAAAGCGTACTTAAACTATACCATAAAATACGGTAGCAGCCGTCAATTCGTTTAGCATTATGGCCTCAAGAAGCCGGATTCATCAATGACTAACCCGTGGGTATAGGGGTTAGATACCCATCACGATGAAGCATTACCTCCATCCCTTATCTTATGTCTATCCCTTATACCACACACACCCGCAGGTTTAGTTGTTGATGAATCCGGCTCCAGGTCACTCTTTATGAGACTCGGATGGCTTCCTTGTTCTGGAGCGTGAGCAATTCTAACGTCTTCTACTGCGTATGGAATAAGGGTAAAGTGTAAAGTTTGGCCTTTTTTAATGCGCCATGAATTATACTTCTCTTGGATATCGTAGAGACAATTCTAATGCGTATTTGTCTTATTGGGCGAGTGTAGCGCAGTCGGAGGAAGTGCCGACTGTCTCGTGCACCCGATACTAGGTTTCCGGTTCGGATTTCCCGTCAAGGCCAATCAAGCCTTCCATCCCACCTGGATCGGTGAATTCGTACCATACTTGTCTGGGAAGGATAAAGCGCTGACTTGCTCATCGGTTTCGTATCCGCAGCCAGGAATTCCTCCTAACTTCAAGTTTTTGATTCAAATCTTTGTGCCAGGCCAAAGAAAAAGTTTGATGCAAGTAGATCGCATTCAAGCGAGAGTATTTTGCTTGTAAAACTCTGTTTAATTAATTAATTCATTTATTTATATAATTCAAAGCGTAAGCATGATACTCACGCGTAAAACAAATGTGAAAGAGGAACAAACAAGTTCTACTAAAAAATCGTAAAACAACAACGAAACATAGATAAGAGGCATTTCATTGAATTTGACGATCTATCACTCTCATCTCATCCATATTTCATAATTCCTTGTTTTTTCTTTCATCATTCCTTTCTCCACTGTCTCGGTCAACTGTATCTTCACAGATATCTCCGCCGCCCTTTCTAACACCTGATTTTAATTCCTTTCTCCCTTTTTTGTTGTACACATAATTTAAAGGTTGCTCAAAATATGCTCTTTTTTCAGTGGGATTGGGGAGCCATGGAAGGAGCACAAAAGCTTCTTCCGAAAATATTGACGCAGAGAACCTTTATTATTCAGTTTCTATTGAAGTTATCTTTTCATTTACCGTGAGCGCGTGTAGCGCAGTCGGAGGAGTTGCCGCTGTCACGTGCAGACGATACCAGCTTCATGGTTCGGATTTCCCGCCCAGGCTAACCAATCCTTCCCTGGTGAGTTGGTACCAGCGGGGACACATAACTAAAAATTATGGAACTATTTCGCTTGAGGCTCACAGAGCGGCTTCTAGAAAACAGAATATGACCGAGAAACAAACAAAAACAAACAATTAGCGGTTGTAAAGACGTCTTAGCGGGCAAAACACATTCAGAGTCAGCTGACCGCCTCCTGACATCCTATTATATAATCAGGATCCATCACAGTGAGGGAGCACATCCCTTTGTCTTTTTACAACAGGGAAACCGAATGTAATTTTATTCCTTTTTTGAGAATTTTGTCGGCTTAGGTCCCATTTTGTCCCCTAGAAGCATTCCGTGAATCCCAAATCAATCCGTTGCATAATTTTCAGGTATGAACCCCCCCCCCCTCCACCCTCGTAGGATAGATCCGGAAAGCGCTGACTTGTTCATCAGCTGGCCACCGCAAGCCATCGTGTGCAGAAATACGCATTCAAATGGCCTCCACGACATCTCGTAGAAATAGAATGCATGGCGCATCTCTGAGGGGTTTGAGTAACGCCGTCCTTCATCCCCTATCGTTATCCCACCGTGTTTTTCGTCCCTCAAGCGGCGCTTCAATTTCTCTGTTCAGTAATCTGAGCGCCTTTGTGTTTTCTTGCCAGCCTTCGAGACAAAGACGAAGCAGCGAACTCTCTGACAAAGCCTCAAAGAGTTCGCTTCTCGTTGTCCACCAAATGGGGGTGGGCGTTGTCATGGCCGGCGGCTGTTTGTCGTGGAACTTGAATGGCCGTGTAGCCGGTGTTACAACCTACTGGATTTACGATTAAGCTGCGATTATTCCTGCCAACTGGCAGGTTGTCATGTCACTTTAACTTATTCAGCCATCGAATTTGCCGCTCGCTTCGCCGTGTCAGTTTATCTGCTCGTGTTTGATTCTGCGATCTAACAGCCTAAAAATTAAAGAAAATTAAATTGTTTAAAAGCAGGAGATTAAGAGAAGTTTTATCTTCAACATCGACACTTTCCAAAGCAAGCTGGATAAATTTCTATTCAATTTTTCAACATATTCTTAGACAATGAATGTTTTTTCCAGATTGAACTTGACACTATCTAAGAAGATCGAAGCAAATAGTGCAACCTCCTCTTCTAATATTAAGGACAAAAAGATAATTACAGCGTTAAGCAACCTCTTTTTGATGCGCTACACATTCCGTTTTTAAGGGAGATTGTAGAGGCAATTCGAATGCGTATTTGGCCTTTACAATGATTTGCGGCAATCGGCCGACGGACACTTTTATTCTTCCAAACAAATTCGTCATCGATTCATTAACTGCAGAGGGATGGAAGGCTTGGTTTGTTTGGGCGGGACATTCGAACCAGAAGCTGGCTGCATGACACAAACGCCGCCTCCTTCGACTGCGCCACCACGCGCCCCCTTTCTTTTTACGGCGGAGAGTCGTTGCATACACCGCCCTCAGAAAGGGGTGGGGCGAGAGGCGCGCCGAGGACAAGATGTCCGGGTTCCTGCAATCACATGGAGACATCGCATTTCTAATCACCTCCCTTGGCCCTGCAGCTCTATCCTGAACAGATTCCGTTCTTGAGACAAGCGTCAGAATCATGTTCACCATGTTTGGAGGAAAAGAGTTTTCAGCTGCAGCGCCAAGGCTTTCTTCAGGTCCCGCCACATTGCTCAGTATTAAGGAGTCGTCCATATTTTCCGACAAGTACAGCAACATCTTAGCGAGATATGTCATGATAACAACGCGACCATCCACTAGGAAGTTCTTCAATACAAGAAAATTGTCTGGTCCTTGGAAAGAGCGGACGGTGAGCCGGTTCTGCGCACAATTACGGATAAGCCTTCAGTGCAGAACTCCTAACCGGAATCACCCATAGTCTCTAGTTGAGGCGAAAATTGAAAGAATCTGGAGAGAAGAGCGATGTTCCCCTTTCCCCAACTGCCTCCATAACCGAACCGACTGGAAAATGACTTCACAGTTCCACGAGATGCGCTTCCCAATCGTCTGCTATCAGCTGTTAGGTTTTTGGACGACGTCACGCCAATTAACGACGGTTCCGCGAACAGCAAAGTTGTCCAAATAGTGGGGCGCAGATAGGGCGGGAAGTGCGCGGCGGACAGCACGGTGTACATAACGATCGCCCCCCCCCCCCCTCCCCCTCTTCTTATGCTTTTATTACATTTGAAAATTATCGTTTTTGTGCACATAAGAGAAGCTTTACCTATTATTCTTTACGAAAAATAATGTTTGTACGGTTTTAAAAGTAATGTTCATTTTATCTTCGCAAGTGATTTATAAATTAAAAATGAAAGTACTATATGTATACAAAGTACGGATCTATCCTAAATGGGTGGGGGAGGTGGGGGGAGCATATAGTGGTTCGCGTCTCCCATCCCTTGCCTGAGTTTATGCGAGAGCTTCAGATGTTGCCCTGTTATGCGAGGGGTTTTATTGAAAATCAGGAAATGTGGTTGAGAGAACGTACGTAAACTTTCCACTTCACGGTTGTCTCCTACCGACTAGGATAGATATCTAAGCTTTCATGAAATAAAAATTTATTTTGACCTTTTTACCTGAGTTTACCTTTTTAGAGTATCTATATGTATTAGGTTGGCAACTAATTTCGTGGACTCTCAAGCGCCTTCAACAAAAGTGTTCATAAACAAATAGCAAATAACAGTTTTCAATCAAAGCAAGATCTTTTGGGACGCGGGACTGCTTCCCATTTATCAGCTACCTGGCCCATCCCACAGCTGTAGAATTCTTGTGCTTTTGAAGCCAAGAATCCTTGGAGGTGCATTTTGACATGGTCCACATTAATAAATCGTGCTCCAACCAAGAAGTACTGCGGCGAGCTATAAAGGTGCTAGTCATTTGGCGCACAGCCTGGGCTGTAAGGTGGGTGAGTTAGACTCTCCCAGCCAAGGTCTTCGATTTCTTGAAGCTTCCGATTGGCGGCGTGTGATCTGGCGTTATCTTGCTGAAAGATAATTCCGCTCCTGAAAATCTGACTGAACCGATTCCAGCGGAGTTCAGCCTGCGCGCGGCTAGGTTGAGAAGAATAGATTTTAGCATTAATGCTGGAACCGTTCTTGATGAGCTCCCAGAAGTTAATACCTTCTTGACACCACCAAACGGAGAGAACGTAGCGAACCGGACGCCTCAAAAAATAGAAGACCTTGACTGGGAGCGTCAAACTCATCCACCTTACAGCCCAGACCTTGCGCCGAGTGACTACCACATCTTTAGTTTGGTGCAGTACTTCTTGGCTGGAAGACGATTTGTTAATGTGGACCGGATCGAAATGCACCTCCAAAGATTCTCGGCCTTGAAAGCACAATAATTCTATGGCCGTGGGATAGACCAGCTACCTGATAAATGCGAAGCACTTTCGCGATCCGAGGGATCTTATTTTGATTAAAGATTGTCATTTGTTATTTGTTAATAAATACTTTTGCTGAAGACTCTTGAGAGTCCACGAAATTAGTTGCCAACCTAATAGTATAATCTTGATTTGAATTAGAAGAGGTTCAATTTTTTCAGGTTTTGGTTTCAAATGTGTCCAGCATGATGTGAAAAAATGTTCAATTTGACAACTTGCAAATGCAAACGGCTTCAGTGCGTGCTCACACATTTAAAAAAACATCAAACGTGTAAACACCTCAACGAGATGCCTTCCCTGTACCAGTAATTATCATTCGAGCATTTTTCTCGCATGATTTAAAATAAAATATTTGTGAATATTTAAATTCGAAAATTGATGGAAAATTTAAAGACGCGGTCTTTTTTGCTTTTACGGGTTTTTTACGATTACAAAGAAAATGACAATTTTCAGAGATAAAATTAAAACTAAGATTATTGGCTTCGATTGATAAACTATGTTAAATTTTTAAGAAGAAAATTTCAAACTAGGGGAAAATTTCCCCTGGATCGCTGTCCAGACAGGCGTCGTTGAGACGTGCAGCTGTTGCTCTCAATATTTTTATTTTTCCCTGTGCATACGCAGAATTCTAATTCCTTGAGAATCTTCCCACATAGCGAGAAGCAATTCTTTGGTGATGTGCAAGGCGGTTTCAAGCCGTTGCTTTCTAATCTCAGACGTCCGAGCTGCAGGTGTTTTCCGACGCCAGGTTTCCGAAGCCGTTGCAAATCTTATTCGTCTTCTTTTCTAACGAATCCTGTTGTCAACTTGTCTTATTTTTATGCTCTTTAATTTTGAGTCTCTAAAAAACTACAATTCATTTATTTACTTCATTTGTACCATGAATCGCAACAAAATTACACGCAAGGTGCGGATTACAGTCAGATCAAACGAATTTGAAAACATAGAATTCTAAGTCAAGTCATACATATAAGGCCACCATGACTAAGGAGACGGCTTCATTCCTTAGGAAACGCCCTATTTATCTTAGGAGAATTAGTCTATAGAATCTGGTCTAGGTGTTGCGTGCATCCTTCCTCCATTGCTTTCCCGCCTGTTCGCCACATTTTGACGAAAAATTATTTCTATTTCTTTTTTCTACTTTTTATCTTTTGTCCATTTTTCTATTTTCTCTTCCTTTCACTGAAAACGGCAAAACATAGTGAGGGCATGGGCAGTAACTCCAATGTGCACTCGAGAATGTTTTGTTGTTTCAGCAGTGAAAATTGGTTTATACGAATTGGTCGAAATAGTCACCATGGCGGATAACTGCCAGTCCTTTCAAAAGTGGTCTGTAGAGGCATGATTCCAGCTTCATAAATCTACTCTTTAGTAGTCTTCCATGTCCTCAAAATAGCTCTGTCATTCATATCCAGATGCGCGTCGCCACTGGCACAGACACAGATCCTTTCGGAGATAAGCCAAGAAAGCTGCGGCGAAGCAACTTCCAAACGGATAACCAACATTTTGTTTAAGGGGTTAAGTCCTTATTCTGCTGTTCTAATACGTTCAATGTTAATCTTTCTCTCTGCCAAGCTGTTCGTCTGTTCCTCAATCCATCTTTCTGTTTCTTCGACCATTGATTTCTAGTTTCCGAATACTTACTATCTCATATAAATTGTTATACACATTATTAGACATATACTGTATTGGTACATGACGCGAAGTAGGGCAGCATTGAGAGGCGAGAGCGCGCTGGCCAATCATAACCAACCAGAGCATCGAGCGAACACACGCCAGCCAATCGGGTTACTGACTATGCACCATGAACTCTCTATATAGCACACCGAGTCGATGCGATCCTATTGGCTGACGCGTTCCCACGTCTCAATGCTGCCCACCTTCACAACATGGATCATTTTATTTGATTGATGTCGCGTAGATGAGCAGCACTGGTAGATGAGAGTGCGCCAGCCAATAATAACCAAACAGGGCACAGCCCGAACACATGCAGCTCATCAGAGTACCGACTGGATACGTTCTCTCTGAATGGTGTGCCCATTCAATGCGGTCTGACTGGTTTAGGCGTTCCCACCTACCAATGCTGTTCATCTGCGCGACATTATTTTATTTTTATCAATTTTATTTTTATTTTTATGCAGTCAAAATTCTTGCGCCATCAGGAGTCAAACCGTCACCCTCTACTTTGCGGACAGTGCGCTACGTCTTATATTATCGGTGCTGTTTCGTAGCTAGGCCAGCAGCTTTTGATCAAACAGCGCTGGTGGTGTAGCATCCTGCGCTGTTTAATTACCCAAGTTTGACGTGCCGAGCACCACTCCGCCGATACCACCATGAACATCGAAGGCTGAGGGTACGGGATTGAGTCCAGAAGGCGCAAGAGCTTCGGTGGCAACAAAACCACTCGTAACACCATATAAGCTCTATAACAGCCGCATCAGAGCTACAGAAGTGTGTAATGTACTACAGTAATTACTTCGCAGAGTTTGAAATAGAAGACGATTGGTTCTGAATGACCCCCTAGGCTTTTACGCATAAAATTGGGCTTGCGGTAGCAAGGGCGGTTGGTGGGTCTTTTCTCGCCTACCCAGTTTTCACATTGATTCCTTTCAATAGGAAGGATATGACGATGATTTGTTCATCGGGGGTCTCCGGGAAGCCCTTGTATGGACAGACCAGACAGGCCCTCAAATTGTCCCCATGATAGAAATAGAGCGCCTGATGCATTCCACAAAGACATTCGTTGTGTTATACAATCTTGTCTTCTCCCTAGAAATAAGCGGCTATGGAAGTATCCATAGCCTGTCATCGAAGCTTGAGCACAGACGTTGTTGCTCTCTAGTCGCCGCCGCGAACAGCTGCATTGTCACCCGTCTACTGATTAGAGACAGGGATTTATGGCTGGTCTCTGGTCACAGTTACACGAGCTTGATTTGAGATTGTCGCCCTTTATTATCTGGAACCTACAGTGAAATTGCTGATGAGAAAGCGAATGCTAGAATCAGCTGCACACTATGTGTTAGTTCAAATTCTGCCATAATTCTAACAAATACAACATGTAAAATATTGGATTAAAGCATTTTATAAAAAATTTACAGTTTTGTGTTTTTCACTTTCAAATTGCTTATTATAACAGAGGCAAGGTCTTTCCGAAACTTCCAAGAACAACGCATTTCGCCTAGATGCAAAGATTCGACTCCGCAGACTGACCGATTGAAGTTACTGACCCTAGCAAGGATCTCGGCACTGATTTTACTAGCTAATGTTTTTTAAAATAAACAATTGATTTAAATATTAATATTCTACTAGTTAGTTATTCCTTCTATTGAAAAATGCTCTTCTATTAAAGCTCCTCTCAGTTGGTTTCAAGTTTGTGCTGGGGTAGTGAAGCATCTGATTTGAAACCTGCCTTTCTTATTGTTTAGTTGGTTACGAAGGATTCTGTTATTTCGCTCTTTCCTTTATCTAGCCGATTCAATGGGTCCTATCTAATTGTGCTCCCTTCCTTTTCCGATCTTATTTTTGTTTGTTTCTTCTCTCCTACTGAAGCCTTTTATTCACTACTCTTGGCTTTTTGTGTTCGCTGCCTTGGAGTGCTTCCTTTCTGGTTGACTGTCTGGTGGTGCACGCCGTCTTGCAGGCGTATTAAATAAATAAATAAATAAATAATGTCCTTTGCAGAGCCTATATGGGTTTACATGTTTTCAGAGAGAGTATCTAGAGTATCGTGCAGGAAAAGAATGTGTGGCGCATTCCAACCCAGTGGACAACACTTTCTCCTCCTCTCCCTACTCAACTTCAACACAGATAGAACTTCTATTTTTATGTTTAGGTGAACGAACAGGAGGTGACATCTTCTGAGATTCGGTGTGACACTGCCCCTGGCCTCTCCGTCATTTTTCATAGTAATAAAAAAATCATCGCCTAGCAAAGAAGCCAGGAAATACTGCACACATAGTCTTCTCCTGATTGCTAGAAGACATTCTCGAAATCCGATTCAGAAGTCCCTTTCCTTTTCTCATATTCAAACATATAATACAGCCATTGTTGTCGCATTGCATGTCTGAAGAGGTGCATGGAAGCTCTGCTAGGGTGAACCTCGTCATAATTCAGGGATTACACAGGACACTACTCTTGTTCGATCAGATCCTTGATGATTGGACCTTGGTTGGGATAATACCACGGGATAAAAATACTGCTAAGACTTAATGCCAGCTGGCGTTTTACCTTCTAGGGGCTTCTAGGGACTGCCCACTGACGGTGAAAATATTAGGTTGAGTCATAAATTTTGCCACAAAATTGCCCTTACAGCAAAACTAAAACTATACCACAAAAGAAGATGATTTCTTAGACGAAGTAATTGAGGTTACTCTCAATGGGTTTCCTTCGCTTTTCACATACGGAGCGGATTACATCTCTGTAGAATTTGCTCGGCTTCGACCTGAAGAAGTCGTGCACCACCGCCGTGACCTCATCGACTTCGGCGAAGCGCCTACCATAGAGGCACTATCCATCGACCGAAGCAGATGGCAGTCAGACGGCGCAATGTCGGGGGTGTATGGCGGTTGCTTGATTTTGCTCCAGTTCAATTCCTAGACTTTCTCCAGCGTCTGAAGTGCCGTAGTGCGGTCGGCTGTTGCCCTGGTGGATGAAACATTGGCTCGTATCGACTTCTTTCTCCACTAATTCTTACTGGAACTAGACGAGTTGTCGGCGAAAGCAAACGTCGAGGATGGCTGAACTAGTGGAGCAGCTCCCGGTGCCCTGGACCACTACGCGTCCATCAAACGCACAACAGGACCTTCTTTCGGGTGAGCTACGGTTTTGACGTCAGAACCATGGCTCGTTGAGTTCCAGCCATTGCTTTCCGGCCTCGCGGTTGTCGTAAGGCATCTGCTTTTCACCGCTGGTAAAGATTCGATTCGGGCCCCTCGCTTAAATCGGTGCCGAAGCTCTCGGCGGTCGGAAGCACAGCGATTTACTTGGGTTTCCGTCAACGCATGAGGCACTGGAGATGGCAATTTTGGCGAACTTCCAGTCTTCTGCAGCCGTCGAGCGGCGATTCACTGGGAGTGAGGAGATCAGCGGTCAGTTATAGTGTGGTATGAGAAGAATTCGACTTGATGGGTTTGCGCAGGCGCCCATTGTTTACAGCCGTTGACCTTCCCGGGAGTGGTTTGTCTTTGATGCCTTTTTGGGCGTGAACGAACTTCTTATACCATCTCCAACAATTTATTCTGTTGGAAGTTAATCGGCCGGTGACATTCTGAATGTGCATGACTCCTTCGCTGGGTTGCTGCCGAGGTTGAACTAATCGAAAATGAAACCACACACGTTTTCACTTTGAGTGGTCATCGTTCTGGAGAATAAAACTTTTTAAAAACGGAAGGAAATTTAAAGATTCATAACTCAAAATGATCGCTGGGGAACAAACTCTCAAACAGAATACAATAATTCAGCGGGTTCAGTTTGAATTCTTGAAAAAAAACACAGGAATGTTGCAAAGTTAATGACTCAACCTAATACCACCAAATACCCCCTGATATGACATTCATTCAGTATCACGTTTGGCGGTATTTCCACCGTTAAATGGCAGTAAACGGTTGATGAATCTGGCCATAGAAGCCTAGAATACAAGTTTTGTTCAAACTTTTACCGCTTTCCCCCTTCCCACGCTATCCGATACACACTGTAAGCTACTCCCCATTTATCTGGTCGCTTTCACTCGCTCCTCACCCGCTCGCCTCCCAGTCTGTAGCTCTGCTCTTTTTTCATTCAATCCCTCTTTTTAATACAATCCCTTTTGTTTCTGTTTTTTGCCCACTTATTTGTTCGATTTTTTCTTCCTCGCCTTTGCTTCTCTACTAAAACCAACTTTCCATATCTCCTCCAAGTTTATCAACCTTACTCTTTCACCCGTATCCTGAGAATTTCCTACTTTCTTTTGCTTTCTTTTTATTTTCTTACTTTCTTTAGGCTTCTATTTGTCCTAGCTGTTCTGATTAATTATATTCTCTTTCACCTCCTCTATCTACTTTTGTTCCTATGCATTCTGGATTACACATTGCATTTCTTACTTCGTCCTTCATCTTGCCCATTCGTGCTCTCTCTCTTTAATCCTTATTTTTCCTTTCTTCGATCAGCTTTTCCCATCTTGTTTCTACATTTTTCCTTCAAGTAAATACGTATGTATATACATAATCCTCCTTTCTTACATATTTTCAGCCATCCTTTCACCAGCATCTGTCATTCCTAAATTTTTCTCTTTCTTCTTCAGCCCTTCTCATTCCTCATAATTTCTCATTGCCTCCTCTATTTGGTTCTCACCGTTTTTCGTTCCTTTTTCTTTCTCCCTATCATTCTTCGTTGATCCTTTATTTGATCAGATACTGTCTTACTGTCTAATCTTTTTATTTGAACTTAATTAGCTCTTCCTTCCCCTCCTCCTGATTTCTACAAAGTGTCTTTCCATTATAATGGGTTATGCAGTCAATTTGCATGGCTTTCAGTCTTCGTTCTATTTTATTCTTTTTTCTCCTGTTTTTCTTCAACCTTCTAGCCCTTTTCTAATAACTTTCCTTTTAGCAACATTCCTTTTTCAGCTTTTTTAGTTTTCTTACTTTTCCTTGCTTCGCTTCTACATGTCTTTTTTTCCATCCTTTTTCTTTTTCCTTCTTTATTTTTTTTTCTATACCACATTTAATCTTTTTTCCTACACACTCCCTATAAGGGTGCATGTAGCGCAGTCGGAGGCGGCGCCGGCTGTCGCGTGCACCCGATACCAGGTCCCTGGTTCGGATTTCCCGCCCACGCCAACCAAGCCTTCCATCCCTCCCGGGTCGGTGAATTGGTACCAGACTTGCCTGGGAAAGACTGACTTGGGTTCAACCCCTCACTGACTTGAATTCAATCCCAAGGGGGAGGGGGGGGGGCGCTCCATAATCACTTGTAAATTCTAGTTGTCCATAAACACACACAGCATATAACATAACACATGAACGACCTTACCTTACCTGATCCCCTACTTTGGAAATCTCCTTCGTCCTTCCGTCCTTTATCCTTTTTTATACACTCCTACTATTTTACCGCTATTTAATAGCTGCTTCCCCTATTTGTTTCGTCGCTTGCCTTATCTGGCTGAATTCTTGTCTGAATAACACATTTATTTTCGTTACTCTCTGCTAGCTTCTTTCAACTCATCTACGCTACTAATATTTTTCTTCTCTTTTATTCGTTTTCCTTCTGTACAATCTGTTTTTCACAACCGTAGAGTGTTTTCTTTCTTCTCTTTTGCCATCACGCACTCCATCGCTTATCTCTTCTTTCTATTATCCCCTATTTTCAAAACTTTTCCGTTTTCTTGCGCTTTATCCTTAGCCTGTTCTATTCCACTTTATCTATCCTTTTCCATATTTTTTCCCACCTCTCCACGATTTTTTCCCAGATTAGAGTCTGGTTTCCGTTTACAGCTCCAAACGCTTGCTGTGCTGTTTCCGGCCTAGTACGTCTAGAATTATGTATCCAAGAGAGCTTCGAGTGGCAGATTATGTGTCCTGATGGCGTGCTGCACTTCTCGTCCTCATCAGAGGCTGCCTTAAAAGGAGGTGATGTCGGCCTAACAAGGGCATTTCGTCGTGTCACCCTACTCCTCACGTCCGGTTGCACTTACTGGGCCAGCTTTTAAGAGCGGGCGATATTTGTGAAGCCTTCTTAACCTTTCTAGCAGCTCACTAAGCCCTCCAATGGGGATTTTTTTGCTGCTCTCCTTCTTCGTCGAGAAAACCGAAGCTTTTCATTCCAGTCATGGGCTGCTCTTCTATTCCTGCAGACGACTCACACCTTTCCAACAGCCACGCTGGACTTGGCCGCCTTTTGTCTACACCTCAAACTTGGATAGTTGAAAGTTTATTATTTAGGCCAAATAACGACTAACGCCGTCCTTTATCCCTGTATCTTTAATTGGAAATGGAAGAAACTGTATAAGGCTTAGGTTGCTTCAAACAAACGACGGTGTTACACCTACACATGCCAAAATGCGAATCCGGAGAGCCTATGTGCTTTTGGCGCGGAGAATTGGAAAAAAAAAATTCAGAAAAAATCGGATTTTTTAACATAAGGAGTACAAAAAAAACAACGAAGGCAAATAAACAAGGATGATGAAGCGTAACTGTCGCGACGAATATATTCCCTGTTAGGATGTGACGCGAATTCTACTTCTGCTGCAGATCATGGAGGTATTTTGAGTGAGTGTGGTCCATACAATAGTCCATACAAAAGTTTGTAAGGTCGCTCTTTCCAGACGAGTATTTATCTGGTGTAGAAAAAGTTGGGTTGCCCTGCGTGGAACCTGAAACATCAACCCCTGGGATACGCGCGGTAGTCGGCGCACCTTCCGACTGCGCTACCAGGCGCATAATCAATTACATATGGCACATCCCGCAAAGCAATAGAATGATGTCGACCTTCATCCTTGAATCTGTATAACAGAGCTGGAATATCTGCATCAGATCGTAGACCGCAACGTTTTCTTGAGCTCATTCAAACAAGCCCTAATTAGGTGCAATCGCTCCTGTTTGAAAAAGTAACACCTGAAAATCCTTAATAGGTCATTAGTGCCTCTTCATTATTCGATAGTTTAGTGGTGTTTGCATCAATGACAGTAAATTACCGTTTCCTCGAAATCTCGTTATCCACAAAAACGCTTCCAGTGACCTTCCGTGAGTGTTCACTGGAAATCTCCTGCTCCATTAGTTTCATTTATTGTGATTTTGCATGTCCTCACAAGCTTCTTTTAACTGTATTTATTTATTTATTTATTTATTTATTTATTGCACAAGCATACACTTATGTTAAGTGGAATTAATCTTACAGTACAGAAGTCTAAAACGTAGGAAGAAGATCATTATGAAACGTAGGAAGGAACAAATCTATGATATTCTCTCAAAATGGTCAAAATCGTCCTCTATCTCTCCTGACTTCGTTCCTTTAAGCTTTATTAAACAGATTTTAAGCCACATATTTTACCCTCTAGAACATATTTTTAATTTTAGTATTATGACATCTGAAGTGCCGAAGAGATGGAAGCACGCTTTCGTTACGCCCATTCCAAAAAAGTCTCCTCTAAGTGATCCAAAGAACTATCGTCCTATAAGTATTACTTCTGTGTTTACTAGGACCTTTGAAAAAATTGTCAAAAAACATATCGTTACGCACCTAGAAAAGCACAAGATAATCTCTGATAATCAGTTTGGCTTTTTGCAAGGAAGTTCTGTAGAAACATCCATGCTGACGTCCCTTAATGACTGGACTGAAGCTATGGAAACTAAAAATAGAGTAGACGTGGTATATCTAGACTTTTCAAAGGCGTTCGATAAGGTGCCTGTAGACAAACTATTGCTTAAAATGAACACTGTCGGAATTCATCCAAGGATAACGAAGTGGACGCACAATTTCCTTCCAGGAAGGACATACCAGGTTCGGGTTGAGGGAGCACTCTCCTCTGTGTTCAACGCTTACACTGGCGTTCCACAAGGCGGAGTGCTCTCACCCCTACTTTTTCTGCTGTACACTTATGAGGTTCCAGAATCAATCTCAAGTTGGGAGTGACGTGTAAAATGTACGCTGATGATGTTAAAATATACAAAACAATAAAGGAAGACCAGGACACCTATTCCGTTCAAGCAGCTCTTGACTACATAAGTAGTTGGGCTAACAAGTGGGATCACCCACTTGCACCAGAGAAATCCTCTTTCTTACCTTTAGGAGCGAATAATAAGGCAACGATACCTGTTTATAAGTTACAAAATGCTGATCTAAAGGTGGTTGATGATGTCCGAGATTTAGGTTTCTTAATAACTAAGAAGCTCAATTTTGACATGCATCATAAGGTCGTGGTCAAAATGGCCAACTGTCGTACATATAATCCCTTCAAGGTTTTAAAAAGCAAAAATCTTGAAACGCTTTTACTTGCTTACAAAACATACGTACGACCCGTAGTAGAGTTTGGTACAACGGTTTTCAACCCGGTCAAGAAAAAAGACCGGGTTCAAAACCGTTGTATGTTGGAGAGCGTTCAAAATAATTTCACCAGAAAACTCATAATGAGATGCTTTGGCGTAGATTATTCGCAAATCCCAAACGGCAGAGAAAGAAATAGAATACTTGGACTAAAATCTTTGGTGTGTAGAAGGAAGATTGCTGATCTCAAAATGCTGTTCAAGATCCTCAGGGCAAACTCCACATAAGCCCTTCACATTTTCTCGGTGGTCAAGTAGTAAGAACAAGAAAAAGTAGGCTCCGTCTGCAGGTTCCTATTGCAAAAACCACGATCAGATCTTCATTTTTGACATATAGAAGGCTTCGGGAGCTCAACTCTCCGCTTGCGGAAAACGAAAATCTCCTGTCCCTATCCATGCATGTCTTCAAGAAACTGGTGCTGACTAAATTCTGCTGTTGACTAAATTCTGTTCATTGCTGCCTTCAGAATTACAGGTGCCTCTGTCTACGTCTGATTGTTGTCTCGTGACTTTTTTTGGTAGAACTTGTTGCTTTTTCTCATTTGTTTTTGCGCTGAGTGTTGTGCTTACGCTCTGAATAAATAAATAAATAAATAAATAAATAAATTATAAAAAAAAAGTCAGCGCAAGAAGAACGGTGTAGGATATCATTCGGGAAATAAAGTCTACGCCTCCTGAAGTTATTGTAGCTACGGTTAACAGAAGTGTTTTTAGGAGCTTTGAAATAAAGGCAATGCCCTACTGACAAAAAAATACCGGTGACAGTGTGTCGTGCGGAATTAACCTATGTCTTCCTAATTCCCTCCCCCCCCCCCCCTCCCCTTCTGGTAGAAGAATTTCTCACTGAGAAGAAGACCTCCAGCTTGACTCCAGTTTAACCGAAGAAAATCTTATATAACTACAACAGGTCATTCGCCTTCCTCCTTTTTGATAATTTTTGTAGGCCGAGATTTGCATTTCGCTAGGAGTTGAGGGAATTTGATCGTAGAGGAAGCCAAGCATTCGGGTCATTAGTTTTTTTTGTAAAGCTGTTCTGGACCTTTTCTAGCTTCTCGATAACTGGGCGCTTAAACAGTGGGAAAACTGGCGTTCCGCATTCAAGGAGTGGCCTTATGTAGGATTTGTAGATCTGAATAAGGACCTCAGGTCTTTTGGTAGACAAAGCTCAGCCTGAAGAACATCACCACATCATTGCAATGACCTTACAGTGCTTGTTAAAACTAAACTCTTAGTAGCTATAAAACCCAAATCAGTCATTTCGTCTACCCTCTTGATTGACGTCAGGATAGTATTGATGCGTAGGATTGACATTACCCAAATGGAGGACTATGATCTTGATTTAGAGATCGGTAACTTCCAAGTGGTAGACCAGGGGTAGGATTTATCAGCGACTTGCATAACTTTAACGGAGAATTCACAGCGAAAAACTCAGATAACGCGGCTTATCGCTCACAATATCGCTTGATAAGCGGCGCAATCACGGATTTCGGCTGTAATTTTCTTGTTAATTTGCTGTAAATCGTTGATGAATACAGCCCCAGGACTGCAGCGGGTTAATAGTCTGTTGTGAAGCAGTGAATTCTCTTCAGCATCTTCAGAGTTTACAATGTGAGAGATCTTTATGTCGTCGGTAAAAGCGCTGAACTCAATCCCCTCAACGCTAAAGGCCCCACAGACTTCTGCGGCGAGCGGCGGGCGGCGGACGGCGAAATCGCTGAGCGGCGACGGCGAACGACGAAACCGCTGAGCGGCGCCGCTCCGCGGCTTGACTCATCATCAGTGGGAGCGGTGACGGCGAGGTACTGTACTGTTTCTAGTCGGGACCGACTGGTGCTTAACAATAACGCGCCCCGATGACGATCACGCGCCCGCATCGACGTCGCGCCGCATCGACGTCGTCTCCGCTCTGGATCCCGCCGCGAAAGGGCAGAGCGCAGAGCGCAGACAGACAGACGCTGGAGCGGCGCCGCCGTGTGGAATGATTCAAGTCATTTCCGCCAGCGACGCCGCCGGTGCCGCTGGGCGACGCCGCTGGCGGCGCCGCTTGCGGCGAGCTCTGCGTCCCTGCCCTATGGTTAAGCATAGGGCAGCGGCAACGCCGCAGAAGTCTGCGGGGGCCTTAAGTATGTTGGCGAGCTCATATGTATAAGTATTGAAGAGGATAGGTGACAAAACGCCACCTTGCAGAACTCCGCTGGTTATAGCCCGAGGTTTGGAGAGCTGTTCGTTGATGCGAACAGAGAACGTTCGGTTTCTTACAAAGGCAGCAACTCAGGCAACTATGCGAGGTGAACCTCAACAATCCTGAGCTTGTCTATCATCTCTATCATCTTCCACCTCCTCCGACACCGCCGCGCGAGTAGCGCCATACAATCAGTCGGCAAGACCTATAGTCTTTCCAATTTTTCCCTAAGGATAAAGGGCAAAAGTCCGTGTGAACGAATACATTTATAATACGGTAGCGAGTGCGTCACATGGATATTTGCCCTTTTCCCTTAATGCAAATTTAGGTACAAATTCGTTTCGCGACTCGCGCGCCAATGTCAGGGCTTAAAGTTCTTTCTAAATTTCCACTATGGAGAAAGGGCAAAGGTCCATGAGATGCACCCGCTACCGTATTATAAATGTATTCGTTCACATGTACCTTTGCCCTTTACCTTAGTGAAAATATAGGAAAAACTCTAGGTCTTGCCGACTGGTTGTACGGCGCTACTCGTGCACCGTTGTCAGAGTCTTTTTTGATATCTTGATGTTACGCGACAGCCGGCACCTCTTCCGACTGCGCGACACGTGCCTATGTCTCTACTTAGGTATAAGGTTGTAACGAAATAAATGGCACTGAACCACTGTAAAGTTAGACAGTTAATATCTCGGCTTGTAGGCAAGTTTATTAATCGAAATAAAACCTTCTGATTCTACACATCTTTGCCAACGTGACACAAGCTTCTTTATCCCAGTAGCATAAAAATCAGAAGTTCTGGAATTGACGAAATCTTCGAAGGCACTTTCGGCATCCTGTTGGTATTTGAATATTTTCCCTACCAAGAAGTCGCCAAGATGCTTGAAGAAATGGTAGTCTGTTGGGGAGAGGTCGGGAGAGAACGGGGGATGTGGTAGAGTTTCAATGCTCAGCTCATTCAATTTCTGCAACGTCATTCGTGCTACATGGGGGCGAGCATTGTCGTGCAGAAGGAGAACTCGCCTTCGGTTTACCAAGGCCGGCCGGATATCCTTCAACTTTTTCATCATGTCTTCAATTTCAATGCAGTACTTCTCCGCCGTGGTGGATTCACCAGGAGGGAGGAAGCTGTGGTGAATAATTCCCAGCGAACACCACCATACTGTCACCACTACTGTCTTTTGGTGCAATTCCGGCTTCGCAAAACCTTGGGGCTCTCATCGCTGTCCACCCACTGTGCCGATCGTCGCCTGTTGTCGTACATTATCCACTTCTCGTCACAGGTTACGATGCGATCAAGGAATGGGTCCGTTTCGTTCCGTAGAAGCAGTGCGGACGAGATCTCATATCGTCGGTTTCTTTGCTCTTCAGACAGCTCGTGAGGCACCCATCTTTCCAGCTTTTTGGTCTTTCCAATTTCCTTCAGATGCCGGGCAGCTGTGTTGTGACTGACGCCAAGAATCTTCGCTATCTCCCTGGTACCTTTGTGTGGATCCTCCTCTACCACATCTCTCAGCTTGTCCTCATCAACATCACTATGCCTCCCACGACCTTCATGTTCTTCCAAGCTCTCGTCTCCATTCCGGAACTTCTGATACCAGCGATACGCCGTCCGAATTGTGGAACATCCTTGACCGAATGCGGCGTTGATCTTCTCGTCCGCCTTCTTAGCTGTAGTTCCCAGCTTGAATTCATACAATTAAATGCCTCGGATTACCCTTTTGTCCGTCTGCAAAAAAGTCAATAAAACTCTAAAGTTTTTCCACTTTTACATAGACATGTGTTGTGCCATGACTATCTGCTACAGCTGGCAAAAAATGAGTTTGATGACTTCCTCAAGAATACCGAAATTTCTTAACTATAGGAAAGCACTCATAACATGCCTCTTTTCGGAGGCGAATCTGCTTGAAAACCTCCGCAAGGCCGAGACCATTCCTGAAAAAAGAGCGTCTTAATCGGAATCGCGAAAATGACCCAGAAAGCCGAACAATCGAAACAGATAAGAAAAACTGCGGTGTAGACGAGAGGACCGAAAATTTTTGGCACAAATCGAACCCCGCGCTTGACCATGGGTCGGACCTTTCTGAGTGGCCCTGAAAAAACGTTTTCGTCGTCGTCGTCTTCCTCTTCTTCTTCTTATTCAACGTTTGTAACGCGTAGTAGCGGGGTACGCTTTCCCGGAATGTTGGCGTCACTTCTCCCGATCAAATGCCTGATCAGGGTGCAACCTAGCCATCTTCAAGTCCTGATGCAGCGTGTCAAGCCACCGCTGCTTTGGTCGCCCTCTCGTGGCCGCTTTCTAGACACATCAAAGTTCATCAAAGTTAAGAGGTAGGGTCATTCGCGCAAAAAGTGACACCAATCTTCCGGACGGTGTCACTTTTTGCGCGAATGACGTGGCTGTACTATCGCATTCGAGCTTAGAGCTTAGCCCTGAAAAAAAACCTTCTATATATATAATAACTATAATATATATAACAAATATATATTAAGTTGTTGCAGAAGTTCTCGCCATGTCGAAGACACCACATTTTTATAGTTAAAAAAGCGAAACACGTCAAGAAACACGTCAAGAAACGAAGTAACCGCCATCGTGTTCTATCACTCTCCTCCACCTTTCAGGCAGACTCCCGACCCCGTCAGCATAGAACTTTTCTGACTTTGATTCGAAACACCAGCCGACCAGCGTTCCATGTCGTCCTCGTCATCGAACGTTTTCCTTGCATGGCATTGGAGAGAGACAGGAAAGGGTGGTAGTCTGGTGCAATATCTGTGCTACGGTGGCTGAGGCAGCACTTCCCATCCAAGGGGGTGGGAAGTGCTGCCCCAGTCGAGAGGCTTTTGGCGAGTCATTCTCGCAATGTGTGATCGAGCATTGTAGTGCAAGAGTCGGATTGTCCCATGATTCGGACGCTTTTCTGCGATCTTGGCGGTCAGTCTATCCAACTGCTGACAGTACAAGTCCGCTAATAGAGTTTCGTTACGGGCCAGCAGCTCGTTGTAGATGACACTTTTGTAATCCAAACCAAACAGAAGGCACGATCTTCGACGGGTGAGAACACTTCTTTCGCTGTGGCTCAGGCTGCTCACCCTTATCAACCCAGTGTCTGCTCCTCTTGATGTTGACGTACAGGCACCGCTTCTTTCTCCTGTGATGGTGGACCTCAGCCGACTATCTGTGCGCTTGTACGAGAGCAATTGAGTGGCCACCTCAGCACGTCGCTGGCGGTGGCGTTCGGTAAGGTCATGAGGAACCTATGTACTGTGCCAACTTGTGCACCTTACCCAGTTGAGACGAGCAGTCCGCCGTGGGTCCGATTCCACCAGCTGTCGCAATCGGTGGTTGTCGACATCGGATTCGCGTCCTGACCTGGACGAATCTTGAAGGTTAAGCTCACCTTTGCGAAAGCGTGCGAACCATTCGCGTGCAGTGCGATCGGACACTGTGCCCTCCCCAAATTCACCACTAATGCGGCGATAAGAAGCTGCTTCTGACTCACCCAATTTGAAGTCATACAACATGAGATCTCGGATGTACTCCTTTGAAAGCTGCATTTTTCTAGAAGGACTTACGCGAGAGCGAGTAGCTAGTAGTAATGGTAACCTTACAGATACCTTATCTGTTTATGTGAACAAAAGATAGGTTGCTATAAGGTAGCGTTAGTGAGAGAAAGCACATTCAAAAAATGGCGGGAGCTTTCGCAACAACCTATACTGACCCACGCAAAAAAATGGATAGGTAAAGGGAAAACGCCTAATGAACAGGAAAAACAAAGCAGATGCCGGTAGATATAGACGGAAGGCACTCAAAGAATGAACTTTTAAGGTTCAATTCAGTTTCCTTAAGCCTCAAGTGACTGATATCGGGTTGTAAACTCTCATAACGATGTTTTATGAGGTGTTGTGTTCGATCAACGAGCACCGGTGGTATAATAGCGTAGAGCATTACCGCCCGGTCTGTAGGAGGTGCGGGTTCGAGTCACGCCTGGCGCTAGAGTTATGATCGCAACAAAACATCGTTATGAGAACTATTATATTAAGAAACGTGTGCTGTAGGGGCGCAAGTACCGCAGTCGGAGAAGGTGCCGACCGCCGCGTGCACCCGATATCAAGTTCCTGGTTCGGATTTCCCGCTCAGGGGCCAGATTCATCAGCCGCCTACCGCCCTTTAACGGTGAAAATGCTGCCAAACCTAATGTTAATGAATGTCATGACAGGGGGTTTGGCGGTACTTTCACCGTTAGAGGGCGGTAAGTGGTTGACGAATCTGGCCTCAGGTCAACCAAGCCTTTCATCCCTCCTGAGTCGATTGGTTGGGTGCTAGACTTCTCTGGGAAGAACTGGCCAGCGCAGGTCACTGTAAAGACCAATTACGTATTCAACTCGTCTCGATGACATCTCGTACAAGTAGAATGCATGGCGCAACTCAAAAGTGAGTCAGCCAGTCACACGACGGTATTTGTGTCTCTCAAGCGAGAAGGGGCTACTGGGCTACTCTGGCACGCAAGAGGGATAAATGCAAATGGTGCTGGTGCCCGCTCAAGTAACTGAACGAGCAGTGGGCGATATAAGTGAGACGAAAATTTGCTTTACCAGTGCTGGTGCCGTCCTTCTATAGAACGACGTTTGTCAACCAGTATGCTTGCCGCCGCAGTGGAGCGAAGTAGAGCCGTCAGGATAAGCCGCGGATTTCCGCTTCGTAGCGCCGGCGCGTTTGCTGCCACACTTCCCCGTGTTAATCGACGCCGTCCTTACGTCAATCGTACTCTTCAAGCACACCTAATCTCTCAATAATTATCCAATTACGTCGTGGTGATTGTCTTCTGATCCTCTGCTCAATCCACTCTTCTGACGACGACACCCTTCGGCCAGTGCAATGCAATTCGTTCGCCCCCTAGGGAAGTGCGGGCATCTTGTTGGTCCCGGTCCCGATAACTCGTTCAATTGCGCGGGTGAAGACGGCTGGCCGGCTGCCAGCCGCATGTTACCTTATTCCTCTGGGGCTATCTATCTTGATTCGGCTACTCGGATCTATGCTTTTGTTCGACGAAGCGAAGCATCCTCTAGGGCTCTGGCGTATTTTTCCCTCAAAATTCTGAATTCTGAAGCCAATTTTTGAGACGAGCATCTGAGACGAAGAGTAGAGAAGATGTTCGTTGTTTCCGTGAGCAGAATGAGAAGTGAACGCGCATCGAGTGAGAGAGAGAGGCTTTTCTGGATTATTATGTTGTCATGCACAACACTAAACTAGGAGGCGTAACGCCTGCCATCCGTCATTTCAAAGAAGCTCCTCCGTTCCAAGTAGAGTGCTCAAAAATCACCAGGTCTTAGGAGACACTGGATCTTCTCAGATTTCTTCCACTTGTTGTTGAAGCTCCTCCCGAAATCTTGAACTTTTTCCTTCAGAAGAGAAGCTCCAACAGCAAAAAATTACTATTTCTGTGAAAAAAGCTTTGAAGAAAACTGTCTTCTTAATTCTGAACTATGAGCTCCTTTAATTAATCCGCCTTCGTGTCTTTGTGAATTTGAATTATTGCCTTTATCTGGACATTTTTTCATGTGTAGTTTATCCCTGTGTAGATATGTAGGAATTAGCACTCAAAGATGTAGCAGTCGCAAGTCGCGCTGCTCCTGGCGTGTATGTACTTGGAATCGATTCAATGTTCGAGTTTCTCCAGAGCAAAACAATACTTCAATCTTTTCCAGTTCGATGAACTGAGGTTAAGTGTGTCATAAATCTATGAACGGTAAGAAAGCGGATATTTTGCGCTTCCAGAAACTATATACGGTGCTGGAACCGGAACATTAGTAGCCACGAAAAATTGAACAGAAATTGAGCTAGCAAAATCGGTCATTTAATATGGAACGACCTAACAATTGCGGTAACGACAACAACAAACAATAGACTATTTTGTCTTTATTGTCAAGTGTCTATTTTGATTTAGACACACTTGTTTTCACTGGAAACGAGTTTCGCTTAAAATGGAAAGTGATTAGTTTGAAGTGTGAATGGCAAATACCCAGTAGTAAAATGGATGAATAGTTTTGGAGCTGCAGAAACGAAGGTCAAGATGTGTACTTGCGTAAAGTGTAATATATGCAGAATAGAAAACGACATTACGGTAAAGAAGTGCCTTTCCCTTTCATATTCCCGATTTTTTATGCATGTCCTCTGTGCACACCAGGGCAAAATTTAAGGACTGGTGCACTAGCTTGAAAGAAACGTCCGTCAAAGTCGTCGCACTTGCCGCGTTGGTGGCCGTATTCGTTCTTTTCATCGAACTTTCGCGATTTTGTCGCCTATTCATTTATTTCGCTCCCTGTGAACCACAGAGACCTGAGTGATCCATGTGTTCAAGAAGCGCGACATGTCGAGGATCTTTCACTCAGGGATTTGACGAGTACGCCACGGATTGTCATAGGTGTACGGCATCCTAGAGCTCTGTTGACATCCAACGCTATCCTGTCAGTTGCGGCTGTTGCAGGCTCTCATTGCATGAGCAGCATACCTGATCCTTCTCGAACCTCCACATGAAACCTTCAGCTCTCGGCAAAGCCTACAGGAATGTTCTCATCGTGGAGCTTAACCACGTTGCCTTCAACGTATCCTGTCAAATGTTCTGTAATCCGAAGTTATGCTAGATGGCGTCCATGGTCTTAAGTGGAACGAAAAACTTAGTATCAGCTAGTTGAGGCTTAAAGAAAATGAATTGAATCAGCGATACTTGAATACTTGAATACTTGGTACTTTGGTACATGTCGCGAATGGGGGCAGCATCTGGAAATGGAGTGAGAAAACCGGCCAGCAGCGCCGCTCAGCGGCGAGGGGAGGTACTGTAGTCTGTAGTCTTTCTAGTCGGGAATAAAGGCCCCCACAGAGTTCTGCGACAACGCCGCTCGCCGCAATGGTTAAGGATAGGGCAGGGACGCCGCCGGCGGCGAGCTCTGCGTCTCTGCCCTATGATGAAGGATAGGGCAGCGGCAACGCCGCAGAACTCCGGGGGCCTTTAACTGGTGGCGCGCCCGTTTCCGCTCTGGATCCTCGCCGCGAAAGGGCAGAGCGCAGACAGACTCTCCCGGCGCCGCTGGAGCGGCACCGCCGGCACCGCTGGACGGCGCCGCTGGACTCGCCGCTGGCGGCGAGCTCTGCGTCTCTGCCCTATGATGAAGGATAAGGCAGCGGCAACGCCGCAGAACTCTGGGGGGGGGCCTTCAGGCCAGAGCGCAAACAGGAAAGCGAATAGCACAGTAGGTCCCGACTAGAAGGGATACAGTGCTTCTGCCCCTTGCCGCCAGCAGGACTCGTGTGTGAGCGGAAAGCCCCTGTTATACTCCCGCGGGAGCTTCCGTGGATGGGCGGAAATCGCGTCGGGACCCCGCGCCGGGCCACTCG
Source organism: Heligmosomoides polygyrus bakeri (assembly GCA_947359475.1). Lineage (NCBI taxonomy): Eukaryota > Metazoa > Nematoda > Chromadorea > Rhabditida > Heligmosomidae > Heligmosomoides > Heligmosomoides polygyrus. The sequence continues at coordinate 93,689,541 of OX375868.1, read as the reverse complement.
TCGCGGCCCGCCACGCCCGCCTCCGCCGTGCACCATTGGTCCGCGGACGTTCCGCGGATGCTCCCGCGGGAGTATAACAGAGGCCGAAGGCACGAGTTTTCCGCCCGCCACCTGCCGCAAAAGTGCACTGAAGCAGGCTCCCCCGTTATGCGACGTAGCAGCGCTAAACTGCGGACATTTGCTCGTGCTGTGGTTGAGACAGGCCTCGGAAGGCGACGTCCGTCATAAAACACAAAAAAACAGCAACACATTGTCTTTTCCTTACTTCTATTATGGTTAGACCCTGATACAGAAATCAGAAGTTTTGTAGTTATATGAAACACTGGTGTGCACTTTGCCCTCTTATAAAGCAAAATGATTGGACAGCGCCCGGAACATGGCGACGTATCGTAATTGCCGTGCACGTCGCCTCCAGTGCTAGATCTGCGCAACTCGTCCAGTCTCGTCGCGCACACTGCGCGACGTCCTGCTCGTGTTCGCGCGTCGTTGGAGTAATATCTGCCCCCTCCCCCGTGCTGAAGCCTATAGGGTGCATCGAAAGGGTCATTCATAGAGGACACGTAGAGTCGTGACGCTGATTGTCTGACGGGTGTTCGGCCAGTGTTCTGATTGGTTATGATTGGCTGGTGCGTTCACACCTCCCAATGCTGCACACATTCACGACTAGAACCCTTACTTTGACAAGTTGATAGTTCATTATCACGTGCTGTCCCAGCGAGTTCCATTCCGCCCGTTTCCTGGCGACTAGCATAATGTGAGACAGACAGAGATATCGACAGTGAATCTGTCGTTGACACGTTGACAGTCTTAACAGCGGCCTCTTGTTGTTTCTTTTCAAGTCGCCTCAACGGAACCGTAGCAGTAGAATGCGCAGTGCATCTTAAAAAGGATAGAGCAACGCCGTCCTTTATCCTTACCCTTATTATTAGTGTTAATACTAATGAAAGCACCTCAGGAATTTTCATGCTGCCCATCTCTTTCATCAATCTGAGTAAATTAAGTTTTTTTGTCAAAACATTCCGTACTTGTTCGACGCCTTAGCTAAAGGACAACATAGGAATTTGCCTTGCATTCATGAAATTTTCTCTACCTGGGATTTGTCTATTCATGTCCATATTGTGCCTATTAATAAGCAGTTTAACTTTGATTCTAAACCGTGTGTTGAAAAAGGTAGTGAGTTCTTTAAATTTGTCTGAGGCATGTTGTAGAACTTGTTTTGTGTAGCGCAGTCAGAAAAGGTGCCAGCTGTCGCGTGCACCCGACACCAGGTTCGGATTTCTCGTTCGGGCCAACAAAGTTTTCCATCCTTCCGGGCTCGGTGAATTGATACCAGACTTATCTGGGAAGGTTATAGCGCTGACTTCATTCATCGGCTAGTTACTGCAAGTCATTGTATGGCACTCAATTCAATTCAATTTATTACGACCATAAAAGACTGCCGAGAGAAATATAGCATCAAACAAAATTAAACATCATTGCGAAACATAACGAGAAAGGATAAAACGTGTCACTGTAACTCGGTAATTTGAAACGGCAATTTCACTAATACTGTAGGAGAGCATGTTTTGCTACTCGTTTGAAAGATCCAAAAGACTCAGGAGTAGGGCTGATGTTGCTCTTCAGTGCGAGATACGTTGATCCGGCCCTTACGGTGAATGAATGCTTCCTGGTCTCAAGCCTTGGTTTTGGATACCATATCTTATAGGGTGTTCCTCTAGTCTTTGAGGGAATCAATTTGTAAAATGCCGATGAGTTTATACGAATTTGTCCAGAGAGTATTTTGAAAACAGAGCAAGCATCAATCCATTTCCTTCGGGAGGACAGCGAGTGGACTCCAAAAAATTTGTTCCGAATTGCTGCTTTCGGAATCCCAGAATAGAAGAACCCGTTATACCTTATAATAACAAGCTTCCTTGTGAAATTATTTTGAAGATTTTCTATCAGGAGAATGTCTTTTTTCTTATGTGGCGAAAATGCTGCTGCCCCACTTTCAACTAAGGGTCGGACATAAGTCTTATATGCTTGTATCAGGACTATTTTATTTTTAGTGGATAGTCCTTTAAAGACTTGATAAGTTCTGTGTTGTGCTTTTATGTATATGGATTTATAGTGATCCGAAAAGTCTAGCTTGTTGTCATAATGAAATCCTAAATCCGTTACTCTATCTACCGAAGTGATTGGGGTGTCACTAATTAAAGTGTAATTTGGCAGCGAAGTTGAGAGTCCTATCCGCATCACCTTTGTTTTTTCCGGAGACAATGGTAACCACCAAACTCTAGACCAATCCATAATGCGTTCGATAGCATGTTGAAGACATAGCTGATCATCCTCCACAAATTCACAGTATATTTTTAGATCATCTGCAAACTGTTTAATCACCACTCGCGAGTCTTGAAGTAAGGTTGGTAGATCTGCGCTGTACACATTAAAAAGCAGGGGTGATAAAACGCCTCCTTGAGGGACTCCACTGGTAACTCTTTTTACTGATGACAGTGTATTCTTTATTTTTACTTGAAATGTCCTACTATCTAAATATTCTTCAAGCCATCTTACCAGTAGATGATGGAAACCCATTCTGGAAATTTTGTGCAGTAATTTTTTGTGGCTTACTCTATCAAAAGCTTTTGCGGAATCAAAAAAACCACATCGCAGCACTTTTTCGCATCGATCAAGTTAGTCCAGGCATTCAAGGAGATTTGTACTAACTGATTTTCCTCTTACGAATCCATGTTGACATTCCGGAATTAGATTGTTTTTCTCAAGATGTTCATGATAGGTTTACTTATCAATTTTTCAAAAACTCTGCAAAATAGTGATGTAACGCTTACTGGTCTAAAATTTCCAGGATTTTCAGCCGGTTCTTTCTTTAACAGTGCTGTTACAAAGGAATGCTTCCATGATATCCTTGGTGTGGACTAAGTAACAATGACCTTTATCTTTTATTTAATTCGTTATGTTCATTTGTTTGTTATATTTGCCTTGTGCCTGGCTTTAGGGGCTTTCCTCCCGTGCTTGCGTGAACCATCCTCCATTCGACGAATTCGGGTGGTTTCATTCCTATTCGCTTCCTGTTCTTTATGCTGACATCCATCCGTCCTTTTCCTGCCTAAGAGAACCTCGTGTTCTATTTTTTACACTATTGAAAGATGCAAAACAAGGAAGTCTGCTTCCCGTTCAATTGCTCTATTCAAATCCTTCTCCATCATCTGAAAGACGGCTCTCGTTCGCTTCTAGCGTGTTCGCTCCTTGGATGTGTTCGTTGTTGTCGAAAGCATTCGCGTCGTGTGGATAATTCATAGCACATTAGCCGGGTCGTCGTGCTTCAGCCCCAAATTGCATTAACGCCACCAGACGCGTACTCCTGGCCAGGTCCGTTCTGATACCGAAAGATTCCATCACTTCTAGGTGGGGTTTCTGATTATTCTGATTCGTCGACACCCTTTCAAGGGACCTCTCTGGAAGCACAGACCTCTCCTAGGCTCGGCGTCTATGGATTCCGTGTACCCGTATCAGAATTCCTCCCCTTTTCCACGGCTGCTGCCCGTCGCCGCAGCCTCCACCGCCACCGCCGTGTCTCCCACGGACCTCCCCTTCTCCCGTACACCCCCACCCCCGAAGCGTGACCACCCGGCTGTGCTCGCTCTTCGTCTGCGAGTGAGATGAACTACTCGGCTGTCGTCGTACCGGGATCGTCCTTCGATTTCAGCTTTCCACAGTCTCTGAGTGTCGACGCCCAGATGGAGGTGTCTGAGACGATATTCCAACGGCTCTACCTCATCTACATGCCTTGCTGTGTCATTATCGGCTCCACCGGGAACGCCATGGTCTGGATCCTCATCAAGTGAGACGAATTTTCTCTTTATTTTTTTTTATAATTTTTATGCTTATGCTGTTAACTCCACATTTTAAACTTGTGATTTCCTCCAGTTTGTACGTGTTCTGTGTTAATCTTTATTAGCATAGGGCCACAATTTTCTATGGATCTAATGGTAGGAATAAAAACGCCTAACCTTTTTTTCTTCTTCAATTGTTTTTAGAAATTTACAGAGAAAGTTCACTTTCTACATCCTATTAGGTTGGTGCATAAATTCTCGGACATTTGACCCCTCCTGAATTGAAAGCGCATTTTCCCGCCAAATTTCTCACATATATCAACGCGTAAATGATCGATCAATAGAGAAAGGAAAGGGCTACAAAACTGTACCTAACATTTACTTCTGCGTTATTAACGTCAGCTATTATGGCTAAGCAATTCATCCCAACTGAGATGCGTATTCGGCACGTCATGTTATTCCTGCATCAATCTGGCCTCAATGCCAACGAATCATGTCGTCGTCTGAAGGATGTTTACAACGAGAGTGCTCCTGCTCGAAGTACTGTGTACCAGTGGTTCTCGAAGTTTGCAGTTGGTGAATTCTCCGTTGAAGATAATGAACGAGAAGGGCGCCCGATGACACTGGATTTGGATGGCCTCCGAAGCAGAGTGGAAGCGGACCCATACCAAACCACTCGCGAACTATCAAGCACTCTTGGTGTTAGTCACTCAACAGTCGTTCGAGGATTGAAGTCCATTGGCAAGGTGCAAAAATTGGGTCGCTGGGTACCTCACGACTTGACACAACATGACATGGATCGCAGAGCCGATGTCGCTCTGTCTCTCCTTCCTCTCAGACGTACCCACGGAACGCTGGACAACCTTGTCACCGGGGATGAGAAGTGGATACTCTACTCTAATTATCACCGGCGTGCACAGTGGGTTGACGCAACTGGAGAGGCAGAGGACGTTCCGAAACCCGACCTTCACGTGAAAAAGGTGATGCTATGCGTTTGGTGGAGCGTTCTTGGCGTAGAATACTGGGAGCTGCTGGACGAAGGGATAACAGTGGCGGCAGAGGTCGTCAGCCAACTGAGGAAGTTGAAGGCCCACCTTCAAACCACACGAGGAGAGCAAGTGAAGGTGTATTTTCAACACGACAACGCTAGACCGCATATTGCTAGAGCGACGGCGGCTGAGTTGGCGGACTACGGATGGACCGTTCTTCCACATCCACCTTACTCACCAGATCTCGCTCCTTCTGATTATCATTTGTTTTCAAGCCTTCAACGCTATTTGGCACGTTGGCGAAAGACAATTGATGCAAAGGGTGGTTACTTCAATTGATTTGATATTGTTGTTCGTATGTTGTGATAATAAATATTTCATGCCCAAATGTCCGAGAAGTTATGCACCAACCTAATAATGGAGATCATTGCAACAAGTTTTTTTTGTATTTGGTGTGCTTCTAGTGTACTTTTCTGGAATTGTTTTTCTTTATGGATCTTTTATAAAACAAAAAATTAAAAGATAGGTATTCCTTTTCTGTGCTTGTTTGCTAAGCAGTGAATTTTTCAACAAAAATCATATCACATATAGTGCTACTCTCTATTTTGTTAATGTCAATTAGATGACGCCAGGCAACTATTTGACATACGCGGTTTTTGTTTTATTCTGTTTTGTTCTGATGGCGCACTTTAGGTCAGTAATAAATAAATAAATAAATAAATAAATAAATAAATAAATAAATAAACAAATAAATAAATAAATAAATATGTAAAACGTCGACTTATCCTGTTACTAAACATTTAAACGCTGTTGTGCGTGCCAACCAAACCATAGCAAGTAGAACACAAGGCGCAAACTGCGATTTTTCACAATTTTTATGCTCCAATGGTGCTTTAAATCGCGATTTTGACTTCAATTTTTACGTGTCCTTATTGCACAGAGGAGGATTTTTTGCATATCCACCAATAAGGAGCATTAAGGAAGAGCAACAACTACTTTTATTATTGTTATGTAAATGATTTCAGGTGTATTTTTACTAACATTTTTTCCTTATAATACATTTAAAACCAAATTATAAAAAAAACTAACTTTCTGCTATGGGTTTATTAAACGGCAGTAAATTTTGATGCAAAGGATATATCATATATCGTACGGCCTAACAAACCAAGCTACTTCTTGTGGAAGTAGGACGCATGGCGCATCTTGCAAGAATTGATTGCTCTGAGCAATGTTTTCCATTCATCCTGTAGCTGATCTTATTACGTTTTTTCTTAAATTTTTGCTTGTTTTTGTATTATTTTGCGAGTGTGCGTAGTCGTAGAAGGCGCCGTACCGTCGGGTAGAGTCCGGGCCGAGGTTCTTAGTTCAAGTCCCGCCCCAGGCGAACAAGCATTCAGACCCTCTAGGAATGATGATGATTTTTCAGGCCTGAGGAAGTATCCTAACTTTTTATGTAAGCTTCTCAGGCCTCATGAAGTGAACAGTTCAGTACCGGTGATCTCTTCTTCCGCTGCCCTGCGACGATGACGTTCGTTCAGCACCCTTCAGTCCGCTTCAGCCTGCGAAAATGTTGTCGTTTTGAGCTCCAGCTGGCCAGCTTATCCTATCATGAAGAATTAGGACTGTATCCTCACTTACGATAAGGATAAAGGACGGCGTTATTCAATCCTCTTTGGGATGCGCCACGCATTCTACTTCTACGGGATGTCGCGGAGGCGTGTTGAATGTGTGTTTGGCCATGCAATGACTTGCAGTGGTCAGCCGATGTATAAGTCAGTGCTTTATCCTTCCCAGACAAATCTCGTACCAATTCACCGACCCCGGAGGGATGGAAGGCTTGATTGGCCTGGGCGGGAAATCCGAACCAGGAGCCTGGTATCGGGTGCAGGCGACAGCCGGCGCCTCCTCCGACTGCGCTCCACGCGCCTCACTTGCGAAAATGATTAAATAATTTATGATAGCTCAAAATATCCCATTTTTGCTTGAAACATTCTCCTATACACAAGTGAAGAATAACAGAATAAAGAGGGTAAACATCGGCCTTCATCAATATATCAATGGCTTATGGATGCGCCATGCATTCCACTTTTATCGCGTTACCCCTACTTTTTGATTCTTCACAATTTATTGCATTCGTTCTTTTGTATCTATTCTCCCATCGAAGGTACAGCATAGTGAATGCGTATTTGGCCTAGGCAGAATCTGAATTTTGAACCGAATTTCCGCTTATTCACTCATACGCAACTTTCACGTCAATTTCCAACTACTTGACGGTGCTCGTTCTTTCTTTCCACAACCGCACGCTTGTTGTTGTTGTTGTAGCTTACGTGTGAAGGACTCAATCACTGATTGCGTGACTATGTTCCAGCATTCTTACGAGACCTTTAATCTCCTTGCGTGTTGACGCCTTCGACATCTCCAGAGCACGAAGTCTCGAGTAAACTTTCAGTGACTACTTCCTCAAAAACAATTTAATCTTGCACATGCAATCGAAAGACGACAAAGAAGATAATAGTCAACGTCCAGTGGACATAAGACTATTTTCGTGACCACTCCTAATAGATAAAGGATAAATGACAGCTTGGAAAAATTCCGCAGTTCTAAAGCGATAAACTTAACGCTGTTGTTGTAAGCACCTGTGATGTGATAAGACGAAACTTTACTGGGGATTTGTGGAATTTTGGCAGCGCATAAATGATTGGTAGATCTCCCCAACCATAAAGCTTTGTTTGCATTTAACATCGAAATTATTATGCTTTAAAATAATGCGAAGTTTGTTAGAAGTATTAAATTTACTTTAGGTATAACTAGTGTTATTATGTAATGCTAACAAAAGCACCTAAGGAATTTCGTCCTGAATGCCCATTTCCTTCATCAAACTGAGTAAACAAAGCTTTTTTTAAACAAATCAGTCCGCAATTGTTGGACGCCTTAACTAGAGGACAAAACCTGAATTTTTCTTGCATCAATAAAATTTATTTATACGGAATATGGAGCATAGTGTCCAGATGGTGTCTATTAGTAAGTGGTTTAGCTTTGGTTCTGAACTGTATGTTGAGAAATGTATTGAGTTCTTTAAGTTTATACGGAGGAATGTTGTAGAACTTCCCTAAATGTATGATTATTTGAGGCAATTTGAATGCGTATTTGGCCATACGACGACTTGTGACAGTCAGTCAACCAAAAAGTCAGTGTTTATACCTACCAGACAATTCTGGCGCCAATTCATCGACCCTGGAGGGAAGGAAGGCTTCGTTGACCATGATTTCCGGCCTGATCTTCGAAGCAAGAACCTTGAGCCGGGGTGCGCACGACAGCCGGCGCCTCTTCCGACTGCGCTGCGACATGGGCCCATTAAATGGCTGACAAGATTGGGATTCGAACTCGCGCCTTCAAAGGGACTGTCACATCAAGCCAGGAAAGGGCGAAAAGTGGATGTGCTCCTCATGGATTTGCCAAAGAGTCGGTGCTTAACCCGAAGCTTTGTCGTCTATCATTTCATTACTACGGATTGCGCCATGCATTTCATCGCTCCATCGTTTCAAAGACGCTTTAACCGTGTTTAATAATTTAGTTTAATTCCTAACACAGTAATCCTCAAATTTAACAACATATAAAGGATAAAGGGTAAAGGACAGCGTTACTCAATCCCTTTTGGGATGCGCCTCGCATTCTGGTTCTACGGGATCATGGAGGCGATTTGCTTGCGTATTTGGCCATACAATGGCTTGCAGTGGAAAGCCGATGGACAGACAAGTCAGCGCTTTATCCTTCCCAGACAAGTCTGGTGCCACTTCACGGACCCCGAACGGATGGAGGGCTTGGTTGGCCTTGGCGAGCAATCCAATTAAGGACCTGGTATTTCGTGCACACGACAGCCAGCACCTCCTCCTACTGCGCTACACGCGCCTTATAACTACATATAGTACGCCTTTTTCCATTTTATTGCCTCGCACACATGTATTCTTGGCTGAATAACGCCTCCGCGAGAATGCCATTTTTCGCCTGCTCGTCGTGTCCACAGCTGTTAGTAGCAATTTTTTGGATAAGTCTAAACCAGGAAAGTTCATCATTTGTTATTTTATTAATGTATGGAATAGGAATGGGCGCGTGTAGCGCAGTCGGAGGAGGCGCGACTGTCGCGTGCACCCGATACCAGGTTCCTGGTTTGGATTTCCCGCCCAGGCCAACCAAGCCTTCCATCCCTCCGGGGTCGGTGTGGTACCAGACTTGTCTGGGAAGGATAAAGCGCTGACTTGTTCATCGGCTGGCCACCGCAAGTCATTGTATGGCCAAATACGCATTCAAATCGCCTCCACGATATCCCGTAGAAGTAGAATGCGCTGGCGCATCCGAGAAGGGATTGAGTAACGCCGTCCTTTATCCTTATCCTTATGGAATAGGAACATAAAGGAATTGTGCTAGGAAAAAGTGTTTCGCCTTCTTGTAACATTGCCTGAAGTTGTCCAATCCCGCCAATAAGCGTCGGACAGCATTCTCCGACATTTTCGCGGAAGGGTTAAAAAACCTTTTGTCTTATCCTTTCTTGAGCAAGCACTTCGGCGTATTGCACACTTTTTTGGAAAATAAATTGTTTTAAAACATTGATTCAGCAATGTTACATTTTCGTGAGCATACATTCCATAGAAAGACGAGTGATTGCTTCCATAGTCGGTCCATAGGAAACTATCCCCTCGATTAAAGGGCCACAGCTGCGGGTAATTCGCTTGTTTTCGAACCAAGAGTGTATATATTGACTAGGATGCTTTGCCCCGCTCGCACTTTCTTCTCAATATTCCTACCGGAGTCACATAATAAGCCGAACGACAAGCAGTGATTGTGTTTTGCCACCACCACGTTGCCGTCGCCAGGAAGCACGTCTGGATGTGTGCATGGCGCGCCGCGCTGGCGTGTTTTCCTTGAGAAAGTTGATTTCCAATTTTCATTTAATGATTGCTTTTCGTCGTGTTGTCAACATCGTCGTCTCCTCCCAGCTCTTCACATGTCCATGTTTCGAATGACGTCAGCACTGCTCGGGTGCAGCGGACGCGTGCGTTTTGAGGAACACGAACTCAGGAAGAAGCAGCACTTCAGAAAAACAGTGGCGGGGTGGCAGGGCACGCCAGAATACCACTCACGAATCGTATTTTAGTTCGATTCTCCACCAAGGCGATCTAGCTATCTCATTGCCCACGCAGCGGCATTCCCCTTGATGTTACCTGAAAAAAAAAACAGTGAGACAGTTATTTTGAAAGGCTCTGACTCTCAGATTAATGCAAAAAGATACGAAAAGACTTTATTCTATAACACTTTTACGGGATATCCTGGAGGCAGTTTGAATGTAGCGCAGTCGGAGGAGGCGCCGACTGTCGTGTGCACTTGACGCCTGTTTCCCGATTAGGACCTCCCGCCCAGGCCAATCAAGCCTTCCATCCCTCCGGGGTCGGTGAATTGGTACCAGACTTGTTTGGGAAGGACAGAGCGCTGACTTGTTCATCGGCTGGCCACCGCAAGTTATATATGGCCAAGCGCACTCAAAATCGCCTCCACGATATCCTGTAAAAGTAGAATGCGTGGCGCATCCCAAAAAGGATTGAATAACGCCGTCTTTTATCCTTTATCCCTATTTTTTGGCTTTTTTGCATTTTGTTTGGCACAAAATTAAACTAATAAACAACTTGCGAGCAACTAAAGTAACTCTTCCCAAATGAATTCCTCCGCTAACACTAGGGCTAGTAACTGCATGGGGAAAGCAAAACTGAAAAACAAATATTTTTCTCAGAGCAATTTTTCAGATTATTTAGATTATTTTGTTTTTGTGGATCTATCCTAATACGAACCATGAACTTGGAATCAGATGCACGCCATAGACGGCGTCCACTTCAACTGCGCAACCAAGCGCCCTTCCCAGTTTATTTTATTTATTTATTGCTATACTCTGTAAGACAGGAGTGAGATAAAACTGCAATAGAACAAGCACCAAAGCTAACAAACAAAAGTAGCTCCTAAATATCTACGCACAGAGAATTTGTTTTGCTAGTTTACCATGTAAAATGAGGAATCAAGGCACATTCCATAAGATTACTCCTTATTTTCCGCGCTTGTATGCAGCAAGGACGGTTTAAAGATTCTCCTGCCTCATTTGGATTGAACAAACAAAGCAATAGAAATCAAGAGCCGCTTGGCTACTCGAGATTTTGAAATCTTCTTGATCCACATCAAGCGACTCCTATGGCTGCGGTGCTTTTCCCATGCGAGAATTCGCTTGTTCGAGCGGGCGTCAGCAATGCGTCAGTTCCTCCCCGTCGCTTGCCAGAGTAGCCCAGATGGGCCTCGTCGCCTGAGAGACGAAAACCTATGTCAGAGCTTTGATTCAGGGCATCCATGAAGAAGTCCGATGATTCTCGTGTTAGGTGTCCCTGAGTGTCGTGCCGCCTCCGTTTTTTACGTTCGTACGTAAGCCTACTGTTATGAGCTGAGCGCTCGCTCTCGCCTGCCCTGTCTGGTTGCGTTAAGGCCCTATTTCTTGGAGGAGACGACGCGAAGTGGTGGCATGTTCCCGTTCACGACCGTTGACGAAATTATCAAAGTCAGCGCGACTTGTCACGACCCACTGGGACGCGTCCCACCAGTGGTATCGTGACCTCTACAATCCTTAACCCGGTTCAAATTTAATAGCTACAAAAACAATCTACGTGTGGAATAAATCACGAACCACATTGCTTTCGTAGTTTACTAGTCCTTAATGCAACATCAAACAAGAACATTCACGACCTATGCGTAGTCGGTCACAACTACGATAGTCACCTAGGGAAGTTTACTGTGAACCAGGGGTCCCGCACCCGCGCCCTCAACGTGTGTATGTTGAGCGGTCCTCGGGTGCAGGACTTCCCGGGTTACCTGCATTTGACTCAAATCCTCGTGACGGCGGCGGCATGGTCCTTACTCCGGGCGACGGCTGGACTGGCGACAGCTTACGACGACGAAGCAGGCAACTGGTGGACGACGGAGAGGTCCGGCGGCGGGATGGCGGGGAGCCCGGCGAACGACGGAGAGCCGGCCGCAGCGGAGCCGGCTACGGAACTACGGAGTGATCACTGACCGGAATGAGGTTCTAGAAGACGTGTGCGACCACGAGACGATGATAAGGCACTCATGCTGGCAGTATGCGTATGTTAAGCATACCCCCACATAGCGTACCCGCTTTAATCATGGGAACCACGACAGTGAGGGTTTAGGTCCTTTCGTAAAATGCTGTCAACTATCGCTGCCATGCTGCTTGAAACAAACGGAACTCTGAATGGGAATTCATTAAAATCAAATTTCTCTTGTACTACGTGTCCTCCCGAGGATCATCTAGTTCCTCATGCGAACGCCAGTAACGTCTCCATTTGCGCCAGGGTGTTCCTTCAGGGATGTCCTACCAATGCGTTGAGAATCAAACACGTTTGCCGGCACTTGGTCGACTGAATGACTCCCCCCCAGTCGGTAACAACCCGTCTGTGATCAGTGCGTAGAACGATGTAACGAGAATGGGCACTTTTATCTAATAACAACAATACAAAACGAGCGAAAACAAAAAAGAAAATACCGCACTGACAAAAAGGAGAACTGAACCGTGTTGCAAGGCTATACTGGCTTTTATAACTTGTTTTCGCGCCCCTTGGCGGGAGGGAGAGAGTTCTCCACATTCAAAATACAATTCGAATCTCTGATGAGTCATCGTGGCGGTAAGAAAGAAGCATGAGAGAACTGGGATCAAGGCAAGAGACGCATGGGACATAGGATATATGTGACAAAACTTTTGCTTATCGAGTAGTTCCTCTTATTCGAAATATTGGTGCTGAATTTCTTTATTTCTTTTCTTTTTTCTTAATTCTTTATTCAATTCAATTAAATTGTTTCTCCGTTTTTCATTTGCGCAAATGAAAATTTCGCAGCAAACGTTCCAGCGTGGTTTGTTTATAATTAGAGTAATTCGCTTGAGAACTTCAGCAGCAGTAGAGGAACATCTTTCTCACGAGTCGTGCAGCTGTCAGCTGACCTTTCTGTTATGCTAGGCAACCAGTTCGTTCAGAAATAAATAGAATTCCCACAGGTGCCCTGGACATCAATTGGTCTGCACTGGTGTTGCTGGAGAATCACCTCCTCCTCACTCGTGCTGAATGATGATCACGAGATTCTTTTGATGGGATTTAATGGTGAGAAATCTATAACACTTGAACACCATCCGAACGCTGCAAACTGCAAAGGTATTCAATTGAGACGCCGAACTGTCTACGACAATGAATCACGTGCAAAGGATGAATTGCGAAACTTTTCGAAGATTTTCTTTTATCTGAAATATTAGTACCAAATTTCTTGACTTTATTTTCAACAAGCTCGAGAGTCAATTGACTGTCAAAGAAAGGAAAGCAGATATAACACCGCCTGGATCGCTTCTATACAGGTCTAAGCCCCTCCAAAGGCAAGCCTTCCTCAGGGTGTGTTCAGCTGTCCACAGAGCAGCTTATAGCGAGCGTTCTCAGCGGCCTGTTGCTCGGGAAAGTGGCCTCTCGCCGCTGCAAAACACCTGCGGCACAATTAGTAGTGACGCAAACAAACAAGGGCGACTAGGCTGCGACCGCTCGACATCACGGGAAGGACTTCCGATCGGGGAAACCTCCTTCCCAGACGGGGTGTCGGAGTTCCGCTTCGGGGAAGGACTTCTCCAATCATTAAAATTTGCTAATGCCGGACAAGGCGCATTACATACGTGGGTGATGTGGATGAGCGAAGGAGAAATATATCCCTTATTGGAACCTGGGATACGCAGTGCATCTGATTTCCACGCAGCATTCGAGCCCCGACTTGTAGGGCAGTACGCTTGCACTTTCATTTGCTTTTCAGCTAATGGGCCAGACGGTTTTTATGGATATTAAGATCCCGAGGAAACGGTAATTTTCTGTCATACTAACACCACTGGACTCTCAGATAATGAAGAGGTACTAAAGATAACAAATAAATAAATAAAGGTCTATTGGAGATTCTTAGATGTTCGTTTTTGAAGCACCTCACTAAGACTCGGCTGAGTTAGTTCAAGAAAACGTTGCGGTCTGCGATCTGGTGCTTAGATTCCAGCGCCTGTTATACAGGATGTCTCAAAAAATATATACTCTGTTTCAAGGATGATAACCTTTCTGACAGTAAATGTGTTGGGGCTGGATTCATCATCCAGTGGGTACAGGGTAAACTAGATTGTCGGTGGTTCAGTTTATGTCCGTCGGTTCACATATACACGAGTGGCAGACGACAGTTTACCTCAAACTTGGGTAATTAAACCAAAACTGCATTTTGTACAAGTACAATACACAATAGAGCGTGTTAATAACATCCTAAAAGAGGTTCATATGAAGAATAAAAAGGCACATGAGAGGCCGCCATGTGGGTTTTCCCATATGACTCTTTTATAAGCAGTTTTTTGTTTGCATAGCTCAACAATCTGATAAACCTCTAGGCGCAATTCTTTCACAATATCCCACGAATCGTCCTATGATTGCGAGAAAGTCGCGATAAAGAGATACCGTAAGGGAATCGTTCCCACTACCCACAGTGGGTACGATTCGTATTTATGAAAGGAACCAAGGGTATGGTAGCACTAAGCCTCTCACGAAAGTAGCTGATCTCACTGCAGCGTCATTTTGTCAATGGGACGCGGAATCATCGCAGGTATGCGGATATACCCACGACGATCGTCGAGTAAACGATGTGGCGGATAGGGTTTATCATGAATGCCTGCCTCATCGTGGCTACATCTACCCCTATACTCCGCATGTCCGCGAGGATTGATGAATCCGGCCCTGAAGAAGTTAAAGGCTCGTATGAAAGCGCTAGAAAACAAAGATTTCCTGACGTATGAGCGATAGAGATTGAGCCACGCACTTTTCTGAATTCATGGTTTTTACACTCGATTGATTGTGTTTCACTAGAATGCTTGTCATAATTTCTCCATAAAGTGGCCCTATTAATTGATTTGTGTTCCTTCTAAAGTTTGGAGCTTAACAACCAACTACAGCTTGCGACAACACTTTCAGGCTCGTGAGAAAAATGCTCCTCTGCTGCTACCTGAGTTTTCATGAAAATTATTCTATCGTAAATAAGCCACGCAGAAACGTTCGTTGTGGAATTTTCAGTTGCGCGAAATATATATATATATATATATATATATATGGGCGCGTGTAGCGCAGTCGGAGGAGGCGCGACTGTCGCGTGCACCCGATACCAGGTTCCTGGTTCGGATTTCCCGCGCAGGCCAACCAAGCCTTCCATCCCTCCGGTGACCAGACTTGTCTGGGAAGGATAAAGCGCTGACTTGTTCATCGGCTGGCTATCGCAAGTTATTGTATGGCCAAATACGCATTCATGTCGCCTCCACGACATCCCGTAGAAGTAGAATGCGCTGGCGCATCCCAGAAGGGATTGAGTAACGCCGTCCTTTATATATATATATATATATATATATATATATGGAGAAATTATTTAATTAATTTCAAAAATATTTCTTGCAGGCTATCTTCAAAAATGCAGATACTGCTTGTAAAGCTATACCAATGATTCCAATGAAGTTTTTAGAGCTGTTTGAAGCTTATATGAAGGAACAGGATAGCGAGAATTTTGTCACGTGCTAATGGTCAAAATTGCGCCATGCATCCATCTGCAATCCTACATTTCAGACTCGATTTGTTATGCATGAGCTGAAGGTTTGTCACACTCTTGTTATTAATTGAACACACTAACCTGTGTTGCTTTTTTAACGTGTAAAGCTTGACAGTGCACTGCACCTTTTGGGAAAATGCGGGTTTTTTCGAAAAAAAGAAAACGTAAAAGCGCTGAATAAAATGCCGTTCCCTTGCAGCTGTAAAGGTCTTGGAGTTGTTAGGAGGTTTCCACGAAGCTGTGGGGAACTGTCAATGGCCGTCTAAACGTTAAAGGAAGCACTGCACAGGTTAATGTGGTTAATCAATAACAATATTTTAACACGCATTCAGCCTATGCACAACCAATCGTGTCTGAAATGTGAGGTTTCAGACTGGTGCATGGCGCAATCTTGGCCTTTTGCACGTCTAAGGATTTTTGTTATCCTGCGTCCTGTGCTTTCATATGAATCTAAATCATCTTTAAAACCTTCACTAGCAGACATTTTGGAACCGTTCAAACAGTAACTGCATTCTTGACGATGTAGTGTAGCGACCAGAGTGTGTTTTTGAGTTTCAAACTTTAAAAGAAGCCCAAATCAATCGATACGGCCGTATGGATTAGTTGTGAGAAATATTCGAGCGAAATGCAAGCAATCGTGTAAGTGTAAAATGCAAGATTCTAGACGAGTATGTGGCGCAATCTTTACCACTCATCGATTGATTTGTGGTTTTCAGAGTTTTGAAACTCGAAAACGCAGTATAGCTTGCGAAAAATGCAGGGTATCCTAAAAAAAATTCAGTTGCTATTTTAAAGGTTCCAACATTGCTGTTAGTGAAGCTTTTGAAGACGTTTGAGACACATATGAAGACAAATGATAACGAAAATTCTGCAACGTGCAAATTGTCAAGATTGCGCCATGCTCTCGCCTGAAACCTTGCATTTCAGGCCGATTGATTGTGCATGGTCTGAATGCTTGTTACAATCTTGTTGGTAGTTGGCCAGATTAACCTATGTTGTGCTTCTTTTAGCGTTTACCGTCGCCCAGTACATAGCTGCAATTATGCCGACTAACCTCACGATTCAGCTTGAATGTTGCTTCATTAGTCCACAGAATCCGTCTTGGAAAATGGATCTCAGATTTCAATTCGTGTCTTTAACGTAATTGTCAAGTTCTAGCCATTAAAATTAGCACAGTTAAGCTGGCCAAGAAGTAACAAGATTGTAACAAGCATTCAGCCCATGCACAATCAATCGAGTCTGAAATGCAAGGTCTTAAGCGGGAGCATGGCACAATGTTGTACATTTACACGTCGCAAAAATCTCGTTACTCTGTGATTTTATACGAGTCTCAGACATCTTCAAAAGCTTCACAAGCACCAATGTTAGAACCTTTCATACAGAACCTCTACTTTCTGCATTTTTCGGAAGCCGTAGTGTGTTTCAAAGTTTTATATTTTAAACGAGGGCGCGTGTGACGCAGTCGGAGGAGGCGCCGGTTGTCGTCTGCACCCAATACCAGGTTCCTGGTTCGGATTTCCCGCCCAGGCCAACCAAGCCTTCCATCCCTCCGGGGTCGGTGAATTGGTAGCAGACTTGTCTGGGAAGGATAAAGCGATGAATTGTTCATCCGCTGGCCACCCAAGTCATTGTATGGCCAAATACGCATTCATGTCGCCTCCACGACATCCCGAAGAAGTAGAATGCGCTGGCGCATCCCAGAAGGGATTGAGTCACGCCGTCCTTTATCCTTTATCCTTTATTTTAAACTAAGGTCAAATCAATTAATACGGCCACTTTATGGAGAAATTATGGCAAGTGTTCATGCGAAACGCAATCAATCGAGTGTAAAATGCAAAATTTTAGACGAGGGCATGGCGCACTCCATACCGCTCATATGTCAGAAATTTTCTATTTCCTTAAGCTTTCATACGTGTTTTTAACTTTTTCAGCACCTTTATTGCGAGGAAACGTATCACCTTTCAAACACTGTATACAATTTTTTTGAGACGCCCTGTATATGAATTCATGACTTATTCATTACCTCCACTGGCAGCAAAATTATCACCTTTGAAGCACTGCAAACATTTTTTGGGACACCTTGTATATATATACATAGTACGATTAATAAGTATTTTTGGATCTATCCCAATCGGAGGGGGCACATTGTGATTTCCATCTCCATTCCCTTACTTGGGCTTCCACGACAGCCTCAGCTACGGTCCCATTATGTGTGGGCTTTGTTTAAATTCAGGGAGTTTTGTGTAGTGTGGGTGACGAACGCAGTTGACATGTTACGGTTGCCCGCTTCCGACTAGGATACATCCGTATTTTTTATTCCTTATGAAGATAGATTTCATCCTTCCTTTGACACAGCCATCTTTCGTACCTGTTTCAGATTCTTTTAAGGTATAATAGCCAGTTTTTCGTCCTACGGTTTGGCAAAAGCTGTGTGATCTAATGACTTCGAATCTCCTAGGAAGAAGATAGCTCCACAGGAATCGGTCTCAACTTTGGCCGTTAGGATCTCTGTGCTTCCGTCCATTTCAAGCGTTGAATATTTTATAAGTCTGTCGCGATGAATCTTCGCTCCGAACACGGACATCCATGACGCGAGTGTGGGAATAAGGGGCGCTTTTAGATCGCCTCAGCGCACGCTCATTCCCCGTAGGCTAATCAAAGAACCAACGAGCACCGTCGTCGTGACCTGGACGAAAGCGGATTAGCGAAGCGGCGGCTACGGCTATAGAAATCTGTTCACCATTCTGAAAGGAGTTCCTCATAATGGAGGTGCAAGGAAGCTGAGGATTTCCGACATACCAAATTTAGATCCGTCAAGGGTGAACTTTGGTGCTTGAATTGCTTGAATTTCACGCATGGACAGACGCCAACGTTTGAAAATGAGGCATGGACATGGCTGCTAATGCATTGTGTATTACAGCGGCTGCTTGCGGAGGTGTCGCGCTCAAAACAAGCCCGATTCTACGACACCTGAGGTCCTCGAGAGCCGAGGCGGCGCTCGTTGTCTCAAAATTAATCCTCACTAAGTGGAGCGGTGGGGGAGGGGGCACTTCGCACGGAAGTACCCTCTAATTCGGTTAGCGGGGAACAAGATTAGGTGGGGATGAACTCGCCGAGTGCTCGCTATAAAATGCGCTGTCTTCTATGCTGAATTGGAGCAAGTCCAGCTAAACCTGTCGTGGCCTATGTAGTGAGTTTCGAGTGGGAGGAGATGCGATTGATCGGCGGAGATCCTAGTCGGGAGGGGGTAGCGCCACGGTTACAGTTTGGCCGAACACTCCACGACAAGATACCACGTTCTCTGGACTCATATGAGAGCTACTACCGTATCGTTTTGTAGTAGCTTAAGCACTGGAACAAATTAAGGAGAATGGACGAGAGACAAAACACCGCATGCTCACACTACCGGTGCTTCGTCATAGTGAGTATCTGAGTCTTTAATGGGGTAACCGTTACAGCTACTTTGACCCCAAATTTACCAAGCCGCACGTTGATGAAACGCGGTTGTGGGGCGGATGGCGGTAAATTCCCCTTTACCGGGAGTCATTCATGAATCTGACCCCCCCCCCCCCCGGATCGGTGAATTGGTGCCAGAGCTGTCTGGGTAGAATACAATTGTTCATCGGCTAGCCACCGCAAGTAATTGTATCGGCCATATGTGTTTCAAACTACCTACACATCGTCCGCAGAAAGAGTGGCTTGTTCCAAAAGGGAATGGCTAACGGCCCTTATCCTCTTCCGTCCTCCACCGTTATGAGTGACATTTTTCTGGGCATGTGAAGTCTCTTTATCGCCGCCCTGCTGCCACATTGCTCACGAATTCGTGGAATGGACGCCAGCAAAGTCTTCATTCCTCCTGCTGGTGTGCCAAAGTTGCTCACCAAGATCTTCTTGCTCGAAGGACACAAAGGATGTCAGGATAAGGATAAGGATAAAAGACGGCGTTACTCAATCCTTTTTGGGATGCGCAGCGCATTCTACTTCTACGGGATGTCATGGAGGCGATATGAATGCGTATTTGGTCATACAATGACTTGCGGTGGCCAGCCGATGAACAAGTCAGCGCTTTATCCTTCCCAAACACGTCTGGTACCAATTCTCCGACCCCGGAGGGATTGAAGGCTTGGTTGGCCTGGGCGGAAAATCCGAACCAGGAGCCTGGTATCGGGTGCACGCGACCGTCGGCGCCTCCTCCGACTGCGCTACACACGCCCATGCCACATGTCAAAGGATTTCACGTGTTTCTAAAAGGAATTTGACGATAAAATCTGTAAAATGTCTCCATCTCCTTTGGTATTTACAGGTTCGCCTTAGCTGTCACTTCTCGGCTGACCATTGACGTATTTTTTGTACTATTTCTTTAAAAGAAGATAAATATTAGGGAATGAATCCGGCTTGGGATAACCTGCACATTCCAACTTTTTGCTGAACTTTTAACAAAATCGCCTGAAAAGCATGCACCACAAACTTTTCTATATTGGCAGACCTCGGCAAGTCCTTGTGCTGCAATCTTTAAGAAGTTAAATATGTGGCCTATTTGGAGAAATTTACTCCCAGCCACATATATCTTCAGCTCTATGGTGTTGATTGGCATTTTATAAATGACAAGTGCTCCGACACGCCTAACGGCGTGTCTCGCACTTGTCCACTTCGCGCGACTTTGCAAACTCGTGACATACGGAAAGCAGTCTTTGTAAAACTTAAAATTCGTTGACATCTAGGATCTGGTGCGTTCTTTATTGGCATGAAGCCGTTCACTACTTCTTTGCGTGAACATTCTCTTCGGACCATTCAGTAAGGCCATTGTTTTGTGCTGCGCAGTACTTCTGCCCTTGGGTGGCTCCTCCGCAAGCGCTCTCATGCCCAACATCTTGTGTTTCCGAATATCGTTGACATGCCTTCCGAATCCGGACGCCAGCTTTTCCCTCACTCGTCTCTTCGTACTGGATCTAATTGCTGGTCCGCCTTTACTGGTCTTCCCCCCCCCCCCCCCTTCCTCCCCAATTTTCCTGGTTCCAACTCCTGGCCTACTTCCTTGTTTCCACTATTGACCCCTTATTGGTCTCTGCTTGCTGGTCTGTCCGTCCTGATCCCTTCTCCAGATTGTTCCTTTCCTTCCTGGTAGCTCTCCTGGTCCATCCTACTGGTGCACTTCTCCAGTCGTCCTCCCATCTCACGGCAGACCTCGGTGATACGTATTCGGAATCAGGACGTTTGTTGCGCGACGTAGGGAACCCGTCTTCTGGATGGAGACGCTTAGGCCTTTGTCATACCATCGCTCACCCCGAGCGACAGCTAATGATATGCACCCATATCGATTCCATTGCGCCGCCCGATCGATATGGGAGCACATCATTAGGCGGCGCTCGGGGTGAGCGATGGTATGACAAAGGCCTTAAAAATGCGCGCAAATGCTGCTGTGTCAAGCAGGAGGATACTGGGCTCCCTCGGCTGCAGCAGCATCCTATTTGAAAGGCGCGTTTTCTTCGCGCGGGGTTCGATGTGACGTATTCCACGCATGTTTCTATCCTGCGTGGGATACGCCTCATCATTTACAGCGAGCGCAAAATATGCAGGAGTTCCATGAGGCGTATCTACCGCAGGTTTCTAACCTGCGTGAGATACGCCTCATCATCTACAGCGCAGGAAGCCAACTCAATTATATAGTGGAAGATTTTCTGCGTAGTGAGAGGTCGGAGGTGCAGGCTGTTGCGTGCACCTGATACAGGTTCCTGGTTCGGATTTCCTTCCCAGACCAACCAAGCCTTCCATCCCGCCAGGGTCGGTGAAAATTGGTGCTAAACTTGTCTGGGAAGGATGTCTGGAAAGAAGCCAACTTGTTCATCGTCTGGCCAACGCAAGTCATTGTATAGGCCAAATATTGAAATTATCTCCATGACATCCCTCAGAAGTAGAATGCGTGATGGATCCCAAAAAGGGCTGATTAACCCTACATCATTTTTATCCTTAAACTACCCCTGCCCCACCCCCCCCCCCCCCGTGTAAATACTTCCAAGTCGAGCTGAGCCAACCGAAACTAAGAAAAACAACCAAGAAAAACATGCATGTATCTCGTTTGATTGTGATAACTTCTAGTGTCAGATATGACTGTGTCATGGTCCAAGATTCTGGTTCTGTGTGAACCCAATTCGAGAACGAGATGCGACCTCCCGAAGATAAGGATAGGAATGAGGGATAAGCGGCGGCGTTGATTCCAAGGAAAGTCTGGTACCGATCCACTGACCTGGAGTCGGGATGCGAGCGACAGCCGGCGCTCCATCTAACTGCCTATCAGGTCCAGCCTCATGGACTTCAAAAAACTCCCAAAATGAATGGAGCTCAACCCAATGGAAATAATGTGGGTGGTATCGATGGCTCTTAGGCCTCGGGAATCAAATTAACGCGGCCTGCCTTTAGTCAAAGACGATTGCTCCTACCCCTACCACTGGGCTCAGATTCCAAGTAGGATCTCTGGGTATTAGACATTGGATCCGATGCCGATTCGGATAATTCGGATTCGTCATTTTTTCCAAATCCTGGTTAAAAGGGCTGTGCGAATAATGGCATCTTTGAAAAGCTTGGTTCCTAGGGCGATTTGGATAGAGGCCATTTTCAGTAGATGAATTTTCAGAAAATTCAGATAACTGATTTTTGATTGGAAAACTGATATCCTATCCGATTCGGATACCCGATGTGAAATCCAAACATAAAACAGTTATTTGGATCATCTGAAAATCTTTCGTGCTAAGGCTACTTTATCTGAATCATTTGAAGGATAAGGATAAAGGATAAAGGACGGCGTTATTCAATCCCCTTTGGGATGCGCCACGCATTCTACTTCTACGGGATGTCGTAGAGGCGAGTTGAATGCGTATTTGGCCATACAATGACTTGCGGTGGCCAGCCGATGAACAAGTCAGCGCTTTATCCTTCCCAGACACGTCTGGTACCAATTCACGGACCCCGGAGGGATGGAAGGCTTGGTTGGCCTGGGCGGGAAATCCGAACCAGGAACCTGGTATCGGGCGCAGACGACAACCGGCGCCTCCTCCGACTGCGCCCTTCCTCGGTAGTATAGTGGTGAGTATTCGCGTCTGTCAGAGTCATTCCAAACTTTTCAAAAATGTTATTATTCGCATACTCTTTTTCACCGGGTTTGAAAAAATTACAAATTTCGAATTATCCGAATCAGTGTCGAATCCAATGTCTACTGGGTATACCACTGATATGAAGAGCGCTATAGCTGAAGATAGCAATTGGCCAGCCTATAAACAGCTATCGCTTAACGATGTAACTTGTGTGATTGTTGTCTCATGCCCATATCAAGCGAACAACACCTGATCGTGGCGAAGTGCCCACTAAGTTCTGTTGACTCGCGTAATTAGTTTCATTAGAAATTGCTTTCGCCGTTTTGTAGTCGCACGTAATTGGAAATCTAATGAACACACGTCTATTAGTCTGCCTCGGGTGTGTGCGTAGCCCGGTGTTCAGACGAGATTACACCAGAAATCACTATAAATGCGTCGAAATTATAAACGCAATTTGAGTGGGAAACCAAACACCGGTGT
Source organism: Heligmosomoides polygyrus bakeri (assembly GCA_947359475.1). Taxonomy (NCBI): domain Eukaryota; kingdom Metazoa; phylum Nematoda; class Chromadorea; order Rhabditida; family Heligmosomidae; genus Heligmosomoides; species Heligmosomoides polygyrus. The sequence goes on along the minus strand of OX375868.1, from coordinate 93,666,456 downwards.
GGAGGCAGACGGTGGATGACAAAACGCTCAAGCCGAACAAGATTATGGCGCTTCAGGGTTGGGAACTGATGCCAAGGAAATATGAGGTTGTCCGGAAATAAATGAGCATTTTCAACTCGATTATTCAATTTATCATAACTTACCTTTCACCTGCCACCTGTTATCCCATTGATCACTGACTTGCTCCAGCGAGCGCCACCAGCGTCTCCATTCGTCCCTGTCGCGTGCCAGAGTGCCCCAATGGATCCTCCTCACTCGAGGGACACGAAGACCGTCATATCGGTCGTTCAGGGCTTCCACGATAAAGTCCGACCAACGCGTTGGTGAACGTCCTGGTGTCTTCTTGACATCCCGCGGAATCCAGACAGTAACGGCTTTCGTTCAGCGGGTGTCTGCGAAGTGCATTACGTTGCCGGCCCACCTAATTTTCGACAACTTGGCCCACGCGACAGCGTCTCTGATCTTCGAACATCGGCGAAGCTCCGAACTCCGGAGGCCTTCTCACACTTGTGTGAGTCATGTCACTCCGCACATCGTCCTCTCGATTCCACGCTGCGCGACGCTGATCGCGTGCTCATCCTGCTTTCGTATGGCCCAGGTCTCTGAGGCGTATGTTAGGGCAGGAAGGGCAGTGGAGTCGAATAGGTGGGCACGGAGTCGGATGTTCTTCGTCTTCTTCGCGACTTCTTCAACGCTCTTGAAAGCTCCCCAAGCCGCTCGTTTCCTCCTGCTCAGCTCTGGCGCTAGGTCGTTGGCCATGTTGACTTCGCGACCCAGATACACATAGCTGGAGCATCGGAGATGTTCGCTCCGTTGAGCGAGAATGGGCATCAGAAACTTGTCCGTTCCTCATGAACATCGTCTTCGTAAGATTCAGCTGCAGTCCAACGTTCCCACATATACGATTGAAGTCGGCCAGCATTCGCTTCGCCTGGCTGATGCTTGGTGTTATGAGCACGATGTCGTCACCGAAGCGCAGATGGTGCAGCTGCCGGCCGTCGACTTTCACGCCCATGTCTTCCCATTCTAGTGAGTGAGTGAGCAGGGCTTCCATGACCGCTTCAGTCTCGACGGAGTCGAATGCCTTCTTCAGGTCGATGAACGTAAGGCACAGCGGCAGCTTGTACTCTCGCGACACTTCGATGAGCTTCGTAATGGTGTGTATGTGGTCGATCGTGCTGAATCCTCTCCGAAATCCTGCTTGTTCGCATGGCTGTCCTTCGTCCAGCGTTCGGCCGATCCTATTCAGGATAACTCGAGTGAACAGCTTGTAGACTGCGGACAGCAGGCAGATCGGGCGATAGTTGCCAATGTCGTGCACGTCTCCCTTGTCGCAAGACGGTCCTGCTGGTCTTCCACTGAGATGGAACCTTGCACTCCGACAGGTACCGTGTGAAGAGCCGCGCCACGGTGTTGATGAGCGCTGGCGGGAGGTTTTTCAGGTGTTCTGGACCGAGAAGCTGAAATTAAAAATGGGTGAAAAGGAAATATTAGGTTGTTCGGAAATAAATGAGCGTTTTCAAGTCGATTATTTAAATTATCATAACTTAGCTCAGGAAAAACTTTGTCAATCAAAATAATAACTAAACTATTAGAATTATTACATCATTACCAACGAGAAACAGGTTTAGTTATTTCGGCAGCACAGCAATCCGATGTTGTGGAGGCGATGAAAGCGTTGAAGGCATTTTTGGCATCGTCTTGGTTTTTGAAGCATTTTCCTCCAGGAGGTGGTCTAAATGCTTGAAATACTCGTAGTTGGTGGGTGAGAGGGCCGTCGACTATGATGGATGAGGCATTCCATTTCATCCAGCTTCTGAACAACAATTTTTGAACCGTGCGAACGAGCGTTGTCACGCAGTAGGATTGGGCCTCTTCGATTGACCAAAGCCGGCTGTTTTTCAATCAACTTCTGGTGCATCACCCTCTGTGACAGTCTCTGCAGTTTTACAGAATACGTAATGGACTGGCTATACCAGCCATTTAATGAAGTCCGCCCCGCTTGAGTGCTCGCCTGTTTCCAACTCAGTGGAGAATACCAACTAGACCCACGCGGGGTTGTTTTTGACCAGAAGCGGACCTCAAACTTGGGCAATTAAACAATTAATATTATATTTTAAAAGCAATTACAACATACGCATAAATCGCATAAATCAACCAATCTTAAAGCGTTAAGTAGAACAGTCTAACTGAGATATCAACTGAAATAAACAGGACTTGGAGAAGAAAATGCGGAGAGACGTAATAAGCACAAAAACAAAAGACAATCATCCACATAGTTGCGTATTTATGCAAAAAGAAATGTTTACAGACGCCACATGCGTCTAATCTGCCGTCGCGACCTCTACGCAACGAACACATTCTATTGATTGTCGAATTCCTTGTCTTTAGAAGACGATTTGTCGTCACCATTGTCCACCATATAGTTACCATGGTCTTCTTTGGATGGAAACATGCTTTCGGCCTCACTTTGGGGTTTCCATTCTTGTCCAGACAATTTGCAGAGCGACGACAATTGTCAGAAAGGATCCGTTTTTCGTCGCATGTCACGACCCTGCCCAAAAAGGCTCCCTTAGATTGCGTAGCCTTAACGAAGCACAGGTGCTGCGGCGCTAGAGCATCTGCCCGGCGGACGGTTCATGCGGGATCCATTCATCCAATTTCTTTACTTTTTCGATCGCATTCAAGTGGCGGCTGATATGGCTGCCATCAAAGCGCAAATGCTGTGCTAGCTCTCCCACAGTTTGAGGGCCTGTTCATACTTCGCGACAAAAGCGACAAAAGCGACAAGAGCGACGGATGTAGCGTGGTGTAAATAATTACGCATTTCGCACTACATTCGTCGCGGACGGAGTGTGGAGTACGCAATTACGTACACCACACTACATCCGTCGCTCCAATCGCTCCAGTCGCTCTTGTCGCTTTTGTCGCTCTTGTCGCTCCTGTTGCGAAGTATGAACATGTCCTGACGTGGATCCGCTTCCACCATGGCTTTGAGTTGGTCGTCGTTAAGGAGTGATGGCAGCCTACCTCGGTCTTCATCATCGAGACCTTCATCACCAGATCGAAACCTTTCAAGGCAGTGGCGAATTATGCGTTCCTTAGCGAAATCTTCCCCAAATGCAGCGTTAATGTTATGACCCGTTTCAGCTGCACTGCGACCAAGTTTGAACTCGTAGAAGAAATTTTTGGCGAAAATTGCGTTCACAGACATGAGGCGGTAAAGCTTAAAATTGGGGAAATCTTAGTTTAAACATAAATCAAAGAAAAAGTTAAAGAGATCATGAACTCAGCTTTCTAATGGTATATAACACTGCAATATATAAAACGTAATTTATTGAAAAAATGTACTCCAATAATCACAATTTGCAAAACGCTCATTTATTTCCTGACAACCTAATAGAAAAGTGCATTAGGAATACTCCTGTAATTGCATGCGGCACACAGATGTGAAACGCGTGGCGCATTCCGCATGATGTAGATATCCATTGTAATCGTTTATTTTTTCCATCTTTCCAGCACTCATGTATGCACTGCTCCAAAATACCATAGACAGGCTCGTCTTCGTGAGCCATCATACGGACAAACACCTACGCTTTGTCATGAAAACACCTTCGAAATGTTTAGAATATGTGGCACAAAACAGACGTATTGAGTTACACTAACATATTGCTGCGTTCCAACGATTGAACGTGATGTGCTCTGCTCAGATTGGCGAGATCAGTGTCTGATGGGGACATAAGATCGGTCGTACCCTGGCTAGAAGGTACCGTCAGTGGTGGACGGAGGATCCGAGCCTGAAGTCGGAGCTGGGGTTAAGGACTCACTCCACTCTGTGCTCCGTCTTGCCTGCCATGCGCTCTTTCTAGCTCTTACCAGGGATTGCCTTCATCTTCCCATGGAACTTCAGACAGAGACCTATGCCTTGTGAAAGAGCTGGAAGCGCTGATTACAAACATGCAGACCAAGCTTGCTAACTAGATCTCCTAAGCGAATAATGACCGCTAAAACTTGTCTTTGTCGACTGTATGTCGCTCGCTCTGATGACGCGTTGAGCAGAGCAGGAGCCGCCCCTACGGTTGCGGTGGCGCAGTGGAAGTGTGCTTGTTTTGCAGGAAGGTGGTCACGGGCTCGGTCCTCATCGGCGCTGGTGTTTTTGCACTTTGTGACTTATCGTAAGGGACATTCTTTATCCTGATTTCCAACACATTTTTGAACAAACGCCTGGTAACAACTATCTATATCTTTTTTCGGGCTTTTTGAAAGTAGAATGATAACAAATTTCGATTTTCGCATACGGTAAGTCAAAATCGGATGCTTGATGCGTGGAGAGCGCCATGAGAAGTTGGTGCATCTGACCTCATCAACCCTATTTGTTCATCCCTATTTATCTTATGCTGCCATAAGAAGGCGAAAGATCGGAAACCAACATCAGACTCGTGCTCAGCACCCAAAAACCTCCTTAGCCGAAGACCGATAGAAAAAATTTTCCACCTCGGTACTCGCAGTTATCGATTTAGTAACTATAGTCGTGCTCAAACTAATATATTCGATTAATTATTCGAATAGTCGAATATACGGTATTTCCAGATTTTCGAATATTCGTTCGAATTCGAACTACGAAAGGGAGCTGTATTCGAATATTGTTCGAAAATCGAATATTTCAACATTATTTGAAAATCGAATGATTTTATTCGAATACCAAATAACTTTTCAATCTTTAAGCATAGGAAACTGTTTCGAGCAAATTGCTCGACAATTCGAATATTCGAGTAAACGAAAAATGGGGCTTATTCGATTTTCGATCATTCGAAAAATTGATGAGTGAATAAATTCGATCATCCATTCGCTCGAGAATTTTTGCTCCTTCATTCATTCGTTCGATACAGTATCTCAAAAGCACAACGATAGTAGCAGCCTTCTTTAACAGTAATGGAAGAACGCAAAAAAGAGCGTACTTTAGGCTTGCTTTTATGTAAAGGATAAAGGATAAAGGAAGGCGTTACTTAATCCCTTTTGGGATGCGCCACGCATTCTACTTCTACGGGATGTTGTGGAGACGATTTGAATGCGTATTTGGCCAAACAATGACTTGGGGTGGCCAGCCGATGAACAATTAATCGCTTTATCCTTCCCAGACACGTCTGGTACCAATTCACCAACCCCGGAGGGATGGAAGGCTTGGTTGGCCTGGGCGGGAAATCCAAACCAGGAACCTGGTATCGGGTGCACGCGACAGCCGGCGCCTCCTCCGACTGTGCTACACGCGCCCTGCTTTTATGTATTTAAAAGTAAATAATGCTTCATTTTGAAAAAAGTAATGCTCCTTAAAAATTATCCATCTTGCCTTTTCTCCCGTCTGTACAAATAACACGGAGCCGCAAAATCAGATGGATGACTTGATAATTAAGTCAACTGCAGTCACTCTGTCCAGCTATGTAGCTGAAGACGGACAGCGCGAGATTTCCGTGCAGAATATCTGAAGTGCTTGAGCGACGGTGAGCGTTCTCACTTCGGGCCTCAATGGACGTGTTTACCCGAGCTCCCTGGCGAATTCGTCACCCGTCACAGGTTATATTGTCTGCAAGCGCCAGTACTTAAGCCTGGCACGCATCCAGACAAAGCAACGAGATATCTCGTCGAGGAACTCTGCTATGTATGGGGAGCAACTTCTTTGGTTTTCAGTGCTAGCGTTTCTAGATTGTTCTAAGAAATAAATGATAGAAGGATAAAGGTCGGCGTTGGTCAACCTCCTCCCTGGGTGCGCCGCGCGTTCTACTTCTGTGGTTTATCATAGAGGCAATTTTAATGCGTATTTGGCCTATACGATGAGTTACGGAATGCGCCACGCATCCTACTTTCACCTTTTCTTTCTGCGACACACTAATTGTTTTCGAATTTTCTATGACATGACCACCTGTGGCTTGTCTTAAAGTCGCAGAAGGAAGTCGTAAAAGTGTCTTTTTAGTCTTTTGTGTTACACGCAGTTCGCATTAAGGGTTAAGGATAAAGAACGGTGTGAATCACGATCCTTTTTGGGATGCGCCACGCTTTCTACGAGGTGACGTGAAGACAATTTGAATGAATATTCGCTTCATACAAGATGTATGTAGGGCGAATTGAATGCGTATATGACCTGTACAATGACTTGCGGTGAGGACATATCTCATCTGGGTTTCATCTTTCCCAGACAGGTCCGGCACAAATTCACCAACCCCGAAGGATGGAATCCTTGGTTGGTCTGGGCGAAAATCCGAACCAAGAGTCTGCTATCGGGTTCTAGCAACAGCCGGCACTGTCTTCGTCTGCGCTCCACGCGTCCTTGTTTACTATCATATTTCTTTACTTTATATTTAAAAATTTATTAATTCCCTATTTGAAAATGGTAAAGGCTGGACCATCTTCTTCACTTACTCGTTTATTTACTTATCTGTTTCGTTGTTTATTTATTTTTACTTTTTGTAAACTTTTATAAACTTTATTTAGTTTTTTTACTTCTTCCTTTTATTATCCGATATATAAATAAATGAATAATAAACCCTGTATGTATTTCAGGAGCAATCGACAGCTTTCTCGATTGCCAACGAACACCTATCTGCTATGTCTGGCCGGTATGAGCTCGCTCTTCTTGTGCACGCTGTTCGTCTTCTGGCTGGAGGAGATGTCCTACCTCTACTTTGATGTGAGAACAGACTTATTTCTTTGACTTGAAGAAACATGGCTTGTCATAGGCATAACGGTGGTGTGACTGGTCAACAGTTTTTTGAGATGTTGTGGCGAAAATTGGATCCTGCCCTTGGAAGAAAGTTATAGGGGTTCGGTTCCGAGCCCAGGTCGTAGGCAAGGCATGACCTAGAGAGGGCATCTCAAGGAGAGCTCCTCCGCATGGTGAGGGACTCGGCCGGATTTAGATTTGTTCGTCACCCTTCGCGAAGGCCTACAGATTCCTCAGCTCAGCTGCAAACCACTCTGCTTCCGCGATTTTCCACTCCTTTCCCATGATTTCTCGCTGCTGTTGTGGCTTGTGGGAGTACGATCTTTGCCGTCCAGAAAGCGTGTCGCTCGCTGCAGCCGAATCGCTTCCGCTCTTCCACTCTGCTGAATCGCATGAGCTAATTACATACGAATTTGTGGGTCTTGCTAATCCGCTAGAGAGCTGCGAACGTGTTGGTTGTTATTGCTGGGGCAGCCGTATGATTAGCTTCTGTACTTATTAGAAAGACCTGGAAGTGCTATGTGAGCCATCAGCGAAGCGGTGGGTGACTTCCTGTTCCCTAAGCAGAGCACCAAAGATCGGAAGAAAGCCGGAGGTTCTTCTGTTTTCAGCGCACTTTCAGGCCATAGAACAGGCGACGTGTTTTCCGTCGATAACACCCTTTTAATTGCTCCACATTGGCCACTTTTCATCTGAATAACTCTGCCTGCAGCAGAAGCACTACAAAGCTCGAAGTCAGGGGTCTTAGCAGCCGTATGGGCATAGTGGAATATGCAATTGGGAGGAGGAGATGGAACCCCTTACTGGAATATTTCGATACAACTATTTGTCAGCTATCGATCAATATCAGCCGATGCATCGATTTTCTATGATATGATTATGGATGTCTTAGATGAGAATGCATGGCGCACCTCTTTCTGAAAAAAAGTGGCCGGCTTCGTGCTCTTTAAAGCAGGCTTTAAACTACTATTTTTCCTCAAAAAATAAAATTTTTATAACATTTAAAACAATGCGTTCACCTATTGGGTAGATGAAATAAAACTTCGAAGAATGTTATACTAATTATTATAACTATTTTAGAGAGTCTCTAGTTTAATGTAGAAGAAGCTCATTTCAATGGGTAGATTCAATAAAATGCCTGTTTTTATAAAAATAAAATAATTTTTTGTCTTTTCTTCTTTTTTTCCTTGATTTTAGCGCACAATACATTCGGCCGTCAGGACCCGCCATGTCCATCTTAAAGTATGAAATCCATTCAAAACTATATCGTGAAGATCGATATTGATTTGTTGATATGCAGTGACATTAACAATGAAACAGGAGTGAATAAGCAGCAGAACGCTACCTGGTGTCGCTTCCCTAGATGATTCATTTCGTAGGGCGCTTATATTCGGACGGGCGTACAAACGGACGCACGGACGAATTAACCCAATTCTAGTGTAACTTTATTCTGATTTTTATTCTCGCGATCACATCATAAGCCTTTTTTCTTCAATGAAAAATTGGTGTAAATTTTTTGAAATTTTTTAAATTCACCTGCCCCAATAGGTGTAGTAAATTTGTAGAAAAAATTAGAAAAAATTATAAATAAATGTCTTGAAGCACATCAAGAATGCAAGCATATAGAGAATTAAAAGTTCGGATCGTGACATGCACTTAAAAATTTCATCGCAAATTTTATTTAATTGGTAGTGTAAATGCCGCTTATGTACGTAAACATCAAAGTTTTAATATGTGTATTTCTTATGGTTGTTTTTGCTGTATCGCTAAAAGGTGTCAAATTCCATGCTAACAGAAATTTTGCTATCAATCGAATAAAAATCGTAGTTTGTTGGAAGATGGTATGGCGTAATCTATTTTTGGCACTAAAATGGCCGCCTTCACCAGCGAAATCATCTCGCAGTGCTGTTCCCTTCCTCGAATAGCATGTATTTCCTGTAAAATTTTCTGGACAACCAATTTACCTAATGCGCCCTATTATTATTAGGTTGAGTCATAATTTTTGCAACAAAATTTGTCTTCAAGCAAAAATAAGGTTATATCACAAAATAAAAATGATTGACTTAATCGAAGCAATTGCCGTTATTCTCAATGATTTGCTTCTGCTTTTCATGCACTGAGTAGATTACATCTGTAGAATTTGGTCGGTTTCGACCGGAAGAAGTCGTGCACCACCGCCGTGACCTCATCGACTTCGGCGAAGCGCCTACCATAGAGGCACTATCCATCGACCGAAACAGATGGCAGCCAGACGGCGCAATGTCCGGGGTGTATGGTGGTTGCTTGATTTTGGTCCGGATCAATTCCTAGATTTTTGCCAGCGTCTGAAGTGCCGTAAGTGGTCGGCTGTTGCCCAGGTGGATGAAACATTGGCTCGTATAGACTTCTTTCTCCACTAGTTTTTGCTGGATCTAGTCGAGTGTTGGCAAAAGAGAGCCTGAGGATGGATTGACTACGTGGAGCAGCTCCCGGTGCACTGGACCACCACGCATCCACCAAACGCAGAGCAGGACCTTCTTTCGGTGGAGCTCCGGTTTTGACATCAGAACTCCTAGCTTGTTGCGCTCCAGCAATTGCTTTCTGGCTTCTCAGGTGCAGTGAAGCATTCGCTTTTCATCGCTGGCAAGGATTCGAACGAGGTCTCCTCGCTCGAACCGGTGTCGGAGCTCTCGACAGTCGGAAGTACAGCGATTTAGTTGGGTTTCCGTCAACGCATGGGTGACTGAAGAAGGCGTTTTTGGTGACCTTCCAGTCTTCTGCAGCCGACGAGCGGTACTTCACTGGGAGGTATGGAGATCAGCAGTCAGTCCTAGTGCGGGTCGAGAAGAATTCGACTTGATGGATTTACGCAGGACCCCTTGCTTACAGCAGTTGTTCGCGGGAGGGGTTTGTCTTTGTTGCCCTTCTGGACGGAAAGGAACTTCCGATACCATCTCCAATAATTTCGGTTAGGAGTGAACTTGCCGGTGATTTTCTGAATGTGCCTGACCCCCGTTGCTGGGTTGCTGCCCAGCTTGAACTAATTGAAAATGAAATCACACACTTTTTCACTTTGAGTGGTCATCGTTCTAGTGAATAAAACTTTTCAACAACGCAAGGAAACTTAATGGGTCATAACTCAAAATCATAGCTATGAAACAAGCGTTCAAACAGTATATAATACTTCACCGGTTTTCATTGGATTCTAGAAAAAACAGATGTGCTGCAAAAGTTATAACTCAGCCTAACATATTTCCTGTTCAGTTCAAAACTTTCGCACCCGTCTTGATCGTCAGTTTGAAATCGCTTCGTCTAACTCTTCGAAATTCATTTCATCCTATCCATGCAATCTACTATGTCGAACTCCGGGGGCGATGGCGCGGAACTCAGAGCTTGTTTTGCAGTAACTCTTTTGCATCTCATTATTCGGATGGCTATGACGTGGGTATCTCATCGTAAACAATTTCTACGAGGTCATAAATTCTCGCTAACAACCTTCGCCGAAAAATCCAATACACTTTCTCGTAAACGACTAATCTAAACTCACTTTGGAAGAACATCACGGGGAATAACTTAAACGAGGAATAGGAAACGTTGCGCAGGTGAACTCTGATAAAGGGTCGAGTCAAAAATTAAAGTTAACTTTATTAGAGGGCATTGCTGATTATATGGTCCGTTACTTGTGAAGCTCTAGGATCTTGGGTTACCTGGCAAGACCCCAGTAGACTCCAGTAATATCTTGATTTGAACAGAATCTTGGACCATTTGTGGGGTTGATAAAAGGCACTGATGTTCGCATACATTTCGAATACGTAGAAGTCAAATAATCCGGTCCCATCCAGGCCAACCAAGCATTCCGTCCATCCGAAAGCCAGTGAATTGGTATCGGAATTACTTAAGAAAATAACACTGACTTGTTCATTGCCTGGCGCCGTTAGTCGTGAAAAAAGCTACATTCAAATCTAGGTTCCTAAACGAGATAACAAAGAGGTACAGTGTGTGGCGCATCCCATAAAAAATATGATTCATGTATATCACATATGAATTTCTCAGTTTTAAATTACAATTATTACAAAAAATTACATTGTAATTACATCTACACTTTTTCTCAGTTTCTTCTTCTCCTGAGCGTTTAGTCCCGCGCAGTCGCAGGGTCCGCTGTTCTTGTGATCTTTCGCCACCTCATCCTATCAAGGGCGTCATCTGCCGTGGCGCCGACTTCGGCGAGATCTCTCTTGATGACGTTCTTCCATCTTTTCCTTGGGGCTCCTCTCGGACGCTTTCCGGGTGCCTCGAAATCTAGGGCCAACCTTGTGGGATGATCCTCTGGTCTTCTGAGGACGTGTCCATACCACCTCAGGCGCTGCTCTCTCATCTTCAGCTGGATCGGGGCTGTCTTCATCACTGCCCTAACATCCTCGTTTCGCACCCTGTCCCGACGGGTCCATCCACATGCCCACCTCAGCATCCTCATCTCCGCCGCGTGCAGCTGCCGCTCCTGCGCCTTACCCAGGGCCCAGCACTCACTGCCGTAGAGGAGGGCAGGTCTCACAACTGTTCTATAGAGCTTGCCTTTGAGCATCCTGGAGCATCTACGGTCGCAGAGGATCCCTGTGGACTCCCACCACTTGACCCAGGCTGCGTTTATCCGTCCCCTGACCGCCTGGTCCACACTTCCTTCCTCGGATAGGTCACTTCTGAGGTAGCGGAATTCTTCCACCTTCTCGATCGTTTCCCCTTGGCGGTCTAGGATCGATCCTGCGCACTGCTCAGAGCTGATGAACTTCGTCTTCTTTACGTTCAGCCGTAGGAAGTTGTCTGCGAGGGCTCTCTGCCACAGCTGCACCTTCTCCTCCAACTCCTCCTGGTTGTCGGCTACTAGGGCGATGTCGTCCGCGTAGAGGATCGTTCTGAGAGGGCCTTCTTCAAGGTGGTTCACTACAGAGTCGAGCATCAGCAGGAAGAGGAACGAGCTCAGAGCCGACCCTTTGTGTACCCCCACTGTGATGTCCACTTTTCTTGTCACCCCGTGTGGAGTTCGTATCGCCGCTTTTGAGCCCTCCTACATGTCCCTTATGACCGTGATCAGACGTTCCGAGACACCCCTCCCTCGAACGGCATTCCAGATTACGGCCCGAGCTAGCCTGTCGTTGGCCTTCTCCAGGTCCAGGAATGCCAGGTAGCAGGGATTTCGTTTCTCCCGATACTTCTCCATCACCTGACGAGCGATGAAGATGGCGTCTGTGGTGGACCTCTCAGGCATGAAGCCCCACTGCACTGGGAGATGGGTACCATCTCCCTCAGCCTTGAGTCGACCAGTCATTCATCGTGTGTGAGATCAGTTTGATCCCTCGGTAGTTGGAGCATTCGGAGGCGTCTCCCTTCTGCTTGAAGATGGGGACTATGGTGATGTTCCTCCAGTCATCCGGCATCTTACCTTCTTTCGTGATTCTGTTGAGGAACTGCGTTAGCCACTTGATTCCGAGGTCCCCGAGCACCTTCCAAGCCTCTACTGGCACACCGTCAGGCCCTGCTATTATCTTTCCGAGTTTCATCTTCCCTATGGCCTTGCGAACCTCTTCATGCGTTTAGGGTGGGATGGGTCTTTCCGTTGGTTGTTCTTCCTCGGCCTCCAGACGAGGGAACTCCTCGTTCAGGAGTTCCTTGAAGTACTCCTCCCATCTCTCTCTGACCTCGACCGGCTTCCGTAACACCCTACCGTCAGCACTCTTCACAGTCTTCACTACTCGAATGTCGAGGCTAGCTCTATGACGCGCATTGGCCAGGCAGCTGGCGAACTTCTCTCCCTCTGGCCCGTCTAGTTTCTCGTACAGGGCATCCATTTCCGCGTTCTTTGCCTTCGCTACAGCTGTTTTTGCCGGCCTCTTCAGCTTCCTGTAAGCTGTGAGATGCTCGGGTACCCTCGTCTTCTGCCACAGCTTGTAGACCTCCTTCTTCCTCTTCACCGCAGCCTGCACCTCTTCGTTCCAGAACCATGCCGATTTATCCCCTCTGGTTCCTCCCTTTGTTTCTCCCAGGGTTTCCTTGGCACATCTGAGGATTGCTTGAGCTACCCTCCTCCAGGTCTCATTCACGGGACCAGCTGGATCTGGAAGGAATGCTTCGAGCACTGCCCTTCGTAGCTCGTTCCGCTCTGAACCCCGCAGTCCCCACCATCGGATCCTGGGTTCCGTCCTCACTTTGGGCCTGGTGGATAGAGGTATGCTAATGTCGGCTACCAAGGGTCTATGCTGTGATGCCACGTCTTCTCCCGGAATGACCTTCACATCGCGGACTGTTTTCAGGGCAGCCCTTGGAACCAGGATGTGGTCGACTTCCGTCCTTCTTCCTCCGCTAGCATAGGTCACTTTCTGGCTCTCCCTCTTCGCGAAGAAGGTGCTACAGACAGCCAGGTCGTGGGCGATACCCAGATCCAGAATTCGTTCTCCATCCGGGTTTATCAGGCCGATCCCTTTACCTCCATGAACCCTTTCCACTCCTCTTCTGCCACTCCCCACATGCCCCTTCATGTCCGCTGCTATGGAGAGGTAGTCGCCTTCTGGTACGGACCTTATGGCTTCCTCGAGCGAGAGGTAGAAGTCATCCTTGTCGTGCTCGGAGCATCCGGTCTGCGGAGCGTAGACAGACATGATGGTCCAGTAACTCTCCTTCGTGTCCAGCCGCAGTGACATGATGCGGTCGTTTTTTCTTTGGACAGCCGCTACTGAATCCTTGAGGGACTCCGCGACAGCTATCCCTACCCCGTTCCTCTTGGTGTCCTCTCCGTTGTAGTACAGCTTGACCCCCTCTCCGATCTCCCTGGCTTTCGCCCCTTTCCATCGCGTTTCCTGCAGACGCAGTGCTTGTATCCTTCTGCGCTTCATCAGGTCAGCCACTTGCCTAGATCTTCCGGTCAGCGTTCCCACATTCAGAGTCCCCAGTCGAACTAGCTTCTTTAGCCGAGGTCGTTCGGCCCTCGGTAGCCCTCGCATACTGACCACAGAACTCGGGCGGGGATTCTGTGCGCCACTCCGGGTGACGTCCTAGCCTTTACACTGATTCTATTGCGACTTGTGATCATGGTTTTGTGACGAGGTTTCTCCATCAGCCGGCCTGTCAACCTGGGCCTGACGCTGGAACGTTGCCATTTTTGCAATTTTTGCAGGGCATGGCGTGCCGGAGCCGAGAGTCGAACCTGTGACCGTTTGTGCATGAAACTACACTGCTAACCACTAGGCTAACTCGGCTCTACTTTTTCTCAGTTTCAAATTAATAAAAAATAAAGAATGAAAGACGGCGTTACTCAATTCCTTTTGGGATGCGCCACGCGTTCTTCTTCTACGGGATGTCGTGGAGGCGGTTTGAATGCCTATCCGGCCTTACAATGATTCGCGGTGGCCAGCCTATGAATAAGACAGCGGGCCTGGTCGGGCAATCTAAACCAAGTACCTGGTACCGGGTGCAGAAGACAGTCCGCGTCTTCTCTACAGCGCCCAAAATTTTAAATTACAACAGCTAATCAAACAACTAATCAGCGCGTGTGGAGCGCAGTCGGAGAAGGCCACGGCAGTCGCATTATTTTCAAATCGGTTTAGAAAGGTTCGGGTCCAAGCCGAGCCGTCCATACCTCCGGAGACGTTGGATTGCCATCAGATTGCCTGGGAAGGATAAAACACTGACTTGTTTGCCGGCTGGACACCCCAAGTCATTGAAAGCAAAAACACGCACTCAAACTTCCTCCACGACATTCCGTAGAAGTAGAATGCGTGGCACATCCCAAAAAGGGATGCGTTTGTCCTTAATCCTTTATGTTACACCCTTTATGTTACAGTGCTTGCTTTGTTTATTTGTTCCTGACGTTATTCTTCCGGAGACGCAGCACAATAGTTGAGGCGTAGAAGATCACCTATAACTTTTTCCAAGCACAGAGGTCCTAGTTTCACAACAGATGATGTTTACAAACTCTCCTTGTTTACAGGACTTCGTCGAGTTTCTAGGTATACTTTAAGTGGTGCAGCGGATGGTATGAATTCCAAGACTAGGTCCGGTTTGCGACCAGTCCAGCCGAGAATGAAATCGTTCCAGAATCGGTAAATTATTGCCGTTCAAGAGAAGTTTGAGCACTGATTCGTTCATTCACTCAGCACTACACCCGTCGTCTACGCAGCTTCCCATAAAGACAGGAGAAATCCTTCAAAAATAGGCAAATAGTGAATAAAAAAGGCGTTAATTAGTGATAGATTGGGATGTGCTACACATCCTACTCGACTGGGAAATCATTTGGAATCATGGAGGCAATTTGAATGCGCATTTGGCCAATACAATGACTCTCGGTGGTCTTCCAATGGAAATGCCAGTGATTTATGCTTCTCAGACAAGCCAGGTACCAGTCCACCCTCCAGTAATACATGGAAGGATTTTCTGACCTGGGCAGGACCTGAATCAAGGGTCTACAGTTAGGGTACACGCGACTGTCGGCGCCTCTTCCAACAGGGCTACCTTGCGCCTCACTGAAGTCTAAGTAATTATCCTCACATTTGCAGGACAACTTGATCGGTGTCCAATTCCGGAATCTCAGCTGCAAGGTGAACCAGTTCTTCGCCCACGTCTGTGACTTCTCCAGCGTGTGGTTGATCGTCCTCGTGGGATGCGAACGGCTTGTGCTGCTTCACCGGCGGCGACGCAGTCTTACCGTTGAGAAGTGAGTTTCGAAAGTTCCTAGCCTTATTTTTGCAGGAATTTCTCAGGAGCTTCAGGAATTAGGCGAATGGTTGGGATTTATAAGGCATTGATTGAATAGCGTTAAATTTTGGGATCCGCGTCCGTTTGCGAAGTTTCGAAATTTTGCAGATTTTTACAGATCCCTTTGAAAATATCATTTTTCCATCTATGGTTGAAACTCTAGAGATATCCTAACTTATGATGTCGACATGACTGACGAGAGTGGTAGTACTAGTAGCAGTTGAAGAGCTTTTTAAGTAATCAACCCCATCAACCCTGACAAACTCCGTACCAGCCAACGTTTTGATGGAGTTCTGCTCCAGCTTCATCACTGCCATGACCCTATTCATTTGCAGAGCCTGTGCCCAAGTCATTGCATTGGTAGCCATCGCGATGCTGTTCAACTCGTGGATTCTCTACGTGGCGTCTATACAGCACGGAGTCTGCGACATCGACCCGTCCTTCGATCGCATCTACCACGTGATGACAGTGCTTGAGGTCCGTCTATTTCGTGTCTCCATATTTTTATTTGGAACTTTGGAGGATATAGCTAACCTTCCTGTAGTTTCCTCTGTAGGAAGAGATATCTTTTACTAAATTCCTCCGTAAAAAGAATGAAGGACGGCGTTACTCATTTCTTTTTTAGATGCGCCAATCATTCTACTTCTGAGCGATGCGTGGAGGCGATTTGAATGCGCATTTGCCCAAACTATAACTTGCGGTGGTCGTCCGATGAGCAAGTCGGCGCTTTATCTTCCCAGACAAGTCCTGTCTCAATTCATCGACCCTGGAGGGATGGAAGACTTGGTTGGCCTGGGCGGGAAATCCAAACCAGGAACCTGTTCTCAGGTGTATGCGACGGCCGGCAACTCCTAGGACTGCGCTACACAATTCCTCCGTATTAAAAAAATATTTGGGAAAAAAGAGCACATTATTTCTCTCCGAAATCTACCGTTTTCCAAGTATTTAATTTTCCAATTATCATTGCTTTACCAAACGAGGAGCTGTTATAGAAATAAATATACAGAGGCGAAGCAATCGGCCCCCAGGGCCTTGCGGGCGGCAGTTTGAGCTCTGACTGCCAGTAGCTTTTTTATTTATTTTTTGCCCTTCATTTTTACTTGCTTCTTTATTTCGTATGGTAGCGCAGTCGAGCTATCCAAGTCTATGTTCTTGTTTCGGGTCTCCTGCTGAGGCTAATCACGCCTTTTATCCCTTTGAGGTCGGTAAAGTGGTACCAAGCTGGTCTGAGAAGGACAATGCGCTGACTTGTTCATCAGCTGGCTACCGCAAGCTATTGTATAATCCAAATACGCGCCCAATTTGCTTCCGCGACACCACTCAGAAGTAGAATACATTGCGCATCCAAAAAAGGTTTCATTAACTTCGTCCCATGCCGCTTACCGTTTTATCTTAAAGATTAGATGGTAAAGGACGGCGTTACTCAATCCCTTTTGGGATGCGCCAGCGCATTCTACTTCTACGGGATTTCGTGGAGGCGAGTTGAATGCGTATTTGGCTTGCGGTGGCTAGTCGATGAACAAGTCAGCGCTCTATCCTTCCCGGAGAAGTCTAGAACCAATTCACCGACCCCGGAGGGATCGAGGGCTTTTTTTGGGTATGCGATAGAAATCCGAACCAAGAACCTGATGTCGGGTGCATGCGACAAATGGCACCTCCTCCGATTGTGTCACATGCGCCCACCCTTTATCTTTAATTGTACTTTTATTTGTACTATATTTCAACGAGTCCTGAATGCATTCAAAATATTAAATAAAATGATCCTTCCTTGGTAAGGTGTGTACCGAACCCCGAAGGATAGTAATGCCTAGGAATGTGCCGCGATCATACGAAAACGTCTTCGGTTAGGGGAACCTTCAAAATCACGCACAAGATTGCTCAAGCAAAAAAAGCTTGACTGTTCAGGCTCGACGATTTGCTCTCCTCATAAAGCATTGAGTAAACGTTTACCTGGCCGCATCATGTCATTGTAAAATAAAATACACATGTAAATTGCCACCTCGATATAGCAAAGAAGTAGTGTGCATATCCAATAAAGGAACTGATGAGCACCGACCTTCTGAATCCTTCAAATTTTTCTGTTTTCTAACACGCGTCGAAATTCGCACCGTAAGTCGAGCACACAAAAACCGCCCTAATTAGACGCGGAAAGCTTGGCGAATCCCTACGGGATTGATTAGCGATGGACTTTATCTTTTCTTCTTTGAGCTCTTCTCGTATACGTAGACGCCATTAGAACTTTTCGATGTGGCGTGTAGAGATGTACCACCTCCGCTTAGGAATCGGGGACCAATTCAAATACTAAAGGGCAGAGGCTCCCTCTACTTCCTTCATATTAAATCAGTTTTTTAAAAGTGTATCCTATATTGACGTGTTGCCATAGAAATAGCCGAGCAAAAGAAGGAATGAATATAATTAATTATTTACTGTGCATACATATATAATCAGTTTATTCCGTTCGCTCGTCTGTGTGTCCGTCCACGCAGAACTAATGGCTGCTGGACGTTGTTTATGGGATTTTGCCTCCTGCTTACTGCTTGTGGATGGAATTGCGAATTATTGTGAACACCTGGGAATTTACACGAACGGAAAAATTATCAGTTTGTATATACTGTGCCACACGAGGTTTTAGGTGGATCTTTATTCGCAGGGCCTGACGCGTTTCGACTTCACGTCGTCTTCGGAGGCCTGAACGTGGTGCCTAGGTTAGAATTGCACTCTACCCCACCAAGCGCCTTAACTGCCCTAGCATTTTCGACCTACACCCACGACAACAACCAGAGTCCAAATGGTAGAAACGAACCCACCAATTGGATCCACCGCAGGGGCCGATTCGCCCACGTAGGTTGACCAGTAGAGGCGAATGAGGCACACTGTGCATTACTGCCACGACCGGTCGTCTACAGTTCACAATGAGGCACAAATGGCAAGAAGTCACTCGTCACAGAAAGGCACTCATTTCGGTTGTTCATCACTGGATTTCTTAATACGCCTAAGGGAACATCTATCTGGGAAACGACGTGGATTGCTCACCAACCCACTTGGAAAACATAGGATTGATGCGCATAACGGTAATGACTACGAGGTGAAATGCACAATTTTGGCCGTTTGAGGGAGATATTTCCACGAGAAAAGCGTTAGAGGCATTCTGGATTTTCGCAGGAAATCCAGTGATGAACAACCGAAACGAGTGCCTTTCTGTGACGAGTGACTTCTTGCCATTTGTGCCTCATTGTGAACTGTAGACGACCGGGTCGTGGCAGTAATGCACAGTGTGCCTCATTCGCCTCTACTGGTCAACCTACGTGGGCGAATCGGCCCCTGCGGTGGATCCAATTGGTGGGTTCGGTTTCTACCATTTGGACACTGGTTGTTGTCGTGGGTGTAGGTCGAAAATGAGGGCAGTTAAGGCGCTTGGTGGGGTAGAGTGCAATTCTAACCTAGGCACCACGTTCAGGCCTCCAAAGACGACGTGAAGTCGAAACGCGTCAGGCCCTGCGAATAAAGATCCACCTAAAACCTCGTGTGGCACAGTGTATACAAACTGACAACTCACAACAATGCCGAGGTTTCAAGAAGAGAGAAGTTTGAGATTACTGGAAAAATTATCCATCGACTGAGTTACATATGTAGTGTGGTACGATCCTATCCTATTTGCTTAGAGTTGACCGTTTGAGGTGGAAGCTACACGAATTTTACGGCTACAAGATGGGCTTCAACTACTGTATACCAAAAGAGAACATAAAAATCTAACGATTCAAATTTTAGGCGTCGCTATTACGATGGGATTTAATGCCGAGCCAAATGTTGTTTCTATAATTTTCTATGGGCTTTTGGAGTGTAGTCGGAGGAGGCGCCGGCTGTGACATGCATCCGATGTCAGGTTCGGTTCCTGCTTCGAATTTCTCGCACAGTCGAACCAACCCTTCCATCTCTCAGGTGGCGGCGAATTGGTATAGCACCCGTCTTTTAAGTATAGAACACTGAAATTTCCATTGGCTGCTTACTGCAAGTCATTGTATAGGCCAAATAGGCAGTAAATGCCTAAACGGTATTCCTTAGAAGTGGAATGCGTGGCGTATCCCACACCAAGGACCACGAATAAAGCCGTTCTTGCTTCTTTATCCCCGTCGTATCCTATTCATTAGTAGTTTTAGTTTCAGGTACTGACGTGAGGAAAAGTATTGAAGGAAGGCTGTTAGAACGATGCTTTGTCGTTATCATAACTCTAGCACGAAGCCGGACTCGAACTCGCACCACCCGCCTACCAGCAGAATACTGCGCCATTACACCACCGGCGCTGCTTCATCAAATGCAACTTCCTCCCCTCTTGGTATCAAACAGCATTTAGCTGGGTAAAAAAGAGATGCGGGTTCGGGTTTCGAATGATGCTAGCATTTTGCACTCGGCAAAACATCGTATAACAGCATGTAGCCTCAACAACAGCCTTCTAAGACAGAGAAAATCATCTGAATCTAAGAAAGGCGCTGATAATTTGTTTTGAGGCCTTACGCCTTGTACTATTAGGTTGTAACGAAATAAATGGCACTGAACCACTGTAAATTTAAACAGTGAATATCTCGGCTTGTAGGCAATTTTATTAATCGAAATAAAAACCTTCTGATTCTACACATCTTTGCCAACGTGACACAAGCTTTTTTATCCCAGTAGCATGAAAATCAGAAGTTCTGGAATTGACGAAATCTTCGAAGGCACCTTCGGCATCCTGTTGGTATTTGAATATTTTCCCTACCAAGAAGTCGCCAAGATGCTTGAATAAATGGTAGTCTGTTGGGGAGAGGTCGGGAGAAAGCGGAGGATGTGGTAGAGTTTGAATGCTCAGCTCATTCAATTTCTGCAACGTCATTCGTGCTACATGGCGGCGAGCATTGTCGTGCAGAAGGAGAACTCGCCTTCGGTTTACCAAGGCCGGCCGGATATCCTTCAACTTTTTCATCATTTCTTCAATTTCAATGCAGTACTTCTCTGCCATGATGGATTCACCAGGAGGGAGGAAGCTGTGGTGAATAATTCCCAGCGAACACCACCATACTGTCACCATTACTTTCTTTTGGTGCAATTCCGGCTTCGCAAAAACCTTGGGGCTCTCATCGCTGTCCACCCACTGTGCCGATCGTCGCCTGTTGTCGTACATTATCCATTTCTCGTCGCAGGTTACGATGCGATCAAGGAATGGGTCCGTTTCGTTCCGTAGAAGCAGTGCGGACGAGATCTCATATCGTCGGTTTCTTTGCTCCTCAGACAGCTCGTGAGGCACCCATCTTTCCAGCTTTTTGGTCTTTCCAATTTCCTTCAGATGCCGGGCGGCTGTGTTGTGACTGACGCCAAGAACCTTCGCTATCTCCCTGGCACTTTTGTGTGGATTCTCCTCTATCACATCTCTCAGCTTGTCCTCATCAACATCACTATGCCTTCCACGACCTTCATGTTCTTCCAAGCTCTCATCTCCATTCCGGAACTTCTGATACCAACGATACGCCATCCGAATTGTGGAACATCCTTGACCGAATGCGGCGTTGATCTTATCGTCCGCCTCCTTAGCTGTAGTGCCCAGCTTGAATTCATACAAGTAAATGCCTCGGATTACCCTTTTGTCCATCTGCAAAAAAGTCAATAAAACTCTAAAGTTTTCCCACTTTTACATAGAAAATTTGGTACTTTCCGGTAGAGCAAAGTTTGCGCTTCTAAATGATATGCCACGTGTTACGGTTTGTTCTTGATCAAACGCGTAAAGACGCGCCAAATAATGGCGCGAGCCAGTGCCATTTAATTCGTTACAACCTAATATATTTCACTTTGGTTGCGTATTTCACCTAGTTATGCTGTGGGCTTAAGTAAAAATAATCTTATGTATTCGACTTGCAACGAAAACTGCTTAGACATTCCCTAATTTTTCCGCCTTTGAGAATCAGACATCTCGATCGGCTGCCCACCATTATCCCTTCTTCTCAGAATCGATGAAATGGAACCAGATCTTATAGCTCCAAAATGACCATCGAGTAACCTTCGAGAGCTTGAAGGAGGAAAATAAAGAATTAGTTATGAGTTATGAGGAAAGACGAAGGAATTAATCATAACAAGCGGAGTCTGGTTCCTGTTTCTCACGGCTCTAACCAGCAAGAGAGTACCAAAGTAGCAAACATTCGCCTTTTATTCATTAAGGGGTGATTGATAAACCAATTCGGAAGGAAAGTTGCTTACTCTTTCTTTCTTTCTATCTTTTTTATTACATAAACTTGCCATGCGAATCAGAAGGACGAAAAGTGCCGGAAACTAACAAAACAACAGTGCAGAGAAACTGCTACGTATCACGAAAATAATCTATTTATTAATTTCTTTATTCTCTACATGAATATCCATGCAAAAGAAAGAAATCAAACCAAATGTTAGTCTAAACAAGTCAAGGTCGTTGTAAAACAAACAAAACAAAACAAGCAACAAAAATAACGGTAGTGGAAAGGAAAACTACTAAACTGCTTCCTGAAGATATCAGTCGGGAAGTTTTTTTTTTGTATTGCCATATAGAGCTTGGTAAGATATGTTTCTTTGATAATTTCAAAAACTCAGAAATTGGTTGAATTCGGAAGGGAAGTTGTTTCCTCTCCTTCTTTTTCTATTACATAAATTGAAATAGAGAAATTGAAAAGAAAAAATGTCACATTCAAGGATTCGTGTAACTGTCCAACAATTAAATGAGACATTGAGAGTCAAGGGACACAAGCTTTCCTGCTCATTCTGACTAAGTTAGGAACCCGCGCGGTGCTCGAGAAAATGGGATGGAGACCTATGTAGTTCTCGCCTTCGGAAGCACTAATTTGCGGGAACTACCAGGGCTAGTGGAATATCTCTTTCCACACCAAAAGGATGTAAATACAATATAATAAAGCCAGGTCATATATGCTGTAGAGGATTTTATGAAACGGTATGAGGTCAAACTTCGTTTGGAATTTAGTTTTCGTTTTGGAAGCGTTTTGGAAACTGAATACTGGCTTGGATTTTCCGGGAGAAATGAACCCTTGGTACCTCGTTCGATGGTTATGAAGTCTCAGAGAGAGGTTTAATTACCCAAGTTTGAGGACCTGGGGATACAACATGGCTGAACAAGTAGGGAGGGCATTCTTAAAGCAGCAGACGATCAACCTTAATAGTAAGGCTCGCATATTAGTTGGAAAAAAGAAAGTGCCACGATATGTTCGTAATATTGGACTTGTTTCAAGACTCCACATGAGGCTAGCCAGGGCACTTACATTGACAAAAAATGCCCATGGACCGGTAACTGTGCCATCCGTGGAAATATTCTGACTGGTGTGGTGTTGAAGAACAAAATGACGAGAACGATCGTTGTTCGTCGCGATTACCTTCACTCCGTCAAGAAGTACCGTCGTTTCGAGAAACGCCATAGGAACGTGCCAGCTCACTGCTCGCCCGCTTTCCGAGACATCGCCCCTAGAGACGTGGTTACAATCGGAGAGTGTCGCCCCCTTTCGAAGACGGTCCGGTTCAATGTGCTGAAGTTCTCCAAGGCTGGGTCGAGACGAAAAGAGGATTTGCCAAGTTCTAAATGGGTTATCACTCTTGCTTATTGTTGATGAGCTTCGCTCGTAATTTTTTGGAATGTTAAATCTTGAGAATGAAGTATATTATGACTCAAAGACAGTCCCCGCAGAAAAGCTGCCCTAACGAACTCATTACTAACCGAAAACATCCGGTAAATTTTTAGCGAACGGTGCCACATATTGTTTATTGGATTTTCTATTTCAATTTCATTTTTATGAGATGTGTTTATAGTTCAGAGCTCCAAAATTTTTGTTTCAGACCGTCATCTGCATGCTTGTGCCATCTGTCATCATCTTCTCATCCAATGTTTTCGTCATTTACAAGCTCAACGCTCACATCAGGTAAATCATTCTTGAAATATGGCTATCGAAAGCATCAGGGAACCTCCTACTTTTTTACCCTCATCTCTATCACTTTCTAAAACACTTTCAACGTGGCCGGATCGAGCAAAATGTAAGCAAAATGATGAAGGTTGGTGTTAGTCCATTCCCACGCAAGCGCCACGCATTCTATTTCTACGGGATATCGTAAGGCTATTTGCAAGCGTACTGGTACCAATTAACCGACCCTAAAGAGTGGTTAGGCTTGCCTGGCTGGTTCAGGACGCGAACCATGGATGTCGATTGGGATCCAATCGACAGCCGACACCTCCGACTTTGCTAGACGCACTGTCATGATTGGCCCTGAAGTTTATTTATCTATTTATTTGGGTTAGTGGTAGCGTAGTCGCACTGGCTGTCGCGTGCATCGAGTCCCGGTTCCTGTTTCGGATTCCCCGCCCAGGCCAATCGTGCCATACACCCCTCCGGGGTCGGTGATTTGGAACCAGAACTTGTCTGGGAAGGATGCATCACTGACTCCTTCATCGGCTAGCCACCGCAATTCATTGCATGGCCAAATACCCATTCAAATCGCCTCCACGACATCCCGTAGAAGTAGAATGCGTGGCACGTCCTAGAAACGTCGTCCTTTATCCTTTGACCTTATTTATTTATTTATTTATTTAACCAAAACATAGCTAGGATCCTTTTCTATAAAGACGGAGATGGTGGAAAACTAAAACTAACTGGATTGTGATAGAATAAAAATATATAAAAGAAAAATAGAAGGAAATTGAATGGAGGAAGAAATAGAAAGATAAGGTAGGATAGGGTAAAAGAGATAGAATTGTGTTTAACTAAAAGCCAATATGTGAAGCTTTGACTATAGGATAAAGAATATAGGGCGGCGTTACTCAATCCCTTTTGGGATGCGCCGCATTTTCTACTTCTACGGGACGTCGTGAAGTCGATTTGCATGCGTTTCTGGCCATACTATGTATGAATTGCAGTGGCCAGCCGATGAACAAGTCAGCGCTTTATTTTTCCCAGACAAGTCCTTTGCCAGTTCACCGACCTGTAAGGGATGGAAGGCTGACCTGGGCGGTAAATCCGAACCAAGAAGCTGGTGTCGGGTGCACGCAACAACCGTCACCTCCTCCGATTGAGCTACACACGCCCGTCCTGTCTATAGATGCTATGTTAATTGTGTCAATGAGTTCTTGTCACAAAAGTCGTACTGTATTTCCAGGAAGTACCCAAGTTCTCCGGCTGTGTCGTTCAATACACCAGAAGCAGAAGCTCCAATGACATCGGCAACGTCTTTACAGAGTCAGACGTTGAAGAGCTACACACGGTTGGTGATCTTTAGGGTTGAAACATGCCGTTATTCATTCACCATTGGCCTTTTCTAGCGTCTCGCTTGGTCGGCTGTCGTCGCATTTCTCCTTGGATCTCGAGAAGCCCAAGAAGAAATCAAAGAGAGGTTGGTTTTGTGGTCATAAGTACTCTATAATTTGCGTATTGGTAGACAACAACAAGGTACATAATGTCGTCCAACATTCGAATGCGTGGCGCATTCGAACCATAAGATTCTACAAATACCTTGAAATTAGGTTTTGTTTTTATTGTGTTTCTATTTGTTCTATTTTTTGCTTAAGTTTTCGATCGTAAAAGATTGCAAGGAAAAGGACTCTGTTGGCCAAACCGTCTTCAGGATGCGCCGCAAATTTTACTTCCTCAAGCTATCAAACTTTCGGGATACAATGAACCGCTAAGAAATCTAGTGTTCTGCATGTCCCAGACAACTTTAGTTAAACCAACCTACAAACGAGATATGGAAGACTTATGTAGCCTGCGCAGAACTCAAACCTTGAATCAGGTTACCGTACCTGCGAGAGCAGAGTTCTCTAACCCACGGCGTCCTAAAATTTCCTTAGATTTGGCGTTATATGGGGCGTATCCTCACAGATATGTAGCTCTTCAGCCAAAGTACTTAAAGAGCGGTGGAAGCTCCTCTGACCAGGAATGGTGCAACATCACATTTATACCACTTTCACGTCACATTGGACACTTCTCACGTCATATTGGACACTTTTCGAAATAAACTGGACACTCTTCCGAGCCTACGAGTTTTGAAATCAGAGCAAGTTCTTCAAATTGGAAAATTTCTGTATTTCTTTTTTATATTAAATTAAAAATTTTCCGAAGAGCTTAGAATATGTTTAATTTTTTTAGTATGATTTTTTAAAGCTTCTTGTTTCTATTTATTTTGCTTTTTATATTGCTTTATTGCATTTTTGTTTATTAAGTTTTTAGTTCAATAATTCACCAACGTGAACAGATTGTATGAAATCTTGTAACATTTTTATCTTTGAAAATAATGGTTTAAAGCTTGTATTGAAAAGAAGGATGGGAACATTTTTAATGCCAAGAAAGTGATTGCACCATGCCCTCGTCCGAAACGTTGTGATTTTTATTCGATTGATAGCAAAATTTCTGCTCGCCTGGAGTTACACACTTCTAAATTAGGAAACAAAACCCGTTTTAAACGACACAAATATCCTCGCTTTGATGTCTTATATAAGCAGTATTTACACTATCAATCAAATAAAAGTCGCGAAAAAATTTTCGAGTGCATGGCGCGATCTGGTCTTTAAATCCGTTATATTATAGCTGCTTTGCTGCGCTTTAAAAAGGAGATTTAATTTATTTTTATGTCCGAAAATAAAGAATTTATTCGGTTGTTTAATATTATTCATTGGGGCAGCTTAACTAAAAATTTCAAAGAAAGTAAAGAAATCAAAACCTAAATCAATTTTTCCTTGAACAAAGAGTTATTATAACCTTTTTGGAGAGGCTTTAGTTTAATGCAGAAGAAGCTCATTTTGATTTGGAACAGTTTCCTTTGACATCAAGATTCTTAGGCTAACTTCAAACAGTGTCCAATTTGACGTGAAAAGTGTCCAATTTGATTTGAAAATGTTCAGTTTGATTTGAAAAATGTCTAGTTTGACGTGAAAATTCTAGGTAAGCCTCTTACCGATGTTTATACATTCTAGGCCTCCGATACACGGACGTGCAGCTCACTCGATCACTGATGGTCGTCACGTGGGTGTTCATCGTGCTGAACATGCCCAACTACGTCTACCGAATGGCCACCAATATTCTTGGAGTTGACAATCAGGTGAGTGACTTTCTGCTAAAAATCTCTTTGCATTAGAGCGTTCTTCTCCAGTGATAGTCCAGGCTTTAATTTAGACGGCTATCATGCAGAATCTGTCACTCCTTGCTCATTTCCTATTGTATACACATCACGCCGTGCTCTTCTACTTGTACATTTTCTACAGGTATGATTTATCGTTTTATTAGAAACTACCACTGCGTGTCAAACTCCTGAAGAAGGTGCTATGCTATGATAGTAAATTACGAGCTAACTCACACTCTGAAGCAAGCTTTTCGAGCGATATGTTTCAGAAAGCTTCAAGACTTCTAAATACTTTAGTCTGTGGTGTTAGATTTTTAAGAATTTTCAAGGTATGTAGCCAAAAGCTCTCAAAGGTCTTCCTTAGCATTCTGGCTGGTGCTCTTCACCTTCAATAGCGGAGTTTTACATATTTTATTTCCACTCCAAAGCAATAGATGTATTTTACGAGTTTTGGTTAGCAGTGCTGGTTTTAATTTTTCAGAAGTTTTTTTTTCGAGATTCGTTTGGGGTGTAATAGGTTAGCACCCTTTCCGAGAAGCAGAGGGTGTGGGTTCGAAGTCTCGCCCGGCGCAAGACCCCTGATCGCTGAAGAACATCTTATAACAATAAATATAACTCTGCTTAAGTGCTTTGTACTTCTTTAAAGCTTTTTTTATCAAATTTTATTGGCTCTTTCTAGAATTTGCATTTGCAATTTACTGTTTTTAGCCCTCAGATGAAACGCCGACTTCGTCCGACAGCGATGAAACTGCTCGAGTGCTACTGTTTCAAGCCGACTGGTGACTATCCAGACCACACCTAGAAGGCCGAAACGTCCATCTCCAGCACTTCTAAAGGTATGCTGAAAAGTCTTCGATCTTCCTCAGTATTTGCTTACAAGATCTGCCTTAGAAACATAAAGGATAAAGGATAATGGACATCCCTTTCTGGGGTGCGTTACGCACCCTACTTCTATGGGATGACGTGGAGGCGATTTAGAGTGCGTATTTGGTTCATGCAATCTGCGAAATGTGATTTCAAGTCGATGTAGAAGTCAGTGGTTTATCCTTCCCAAGCAGGTCCGGCACGAATTCACCGACCCCGGAGGGATGGGAAGGAGGAGGATTAGTTTGCCTGGGCGGGAACCTGGCAAGGGTGCAGGTATAGGCAGTGTAGGCGTGTGAGCGTTGCGTAGTCGGAGCAGGTGCCTGCTGTCGGGTGCACCTGATACCACGATGCTGGTTCGGATGCCAAGCTAAGCCTATGCCCAACTGACATTGATTAAGCCGTCGCGTCACTATTCCATGACGAGGCTGTTTACATAAGTTGATGTTTGTGAAACTCGACGAGGCGATTAACCGCTCAACATTTATGTCCCTGAAATGATGACTTCAGTAGATCTAGCTTCTCAACCTGCTTTGAGGGACTTCTAAAACATGTGTCCGTTGGTTTAAAAATTCGTCGAAGAACAAATCGTGGCGCGTCTTAAAACTCATTGACTATCAGCTTTCATTTAAAAGCAACACGAACACGAATCTGTTTGAAGATTATCAACGTTCCATTTCATAGAGCATCTATGTTTAGCAGCTTCATTCCTTTGAAAAAATTCGAAAATTTCTGGCAAGTATAACAAACGAAGAAAAAGAAAAAGCATTACTTACTTTACTTTGATACTTTGATGGTCCTTTTGTCGGCTGGAGGTCTTCTCAGCGGGGACCACAACTCTTCCAGACTGCTCGATCTCTGGCTGCTTGCATCCAGTGAGGCAGACTCCGCTCTCTGAACGATCTTGAGAATGAGTCTGCCCATCGCGTTGGCGGTCGTCCCAGTGGTCTCTTATGGTCTCTCGGGAGCCATTTTGTGACCCGGACACTCCATCTATCGTCCTTTCGTCGAAGCAGGTGTTCGGCCCAGCGATAATTGGCCTTCTTCATGTACTGGAGCGGGTCTGCTAATTGCGACTTCTCCCGTAGCTCTGAGCTTCGTAGGCCTTCTTGCCATTGCTGACGAAGGCTTGTCCTGAGAAGACATCTCTCCAGTGCACGATGCGTAGTTTGCATCGCTCTGGCGATTGTCTTGTTGTCGGGCCAAGTTTCCGTCGCGTAACACATCGCAGGCAGTACAGAGGCGTTGAATATCGAGGCCCTGAGGTCGGAATCCTTGACCTGATCGGTGACTTCGCGAATCGAACTGAAGGCTGCCCATGCTGCGCGTCTCCTGCGGGCGATTTCAAGAGCGAGGTCGTTATCCATGTTCAGCTCTCTTCCCAGATAGACGTTGGAGTCGACCTGTTGCAGAGCGACTCCATTTAACCTTACGAGTCCCGTGTCACACCACTGGTTGACCATAAATTGTGTTTTGGACATATTCATGTCCAATCCAATCTTCATACCTGCCACATTGAGCTCGTTCAGCATTTCCTCGACTTCTGCCGTGCTGGTAGAGATGAAAACAATATCGTCGGCGAAGCAAAGGTTGCTGATCCGCTTACCGTCGACAAGGTAGCCTTTATCGTCCCAGTTCAAGTCTTTCATGGCATCCTGGAGTGCCGCTGTGAATAGCTTGGGAGAAATCGTGTCTCCCTGCCGTACTCCTTTCCCGATAGGAATTTTAAGCTTTCGATCGAACAGCTGGATGGTAGTCGATGTGTTCGAGAAGCATTCGTCGAGAAGTCGGATGTAGGGCGATGGTATACCAGCGTGCACAAGTGCGTTCAAAACGGCGTTGATTTCCACAGAGTCGAACGCTTTCCTGTAATCCACGAAGAAAAGGACAAGTGGGAGGTGGTATTCGCGGCTCCTCTCGATGAGCTGTGAGACAGTCTGAATATGGTGCATGGACGCGAAATCCTTGCGAAACCCTGCTTGCTCCACTGGATCATACTCATCCAAGCAACGCTCCATACGATTAAGCAGTATCTTGGTGAAGATCTTGTACACAACTGAGAGAAGACTGATGGAACGATAGTTGTTGGTATGCTTCTGCTGACCTTTTTCGAAGATTAGAACTGTTTTCGACTCCTTCCATGAGTCCGGAATCCTACCAAGTCGAAGGTAGTGGTTGAAGTGCTTGGCAAGAAGTGAGCAGAGGGTACTGCCACCCGCACAAGGAAGGTCAGCAGAAATGCCGTCCGGTCCGGGAGCAGTGCCTGGCTTCATCCTTCTTATGGCATGAGCAACTTCTGATTCCAGAATGGGAGGTACTTCCTCAGCTGGTGGCATCAAGCATTTCCGGACAGTGATGGAAGAACGGAACAGATCTGTGTAGAATTCTTGAACGATGGCCTCCATTGCTCTTCGAGACGTTTGCGTTGTTCCATCCTAATCCACAAGGGCTGACATTATTGCCTTCTGATCGCAGAGATCTCGTTTGCAGCGCTTTATGCTTGAACCTTTCCCAGCGGCTTTTAACAGCTTCAATCTTCTGTAGGCTTGAATGAACTCCTTCACTGCAATTCGACAGGCCTTCGAGATAGTGACTTTTTCCAGATGGGAAGCGTTAGGATCCAGTTTAACAGCTCTTCTTTGCTCCAAGAGCTTAATCGCATGTGCGTTGAGTCTTGAAGCAGACGGTGATGTGGCTTCGCAAGAGCTGCTAGCACATTTCAACAGTCCTCTGGAGAGAAGGTCGTAGTCTTCCGATGGATCTTCAAGAAGATTCCAATCATACGACTTTATTGCATATTCCAACTCCTCAGACTTGAATGTGGGGATCCTCACCGGTGCCGGTTTATGAGTGTCACGCTTGAACATCCTCTTTTTGAGAGTCAGCTTCCCACGGACAAGACGGTGATCCGAGCCGGTGTCGAATGAAGGCAGCACGGAGACGTCGAACAGACTCCAGCGTCTGTTTCTAAGAACATTGAAGGGGAAAAAGCATTATTAATGAAAAATGAAAAATGAAAATTTTACAGGCACTTCGCCACTCATATACAAGCTATATTTCCAATAGTGGGAAAATTTTCTACTCTTTGCATAAAAGGATAAAGAATAAAGGACGGCATCACTCAATCCCTTTTGGATGCCCCACGCATTGCACTTCTACGGGATGTCATGGAGGCAATTCTGAGTGTGCATTTGGTCCATACAATAATCTGCGGCGGCCAGCCGATGGATAGGTCAGCGGTTTTTCCTTCCCGGACAAGTCTGGTACCGATTCTTAGACCGCGGAGGGGTGGAAGTGAAGGGTTGGTTGGCCTGGGCGGGAATCCACCGCCGAACCATAAATGGAAAATCGGATGCACGTGAGAGCCAGTGCCTCTTCCGACTGCGCATCGAGCGCATCTTAGATAGATGACTCGAAAGAACTAAAACGCATTGCGTAGCCACGAAGCTTTAGTCTTTTTTTGTCATAGTAGGATTTTCAGTGGCTCTCAAAGTAACCAACCCAAGATCTAGGCCAAGTACGTATTCAAATTACCTCTATGATGTAACATAGAAGCACAGTGCGTGGCGTATCCTAAACAAGTATTGATCGATGAAGCGCTATCCGTATGGTTCTGCTCCTTTTTTAAAGAAAAATTTTAAAAGCATCTTCATGTTTCACAGATACCAAAAGTAGATGGATTTTTTACAGGTTCATCATGCTTAGTGTTCGATCGAACGAGTTCAGCACTACGGGTTCGGCAAGGAATTTCATCGATCTCAGCGGCTCTCACATCTTCCTCCCATTTAAGCTCATGGAATTCATTTTCAAACACGACTCGTTACGCTTGTGCATATAGGTACCAATTGCTTCTTCCGCACTTATTGTTACTAAAGTGTGATAAATAAAGTGGTTTCGTCACCTCTAATAAAGCATTATGATACTCCTTTTATTCTGAATGAAAATTTATCGTGGACAAGGAAGTTATAAAGTAAAGAAGTTCAACAAAAGTATTAAGCCTCTAGAATATTAAGGAGCGTTTTATTAGCAATTTCTGGTTCACTACGAATGCAGAGGATGCTGTATACTAACTAAATTGCGACGCTTGAGATGGAGCACGGTAATGTTCGTTTCTACCGTTCAACGAAGATGAACTGGCACAGAGTTTTGCACTGAAAATAGCACTTTCAAGATTCCTCATTGTAAACTAAGCAAGATATGAAGGAAACGCATATAAGCTAAGATTGGCATCCGTCAATGTTCATCCTGATTCCGTATTAGATCTCTGAGGTGCATGTTAGGGCAGGAAGAACAATGGAGTCGAATAGGTGGCCACGGCTAGGACGTTCTTCGTCTTCCTCACGACTTCTTCGACGCTCTTGAAAGACCCCAAGCCGCTCTTTTCCCCCTGCCCAGCTCTGGCACTAGGTGTATCTGGCCACATTGTCTGTGTCCAGATACACGTAATTGGAGCACTCGGAGATGTTCATTCCGTTGAGTGAGAATGGGGCATCAGAAACTTGTCCGTTCCTCATGAACATCGTCTTCGTAAGATCCAGCTGCAGTCCAACGTTCCCACATACACGATCGAAGTCGGCCAGCATTCGCTCCACCTGGCTGATGCTCGGTGTTATGAGCACGATGTCGTCAGCGAAGCGAAGATGGTGCGAGTAGGAACGCCCTGAGTGAGCAGGGCTTCGAGGACCGCTTCAGTCTCGACGGAGTCGAATACCTCCTTCAGGTCGATGAACGTAAAGCTCAGCGGCAGCTTGTACTCTCGCGACACTTCGATGAGCTTCGTAATGGTGTGAATGTGGTTGATCGTGCCGAATCCTTTCCGAAATCCTGCTTGTTCGCGTGGCTGTCCTTCGTCCAGCATTCTGCTGATCCCATTCAGGATGACTCGAGAGAACAGCTTGTAGACTACGGACAGCAGGCAGATCGGGCGATAGTTGCCAATGTCGTGCACGTCTCCCTTCCTGTACAGCAGGACGGTCTTGTTGGTCTTCCACTGAGATGGAACCATGCACTCCGACAGGTAGCGTGTGAAGAACCGCGCCAAAGTGTTGATGAGCGTTGGAAGGAGGTTCTTCAGGTGTTCGAGTCTGATCCTATCGGGAGCAGGTGCTGTAGGTTTCTTCACCGGCGAGATGGCGTGTCGGATTTCGGAAGAGAGTACAGAAAGAACGACGTATCCATCCTGCGGAAGATGGCATGGGGGGGAAGGTAGACGTGGCTATCGAAAAGATTCATGTTACCTTATAACGTCTCGTAAAAGTAGCGGTTGACGCATCTCTTACCGAGACTGACTAGTGTAGTCTATTGACATTTATTTTTATACTCTTTTAAAGAAATTTTGAAGGGGCGCGCTTGGAAGGAGGGAGTGGTTCAGATGTACGACTGGATGAGTTTTGCGGTCGGCACGTGTCTATGCCAACGAGTATTCCAATCCCCCGAACTTGGTGAATGACTCCTGGGCTACTGGCTTGGGAAGGACAATACTCTGATATGTCTGGACACCTCACAATCAGAGGTAACGGAGAAGCTGCTGGCTTGGTTCTAAAATACTTCCATGCTACAAGAACTCCAGGATAATGTGAGAGCCAGACAAGAAATGATCCTCTAGCAGCTCCTCTGTCTCACAAGATTCATAAAAATGGAATGGTTTATTGATCTAGCATGCAAGACCAGCTTTTCCATAGGAGCCGAATGATCCACTCTCGGGGAACGCTCGATGGACTTCCTTCGAAATGCTGATTGGCACTGAAACAGGGCAAATATGAGGTAGTAGGTTTCATTGGGCTGTACAGCAAGCTATCAAGAGATTCCTTACCTGTTGTGGTAGGTCTGCTAATGCTCATGGCTTCGGTTTCTTGTCGAATACGGTCGTCGTTGATGGTGATCCTCGGTAAGGTCAAAGGAGCGTAGGTTTTTGGTAGAATGACGTCGTAGGAAGAGCTTGCCTGAAAAGGAGATGCTTGGTGGAAAGGATTAAATAGCGCTTCAAGGAGTCCATTTTTTCATAAAATGTTCAAAATTCTAAAAATAATACTGCTTCGGCTACTTAATTGTGCGGACCTTCAGTTAAAACTAAATTCCAAAATGCCATCCAACACGACATTGACTGATGTCCGGATTCTTGTATTTTCAAGGATTCAAAAGTAGATCAACCAGCAAGTTTAATTACCCAAGTTCGAGGCTCTGAAGAAAGCGACAACGCCGGAACGTAAGCCGCAATAAAGACTTGTACCAATCTTGGTTAAAGGATGGCGTTACTCAATCCCTTTTGAGATGCGCCACGCACTCTACTTCTACGGGATGTCCTGGAGGCGATTTGAATGCGTATTTGGCCATACAATGACTTGCGGTGGCCAGCCGTTAAACAAGTCAGCACTTTATCCTTCCCAGACAAGTCTGGTACCAATTCACCGACCCCGGAGGAATGGAAGGCTTGGTTGGCCTGGGCGGGAAATCCGAACCAGGAACCTGGTAACGGGTACAGGGAATTATAAACTGTTAATCACAATTGCTCCTTAGAAACATTGAAGACAGATTCGAATAAGGATAGCGATAAATGCTCATTAATTTCTTCGAGCTTTCATGATAATACAGTACACCCTAAATATTTTCCCACAAAGATGGCTCTTGGAAAACTTTTTGTTTTCGGAATTTTTGCAGATTACAACTCTAACTCTTATTTAGAACTTACTATGAGCTTTCATTTATTTATTTTTTAACTTTTATTTGTTTTTAATTTTTTCAGCATTTTCTTAAACATATAAGCTGTATGAAGTATCAAATTGTCAATCAAATTCATAAAATGGCCCACCTTCTGGCATTCGTACATATCGTTGGCGCACATGTTGGCTGGAGGACGGTCAGATCGTCGATTGAATGATTTCAGTCCGATGGTGTGCGGCCTTTATAGCCGAAAAAACGCTGCCTCGACGAACTTGGGCGCTGATTAGAAGAAGCGCGTTGAAATGGAAAAATACTGCAGTCGCTTATCGCAACCCACGCTGGAAAACCGACACCCGATGGACAACTGCGAAGAGCACCGATATTCATGCGTTAAAGAACCTCGAATCAAGGTGCAAGCTGTTGGAAGCAGAACAAGTGAATCCCTGACAGGCTAGGATGAAGAAAGATAAAGATTGGCATTCTGAATAGAAATTCAGGCCGGAATTTTCGTGAGGCTGGAGAGAACTAGAGCAGCAGCTATTCTTAAGGTGTCGGCGGCAACTGCACCGTTCGCTTCGATGACAACATCTTGCTTATAACACCGAGCGTCAAGCGGAGCGAATTCTGGTGTATGTGGGAACATTGGACTGCAGCTGAATCTTATGACGATGTTCATGAGGCACGAACAAGTTTCTGAAGACCCATTCTTGCTCAACGGAAAGGAAATCTCCGAGTGGTCCAGCTACGTGTATCTGGGTCGCGAAGTCAACATGGCCAACGACCAATAGTGCCAGAGCTGAGCAGGAGGAAACGAGCGGATTGGGGGCCCTCCAGGAGCGTCGAAGAAGTCGCGAAGAAGACGAAGATTGTCCGACTTTGTGTCCATCTAATCGACTCCATTGTTCTTCCTTCCCTAACGTAGGCTTCAGAGACCTGGGCCATACGAAAGCAGGACGAACACGCGATCGGCGTCGTGCAGCGTGGAACCGTGAGGAGATGCTCGGAGTGACAAGACTCACGCAAGTGAGAGAAGGCCTCCGGAGTTCCGAGCTTCGCCGACCCTCGAAGATCAAAGACGCTGTCGTATTAATCGGCCACGTAAAGCTTCGCAGACACCCGACGAGAGCAGTCACTGACTGGATTCCGCTGGATTTCAAGAGAACACCAGGACGCCCACCAATGCGTTTGTCGGACTTGTTCGTGACAGCCCTGAATGACCGATGTTACGCTCTTCGTGTTCCTCGAGCGAGGACGATCCTCTGGAGCACTCTGGCACGCGACAGGGACGAATGGAAGCGCTACTGGCGCCCGCTCGAGCAACTCGATGATCAACGAAACGACAGGTGATACAGGTGATTCTCAAAGTGTATTAGGTTGTTTAAAGAGTTTTCCGCCAATTTTTTCGCTCTTTCAATACATTCCACGATTATTGTACCTTATATATGCACCGTTATTAGAAACGAGATGCAACACAACAATTTTGTCTTCGTTTTTCTTGTGAAGAAGGCTAAATATACATTTTATGAACAGCCAAATATTTCAGTTTTTATTATCTCGGAGCTTTCATTTCATTATGGAAGATGCTAAGGATGCCTAGCTTGATATAAAGGGTCCAATTTGGCTTGAAAAGTGTCCAGTTTGATGTGAAAATTGTATAAAAACACACAGACAAAGAGGTTCCCTCTTATTTCGTAGGATAGTGGATGGCTTTTCGGAAACTTTTCCTTAAACTAGACTCTCATTTCACGACGTCTTTAGCACGTCTTCTGAATCCGGACTCTAGTTCAGTGAGGTTCGCGATTTCTCTCCTGAATCCGTGCCCGACGTCTGTGACACATCTAGGAACCATTGAGCAATAGGCACTCCATTTGCTACTCTTTCGAGAGGAAATTCGTGCCAAGCACAACGTTTCGTGCTTTTCACATGGCCGCTTATCAGAAGTGCTGATCGCTTTCGCTTCTACGCGATCGGCACGACTTTTGACCGGCCGAAATGATCGGAGGTTCTTTGAATACGCTGCCTTTCTATAATACTTTTCAAGGTGCAGGTTATGGGTTATGCATATACCAAGCAAGGTGCAGGGCCACGACTTCATTTTGCCTTTTATTTAGATGCAGGATGTCGTGCACTTTTATGGAAATTTAGGCCGGCGCAACCAATTAGGTTGTAGG
The DNA here is from genome assembly GCA_947359475.1 of Heligmosomoides polygyrus bakeri. Lineage (NCBI taxonomy): Eukaryota > Metazoa > Nematoda > Chromadorea > Rhabditida > Heligmosomidae > Heligmosomoides > Heligmosomoides polygyrus. The sequence continues at coordinate 93,630,222 of OX375868.1, read as the reverse complement.
GAAAGTGAAAAGTTCTGGCTGTCTTTCACTTTTAACATCAAATGATATGCCTAGTGTCACCCGCGTTATGAAAAAAATAATATCTGATCAAAATTTATCAATTAAATTCTTTCCTTTTTTCGTTGTCCACCGGAGAACCGATAACTAGTGCACTGCTTTGATTCCCAGGCCTTTTTTTTTAAATTTTCCTCTTTGTGTATGTTAATTGTGGATCTTATTCAATTTGTAATTGCTTATGCTTCCATTGTAACCGCATCTTGGTGTGCACAAATAAATAAATAAATAAATAAATAAATAAATAAATAAATAAATAAATAAATTCTGAAAATAGTCATTACTTCGTTCATTGCAAACTAATTCACTTAAAGTGAGAACCGTTACACCTGGCGTATCGCTGCCAATAAAACCCGCAAAAGCTAGACCTTAAAGTTGTGAGCAGTTGTACATTTAGAGCTCGCGAAAAATAGGAAAGTATTTTTGCGCTGCTCTTGTACACAACAGCTGCCCAAGAAATACGAGAAAATAACTGTGTAAAAGCAGCATATAAAAAAATCACAAAAATCAAAAGCAGCTGTCTACTGCAGATCCTCTTCTTCCTTCTCAATCTTGTCTCATTTTGTGCCTGCAATTATGCAGACAAATAGCTGCCATTACGTGTGCTGTTTCAACTTTGCTCCTGACTGATGTTTCTGACAATGGCGCGTATATTGTGACGTTATAAATAAAAATAAATAAATAAATAAAATCTTACAACGTTCGTGCCGATGAATTTAGGTTATCGCTCGCAATGATGGTAGTAACTTTATTTCCAGAGCGAGGCATATTTTTTGCAGATTTTCGTACTTTGTTCTCATTTTTTCATCCCGATGTTCTGCCCTAAACTACTACTATAATAGCTTGCATCCTATTAGGTAGGCAACTAATTTCGTGGACTCTTAAGAATCTTCAGCAAAGGCATTTATTAACAAATTTATATAATAGGATAACAAATGACAATCTATAAATAAAATATGATCCCTCGGAACGCAGAAGTGCTTCCCAAATATCAGGTAGCTGGTCTATCCCACGGCCATAGACTTATTGTGCTTTCAAGGCCAGGAATCTTTGGAGGTGCATTTTGACCCGGTTCACTTTAATAAATCGTCTTCCAACCAAGAAGTACTGCACCGAAGTAAAGATGTGGTAGTCACTCGGCGCAAGGTCTGGGCTGTAAGGTGGATGCGTTAGACGCTCCCAGTCAAGGTCTTCTATTTTTTGAGGCGTCCGGTTCGCCACGTTCCCTCCGTTTGGTGCTGTCAAGAAAGTATTAACTTCTGGGAGCTCATCAAGAACGGTTCCAGCATTGATGATGGAATCTACTCTTCCCAACCTGGGCTGCGCAGGCTGAACTCTGCTAGAATCGGTTCAGACCGATTTTCAGAAGCGGAATTATCTATCAGCAAGACAACGCCAGATCACACGTCGCGAATCGGAAGCTTCTAAAAATCGAAGACTTTGGCTGGGAGCGTCTAACTCACCCACCTTACAGTCCAGGGTGTGCGCCAAGTGACTAGTACCTTTATAGCCCGCTGCAGCACTTCTTGGTTGGAGGGCGATTTATTAATGTGGACGAGGTCAAAAGGCACCTCTAAGGATTCTTGGCCTCAATAGCACAAGAATTCTACAGCTGTGGGATGGGCCAGGTAGGTGATAAATGGGAAGCAGTCCCGCATTCCAGCAGATCTTACTTTGATTGAAAACTGTTATTTGTTATTTGTTTATGAACACTTTTGTTGAATGCGCTCGAGATCCCACGAAATTAGTTGCCAACCTAATAGATACTGTTGTGACCTATGTCAGCAGCAGATCATTAAATATCAAAAGAATCTTTTGAATGTTACCTAAAAACTTCGCGATAGTTGAAGATAACTAATTTCTCCACAAGTCCATTGCTAGCCATCTTCTGTTGCTGTCCATGTCCCGTTCCTTATAAAAAACAACTAGCATTTCATAAAAATGTCCCATTTTCTCTGACCAGAAAATACAGAGGTCGTTGGCACGCGCCAGATCGTAGAGTTCAGACTAAGAGAACTTCTTTCTTTTTCCTGTGCAAGCAAGCGTCTCAGCAGGATAAATAGAGGATAAAAGACGGCGTTACTCAATTTCTTTTGGGATGCGCCACGCATACTAATTGTGCGGATTGTTGTGGACGCGATTTGAATGCGTATTTCGTCGTACAATGACGTGCGGTGGCCAGCCGATGTATAAGTCAGCGCTTTATCCTTCCCATACAAGTCCGTTTCCAATTCACTGACCCAAAAGGATAGAAGGCGGATAACCCGGATCAAGAACGTGGTGTCACGCGAAAGCCACTCTTCCGGGAAGAAGTCTGGTACCAATTCATCGATCCCGAAGGAAAGGAAGGCTTGGTTGGCCTGGGAGGAAAATCCGAACCAGGAACCTGGTGTCGGATGCACGCGACAGCCGGCATCTCTTCCGACTGCGCTGCACGCATCTCACAGCAGTAAATAATACCTAAAACCTTGAGCTAAATCAAGGAAACAATGCTTTGGATTTGCATCAACATACTGCTTCTCCCGGCTACGTAAGTCAATTCCTGTCAAGGTTTTCGGTTATTTTAAAGTTCTTTATCTCTATTTGAAGGTGTCCTATGCCAGTACTTCATTGCTGATTTTTTAGGCAATTGCTTCTAAGTATAGAATCTAAATTGTAATTTATTTATTTGTTCATTTATTTCTTGATTTAGGATTAATTGTAATTTAGTTCCGTTATCGGGTTTCCGAGATTCAAGCCATAAAGCTCCAACCTTCACAACAACAACATTAAAATCGAGCTTTTCTGCTGTCATATAAGGTGGCAAACATCAGATTTTAATCTTGTATATTTCATGTTTGTTGAAAACAACATAGCTTTATTTAGGTAAGGGTAACGAAATTTCTTTTCAAGTCGTGGAGTAAAATACCGATGCAATGGGGGAATATTTAAAGCATTAAAATTGAAAAAATTTTCCATACAACCTAATACATATGGTGACGGTTAGGAAACTTCGTAGAGATTTTTAGATTCGACTGCCATTGAACAAGTCAAGTCAACAGCAGTGGTGCTGGATCTTGTGAAACAGTTTATCCCAGCAGAGCCTGGTGAAGACGAAGAGAGTTCTAAAAGACTCGCTGTTTCCTTTCTTTTGTTTTAAGAAAACATCGAGGTGTTTGCTAAAGTCGTTAAATTCATTATTTGCTAGTGAAGGAATTTAAGCAGAGAATACTTAGTTTGTGACATTATCGGACTTTCTGAAAGACTACAGTATCTGCATTTTTATTATTCTCCTCCATTATCGCACTGTGTTAGAGGAGATTGATTCACCAAACCTTTTGATCACCGTGAATACATGTCGGTGAAATGGAGACGCTAGTCCATAATCACCGAAAACCCGCAGTCAGCAAGACGCTCTTGCCGTCCGATATCGCCCTGTTCCTTTCGATAAGCTTTCACCTGGGCAGTTCTTCCTCGGTCATTCTTCTTGCAAAAAAAATTCGCGGGACCCTTTCTGGTAGCAGTATATTAAAGTGCGGAACCACAAGGATGGGTGTTATCGCCCATACTGTTAAACATTCATACTTCGGAAATACCGGAAATGTTGAGAAGTCTTGTGATTGTGCCATGTATGCAGATGATGTGTTTTAGGTACTCAAGCTCATTTATGGTGCTGATGACGAATTATGTCTTCAGACGCGAATCAAATTATTAGTTGCCTGGTCGAAGCAATGGCAGCTCGGTCGAAAAAATCGTGTCACACATGGTTTGCCTGCATCTTCGCACCGCTGTAACTTTCTCCACTCTTAAGCTACGTCACTATGTTTCAACGCGGTTCTTGAATTTTCTACTGCCTACAAAATCCACAACTTGCAGCCGGAAAGAATTGAACTTGACAGAGTTATTGCGCTCAGAACATGCCCGCGGTGCAATTTGCGAGCTGTCGCGCACAGTCGATTGATAGGTTCGATCCTATATACATTGTGCACGGCGCATTCCAAAGACACGCTACAGTCTTAGAGCATTTCCTGATTTTCTAAGTAGGGCAGCTGCAAATTTGTGATAAAACTCCTCAAACGCTCACTCTACAAGCTGCCCCCCTCGACTGATAGGTTCGATAATATATGCATTGTGCACGGCGCACTCCAAAGGCTCGCTGGACAGTCTTAGAGCAATCCTTGAGTTGCGCGGCTGCGAATTTATAATAAAACTCCCCAAACACTCCCTCTTCAAGCTGTGGCTCGATCGTTCTACAGGTTGTCGCGCCCACTCGATTGATTCTGTCGGCCTATATGCATTGTTCAACTCTATTGAGATCTATAGGTCATAAGATAGAGCTTGAGCTGCTAAGCTCAAATATATGTTTCTTTTTACAAGTACTTGATTTTAAACAAAGTTATTTAAAAAGGCCGCTTTGGACCGTTCCAAAGCGGCCTATGTTGACCTTTCCGGGATTTCCGGCGATTGAACGGAGGAACATGTCCGGTACTGTACATTCATACATGTATACAAGGTGGTCCACATGAAGTGCTGCGCAGAAAACTATGTATAAAGCTTTGCATAAACCAGCCTAAGAAAAATATACAATCATTCGAAAGACAAGAAAGTTCTACATAACAAATATCTTACATCACTTTCATAATGAGCTCCTCTGGCTTCAATGCAAACGTCCAATCTCTTTCGAAATTTCTTGAGGATGCGCGCCATCATTTCCGGCGGAATTTCGTCCCGTTCCTTCTCTAGAGCTCTTTTTAGCGAATCCAGTAAAGTGTTTCTGAAAGAGCAAGCTTTTTGCTCCAAAACTGGGCAGATGACGTAATTTATAAGATTGAGATCGGGCGAGTTTGAAGGCCAAACAACCTTCGTCTACAAATCCGGAGGATTGGTCTCACATCATTCCAGAGAGTTCTTGGCACCGCGTGCTGGTGCCAATCTTGCGAGAAGCTTCACACGATGTCTTTAGCATCTTCTTCTGCCCAAGGTACTGCTAGGTCCTCCAGGATTTGCTTTTGGTAAATTTCGGCATTGATCTCAATTTCTTTTTGAATGAAAACAAGCTTGATCTTACGCAGGCCCTATATTACGGCTCATACCATGAAGGACGGTGGAAAGTGAGCCCTTAGAACATTGGCTGCTCTTGGAGATCCTTTTGGCAGCAGTTTCCGTAGATTTTGGAGGTGACTGGAGGTGACTCTGTCGGGCCTATATGCATTGTTCAACTCCACTGAGATCTATAAGCCATAAGATAGAGCTTGAGCTGGTGAGCTCAAATATATGCTTCTTTTTACAAGTTCTTGACTCTTAGAAAAGTTGTTTAAAAAGGCCGCCTTGGACCGTTCCAAAGCGGCCTATGTTGACCTTTCCGGGATTTTCGGCGAATAAACGGAGGAACATGTCCGATATATATAGGTCTTGGAAGCCTTGACCAATGGAGTTCTGTTCCTTGCAGAAAGACCTTCAAACATATGAAATGTACGCAGAAACTCTATCCTCCACCGATATTTGACAAGCTTGGAAAAGTCTAATTTGTTGCTTTATGTATAACCTCTCCTCTGTTAATGATATCCACCGATGTAGTGTAGAAACCACCCACTTCGTATGCATGCTGTGAATGTAGTTGACGGAATTCAGCATGTTTCAAACTGAAGTGTTTGACCAGCAATAGTTTTTTGCTCTTTCTCCTATCTTGTTACAAACAAACATCTCCGTGTTAGCATCTACATTGCTTCTAGTCTTTTCTCTCAATGCTTTAGGACTGGCTACGATTTGTAACTAGTAAAGAGCATCAGCAAGTGTTGTTTGTGGGACTCTATGTAACTATAGTGACATACTGAGTGTAGACGATGAAGAGATTACTCGTTTACTTTAGATAGACTTGTAGAGTTCGGTGAGATGGTATAAAGAGCATTGGTCAGAAGGTTACTATTTGTGTTGCACGTTTTCAATGAAGCCCTGTTCTCTCTAATCGCATGATGTGCTCTGAGTGAAGCGAGGGCACTGCAGCCTACGCTTGTTGAACTCCAACGCCATCCATGATTTTGTTCCAATGCCGTCATTTACTCCGTTTATTGCGAGTAGATGTGCGATCGTAAAGCAGTTCTTAATTCCTAGTATCAGGATATCCCACAATATTCCGGGCTATCATGCCATTTTTATTGAAATTTATTACAACAAGATAATAACGAAGGGTAGACAACGATATATTCTCCATATGTGGCCACAACTTTTCTGCAACAATTGGACAGAGAGTTGATTGCAGAAAGAAGCTGGCCTGCTTTGTTCATTCATGTTCATGAAGGCTCCCGATTGCTGCATAACAACAAGGGCTGATATCTGATGAATATGCAGAGTGTGTCACAATTTCAATAGACTTCTTCCTCACTCTCTCCTGCGTTCGCTTCTCTCGATGCTGTCGTGCATTATACATTAACACACAAATAGTATCGAACCTTGGATACTTCTCAAGCAGCTTGCATTTCATTTCTCGCACATCTTCAATGAACAAGTCTGCTGTAATCTTCTGTTCATCCGTTAAAAGCAAGCAGTTCACGACTCCCGCCCGATTGGTTTTCCAGTATGCTTCTTGTCCGTAATGTTGTACATTCCCTTCTGGAACGATTGAACCAGGTTTTACAAGTTGACTTGCTGCAGGCGTGTGGACCTAACAAAGCACGATAGCTTTGTGAGCAGCGTACGCAGCAGGGATGAGCGGATTAACCATTATCCGTTATCCGTTATCCGGTTTCCGGCGGGTTTTGGCCTAAAGGGCTCCGCACACTTCTGCGGCGTTGCCGCAGCCGGCAGCCGGCAAAAGTGGGGCGGAGCCTTCAAGTTGCGGCGCTCCTCCCCACTGTGACGGCCCGTTCTCCGGCGTTGCCGCAGCACGGCGCCGTCGCAGCGAACTCCAGTCGGGACCTACTCGCATAGAAGGAAAGCGCGCTCCGATGAGAGACGCGCGCCCGAATGAAGAACTCAGCTGAGAATCTCCATCGTCATCAGCTCTCCGGCAACGTCAGCTCTCCCCAAGGAAACTAAACTTAGAAAAAGGAAACTAAACAAGCGAAACAGCTAAATCTAACACAAGAACGAAAGAATTCAACCCAGACGTCGCCCGGATCCTCGAGAAATAATCAGCTGATAGCCATAATCGATCTCCTAATTTAAAGGACGCATGTGTTTCCACTTCCTGTTCCCCGCCGCGATCGCCTAGAGCGCAGAGTCTCTGCCTGCGGCATTGCCGCACCGACGGCAACAATGATTTCAATCATTGTTGCCGTCGATGCGGCAATGCCGGAAAAGTGTGCTGGTGCAGGACGGTGCCGGCTGCCGTTGCCGGCGGCCTCTGCGTCCTTGCCCCATGTTGAAGGATAGGGCTGCGGCAACGCCGCAGAAGTGTGCGGAGCCCTTAACCGTTTTGTTGTTCGTTATCCGGCCGAAAATCGCCGGATAACGAACAACAAAATCTGGCTTATGACTGCTTATCATTGGTTGAATTAATTTAGCCTTATGGCTTCTTATGGCTAGTTGAATATAAGGACAATTTTTTAAAAATCGTTTTGTGTTTTTCGCACTAGTAATTGAGATACGTTTGCAGTGCTAGGTTAATGCCTTTTCTTATAGTTAGTTCCTTATGGAATGATTAGGCTAAACTGCCTGCTCATAGCGGATTTTAAAACGCAGAACGCTTCCTTGGTCATTTCTGTTTGTAGGGTTTTCACCGAAATTTCTTCTTGCATAATAGACGATCTCGAAAAACCAGTCGACAGAGGAGGAAGGTATAAACGTTTATATGAATCAACTCATTTTAAAGATGTGCCAGATATTCAACTTCTAGTTCTTTGAAACTACAGTGGCGTCCAAAAGTTTGTGAACGCTTGCATTTTGCGCCAGAACTCCCTTCAAATCAGCTTTAGAAATGGGAAATTTGGATATGTTGTGACAAATAACAAACATTCTTATATCGCATCATCACTGCTGTTCTATATTAGTCCTCTCCATATTTCAAGTATAAAAACGGAAAAACCGTGAAATCTACCACATAGGTTACAACATTTCGGCAACATTCTTTATTACCAAATGCAGGCAAGCTGTACACAGAAACAATGTAGCTGTACTAGTAGCAAGTTGCAAAACCTTTTGCTTTAATTACAGCTTCACATCTCCTTGGCATGGACTCTAGAAGCTTGTTGATCACGTCGGGTCCGATATCTTCCCATTTCTGCCTTAATTGTTCAAACTTTTCGGCCTTGTTTCTTGCTGTGAGACATGCTAAACTTCTAGCAAGGTGTTCCCAAAGGTGTTCGATTGGGTTCAGGTTCGGTGACTGAGAAGGCCACGACATCAGGTGAATTCCATTTGCACTGAACCACTCCTTCACCGTCTTCGAAACATGTTTCGGGTCGTTGTCCTGTTGGAAAATCTACGGCGTTTGGAAGGTATTTTAGCGTATAGAAGCAAAACATTGTTCAAAATCTCCTGGTAGCGTTTGGAGTCCATAACTTCTTGGATGTGGTGAATAGGGCCTGTTCCGTGTGCACTGAAGCATCCCCAAACCATAACGTTTCCTCCGCCATGTTTAGTAGTTGGTAGTTGATACATTCTGTCGTACCTCGCGCCTTTTGGACGTCTAACGTAGTGTGGTCCATCGGATCCAAATAGGTTAAACTTGCTCTCGTCACTGAAAAGCACTTTTTTCCAATCGTCTATCGTCCAGCTCAGACGCTCCTTGGCAAACTGGAGTCTAGCTTTCCTATTCTTCTCGCTGATGAAGGCTTTCTTAACGGGGCGTCGTCCATAGAGTCCAGCACATCTCAATCGACGTTTTACCGTGCTCACGCTCACATCTAGGCTATGGTGAGTAGCTACGGACTTTTTTATATCGACGGCAGTCAGCGACGGGTTACGCCTCGACATCCTCTGGATGTCAAAATCATCTCTAGAGGTCGTAATACGTGGTCTGCCTGACTTCGGAGCATCTTCTGCTGTTCCGGAATGTTTCATTCTTCTGACTATGGCAGCAACTGTCGAAATCCCACATCCGAAAAGCAGTCCTACCTGTCGATAAGAGACTTTTTTTCTGGACGAGTCGAAAAATTGCTTCTCGGACTTCAGCAGGGATATTCTTTCCTCTCGGCATAACGAGGAGTTTGCTAAAGACCACAGTATATCAAAACGCTACTAGATTGGCTTCATAAGAAAATGTATTGATAACTACGCTCAATGCTTTAGCAGCTCACCTTTCACCGTTGCGCGCACGTCTGACTTTGCACTTGCAAAAAATCGATAATAACGAACGTAGATCAAGGGATCGTCATTGCGATCTAATTTGCTACCACATATCCAAATTTCACTCTGTTTGGACCTTTTTGAAGCAAGTTATGTCGAAAAATGCAAGCGTTCACAAACTTTTGGACGCCACTGTATGCTTCCAGTGCTTTCTTTGATAACTTCCTGTGGCTGGTCGATGTACTAGTGCTATGTACCAGTACTTTAATATTTCCAAGTAATTCCCAATTCATCCAAAGGTTTACGGGCAGTTGTTGAACAGTAGAAAAAGTTGTCAAGGGGCTGTGGATCCAATACTGGTATAGAACCTAATTCGTCTGACGTTTTGGCACAACCACCTTCAGAGTTGAACGAGAAAAATAAAGCTTGAAAGAGTACTTGTCCGTGAATCACAGAGGGTTGTAATAGCTTCTTATGTTATTGGAAAGACAAAATGAAGGAGGCACAGAACAACCAGACTGACCATGGCTGTGGAAACAGCCGAAAGGCTGATAAATCACTCTTGGATGAGCATAGATGCTAGTCAATGAGGTGCATGAGTCACGTCTATTTTTAAGCGAAGATGTTTACCAGGTTTTGCCCTGCTTTCGTAAGGACACTCGTTGACCAACGCCTTTTTCATCTTATTTTCGAATCAATACGAAACTTCTGCACTTGAAATGATCATCAAACTAGCAATTCCTCTGCTCTTATCCATGCTCTGAAGAATACGCTTGCGACAGCCGAGATAAGTCTGTTTAACAGCCTAGGCTCCACAGCTTGATGAATTTACTGCCATTCTTCCCAAATACGCTTACAGCAATTCACCTTGTTCGGAGCAATATAAAGAGTTGATCTGGGCAAGAATTAGTGTTGAAGCTGATTAAAGAGTAGACAAAAAGCGACTGTTTTTAATGACTGCCCCACCAACGCTCAGAAAACCCGTAGACTCTATACCTAGCGACTCTATTGCAACTAAAAAATATGAATAAAGGGTATAGGACGACGTTAGTCAATTCCATTGCGGGGTGCGCCTCGCATTCTACTTCTACGGCACGAGGTGGAGGCAGTATGAATGCCCATTTGGCCTATAGAACGACTTACGGTGCCAGCATATGGACAAGTCAGTGCATTATTTTTCTCGGACAAGCCTGGTACCAGCTCATCGAGCTCAAAAGGGTGGAAGACTTGGTTTACCTGGAGGGGAAATCCGAACCAAGAACACTGAATCGCGATAAACGGCACCTCGAACTGCGAAATATATTTGAATGGCCTTGTTGTGCAAAAAGAACGTCCCGTTTCGATCTCGTTTAAAGAAATTTCAACGCGAAAATTATGGGACACCCTAATAGAATTTTAGCAAAACGAAAGCTTCTGAAGGGCATGTGCCAATTGTTGTTCTGCTGCAGTTGCTTTTGTTATGACGCTTGTATTAAATTCAAACATGATATTCTATTAGTGACCCCCTTCCGGAAAGATCAATTCCGCTCTTTCCTTTACTTCACTTTTTCTTTCACTGCATGTAAAAACTCTTGAAGGGAAACGACAATTTCAACGCTGTCAACTCTAGGAAGCTAGCTGCAGTTGAACTCGAATCCGACGCACTTCTTTTTGCAGGTTGCAACGAATCTGCCGTTTTTCAGCCAGTCGTTTGCAAATTCTTAGTCTTAGCCACTTTCGTGATTTATCGTACAAATTTACTGCTTATCGCTACCCTTGCTTTTGAATACGCGACTATTTTTAAGGGCACCTGTTTTGACGATACAACGGAAAGAAACCACAGACATTAGTTATCATAGGCATATAAAGAACTTCTTTATAAACGTTGAAATTTAAGTGAACTTCGCGCTATTTTTTCAACCCATATGCTATGGTGCATCGAGACACTTCAGGATGTATCCTTCATGGTGCTATTTTAATGAAAATTCACTTGGGACTTGATTAGCATATTACTTGGTGCAACCATATTTTTGCAGCTTTTTGAGAAACTGAAACTAAAAACTAAACTAAAGCTTATTTTTCAAAACGTTTCACCATATCCGAGTTCCACTTCGTTGGTTCCTTAAGTCTCAGGACAGTTTTTGACCATTTTGCTTAAAACTGCTAGCATTTCTCCTTTTATGGGTGCTCACGCCATTTAGCCTGTCGTGGAGCAAGCAGCTCCAAAAATGGCGAGAACCACCGCCACGCCAATGCTGTGGGATCATTCGGTCAGTTCTCTCCGTTCGTCATTTGGATCTGAAAGGTAGTAGAAATTTCGCGTTATTTATAATGTGTGCACTGCCTTTTCCAAACGCGAAAATGTGGCCGTTTTCATACAAGATTTTTCGTCATCCACGATTGGTACCAGTTTTGAAGAACTACTGCTTCCTCTAATTTCGATGATTATTTAACAGTTTTTGGTTACTGTGATGCGCATCCCAATTAAGTTTTCTGTTACTGAAATCTACGAGCACATCCTCCCTATAGGCCCGTTCTAAAAAAAGAACGGTCCCCTTCCCTTCTACGAGTACCGTTTTCTTCTCACTCAAATGCGAAACAAAGTCTGCATTATGAACAGCTCCCAAGCTGATCCGCATGAGGCTTAGCTATTATCCGAGCTTGGACAATGTTTCCATTCTTGTGTCACCCTGACAGCTATGACTTCATTTATTCGCACAAAACGAAGGATCATGTGCTTCTTCACAAAAAGTACAGTCCTTCGAATTTGAGGTCGCCATCAAGGCGTTGGTCTTCCAGAAGTACTTTGCCATCAGTATCGAGGGCAGTGATATAACTCTCTGTCGATCCTCCATGCTCCATTGATTTAAGGGCTAGAATCACGCCATCGCAGGTTCCTGGTACAAAATCAAAAGCCGAGTATCCACGATCTGGGTGTGTTAGTTCTCCAATTTTCACAACTTGGATGTCTCCCATAGATTCATCCGCGGTAATCAGTAGGTTAGTTCCCCTAAATCACTGACTTCAACAATAAAACGACACCACTTCAAATTTACAAGCCACACCAACAAGTATCACCTGATCTCGTCCAATTCGTCGTTATAGATTTCAGTTGAATATTTTCTTGGAAGGAAGAACCATCTCTTGTGTATCTCCGACCATTGTACAGCTTCGTGGGTCAAGTATCCCGGCGATGTTGCACCAGCTGCTTGCGCAATTTTATCGTAGACATCAGTCCAGTCTACGCTTTTGACCTGAAATTATTCTTAAGCGGCATTTAAAAATTGCGCACCTCAAATTGAGAACAGCAGGAATAACTCCTTACAACTCCGTCATGAGATATGATTTTTATCCACATTGCATCCGTGCTGAAAATTTCTCCCTTTTTGTTCCTATACGCCTGAAAAAGAGCTTATAAAAGAAAACGGAAAGAGATGGCACATGTGTGTAGTAAATCCACGTTTATTACGGAACGCTGTTAAGCGTAAAGCAGCCTACCATTCCGTGACCGCCAACATACAGCTGGTCGTCTTTCAACGTCATCCACTCCGCCTTCATTCCGCTTGTTGTGTTTCCTGGCCCAGAATTGAGGAACAGCCATGGAATTGCCTGAGTAGGTGAGCGTTACAACAGCTCAATTTGTTTCGCTATTGTAGGAAGAGTAAGCACCACCTTCTTGTCTTCAATTTCGAAGATCATTCCGGTTTTGTCGTCAGGAGAAAGCAAGTGACCGTTAAATTTCACCAAGTCTGACATCTCCATGGCTCGCCCTTTCATGTTTAGGTGCCTTAAAAGATAAAAATATGACCGATGTTTCATATTTCCAACATTACCTTCTATTACTGCACATTCTGCTAACCACGCCAATCCCTCTCATGACGAAAGGAAAGCGAAATTTCAAAAACACGACAAGACGTAGAAAGTAAGAAATCTCAAAACTATTTGAAAGCGAAAGCAAAACACATTTCAGCTTGGAGCACAACAATTTCGTCTATTTGTTGTAGGAATTCTAAGACGACGAATCGCGGTTGCACGTATTCTGTCTGAGAGCGTATTACTTCATAACCAAAACGCGGTTTGAAATCGTTACCCATAGGCTTTCCTCAAACAAACAGTGGAAGTTTGTGGAAAACGAAATCCATTCGAAGACTAACACTCATAACCAAAGCCTAATCGCGTATTTGCCTCTTGCAGCGCATGCTCGGAATTAAATTAAGACAGTGTCGCGTGACAATTTTCCAAAGAAAGACTCACAAACGTACGTAGTTAAATTTTGATCAGACGAGAGATCCCACGTCACTTCAAGCTTTGCTAGTTCGTCCTTTACAAACAGCTGTCCCTTTCTTGTTAACGCTCTCCACGTGTAACCCTCAGGTGATGTCCTGGATTCCTTATCCATGTCCATGTCAGTGATGGCAATGATGTTTAGCTGAAACAGTTATATAAAGGCCACTCGACATAACACAATTGAGGAACATAAAACGCTGGGAATGTTTTCCTCAATCACTTCTCATATGGTTTGGATATATGAAACAATATGTGAAAAACCTATTTGAATTCTGCCTTTCACTCTAATTTCGTATAAGTTTCTTGAATATTCTATCACTGATTATTTGATCCACTGCGGCGTTTCAAATATAAAACGTTTGCTAATTTCTAAGGCCGGTTACATTGGAGCAGACAATAGCAAAGATTGCCGAAGTTGCTTAAATGTTGGCTTATGGGGAACTTGCCTTAAACTGTTATGGCTGGAAAGAACTCATGCATTGCGCTATTTCAATGCACCTCTCAGAAACGGTTGCTTTAGACACGTTGTTCGAATCATTGCTGCTAGGATGACTTATTTTCCTTGGTTTGTTAAAATCCCATTTCGAAAGGAGCGCAATTTATTACCGTTCTGTCCGATGCGTCAACAGTGCATTCTCCCATTGGCAAAGGGCTTGCTGAAAATGAGTTTTATGAGCCAGTTTGAGTTACGTGTAAAGATTTTTGCTGAAAACGTCTTTTACCTCGAGCTTCTTGAAGAATCTCGGCCAAGCATAATATGGCCTGAAACTCTATCACAGATAACGGCATAGGTAGAGGCGATTAACACGGAACACCTAGAGGTGTCTCATGCTGAACCCACCGCTAATAGAAAGCTAAGACACCACATCGTGTGCTGCTGAATGACTCCGTACAACGATTCCGTTATTTAAAGGGTAGAGTCTCATTGATTGACCTCAACTGGCAGCTTATTAAACAACATTTAGATGGCTCATTCTTTGGTGCTTGTTCAACATCAAACAAAAAAGAACAGAAGTATCGTGGTCTGTTAGTGAATATGTTGCACCAAGCACACATTTGCGCGTATCACGTCTTTAGTGTATTGACAGAGCCCGACGTTGAAAAAGGGGTTTTATATTAACAGTTTGCTGATACCTCACCCATCAAATTTTACTGTTACGCTTCAAGATATTTTTCTCTGTTTCAGACAAGGTCACCAGAATAGCACGCGGGACAGTACCTAGTGTGTTCTGCACGTACTCCTAATGAAACATGGAACACGTTCTTGGAGGCCTGCTGCCTAAAACATAACCTCAGCGGCTTCTTCAAATTAAACTTCTTCATACTATAAGTTAGCTACATAAAGCGGTCTCTGTCGATATCATTCAGTACGTAAGAAGGATAACACAAAATCCCAATGAAGCGAGATTGTGTATCTCAGTGTGGCCGTTAATTTAAAAACAGGATGAACAGCATGTTTCAAACTGGAGAGTTTGACCAGCAATAGTTATTTGCTCTTTCTCCTATTATGTTACGAACAGCGGTCACACCAGATGGTGCAGAATTTTGTGAACTAGACAAACATCAAATACTTCGCGCCGTGATACGAGGGATGGAAGATCCAAATATCTAATTCTGAACACAGCGCTATGGGTATTGGAGTGCATGAAGCTTCACATGCGAATAAATATTTTCGAGTAAAATTATTTTGAACTCTTTCAATTTTGCAGGCATCTTTGAGCCTACTAGAGTTGAACACCATAGTGCTCGTTTCAACTAATGGACGTATATGGGTCTTGGAAGCCATGACCAATGAAGTACTGTTCCCTGTAGAAAGACCTTTAAACATTTGTACGCAGAAGCTCTATCCTCCACCGGTTTTTGACATGCTCACAAAGTCTAATTTGTTGCTTTATGTAAAACCTCTCCTCTATTAATGAAATCCACCCACTTCGAATGTATGCTGTGTATGTGGTTGACGGAATTCTGCTAAAACGCACAAAACTCTGTTTTAAGCGAAGCCAAGGGCAGCTGCCATTGCTTAGACCAGGCAATCAGTAAGTCGGTTCCCCTTTGAGGGCATAATTTGTCACCATCAATGACATTATATAATTTTACGTCATCTGCATGCGGCGTGATTACAAAAGCAGAATCACAAATCATCACATAAGCACATACCTAGCAAAGCTGCTGAAGTATCGCGAATGTACAAACTGCGTGTCTGGCTCACGTTCAGGGATGTGCGGAAATTTTTTCGAGAAAAGCGTAACAGGAAATAAGGAACGGAGGGGCTCAAAAATGGATGGAAACTGCAAGACGAAACATGGAAACGGAAATGATTCAAAAATCATTGCTTCATTCAATTTTTCAAAAATATATTCTCATAATGATAGTAATGACTGAGTTGGCGAATTTAGGAAACAGACATGGCAGTATGCAACTTGTTTCCAGCAACACATAAAAATAAATGATCCTTGAAATCGTATCGTGACTAAAATGACTTCTCTCGGAAACTAGGATACGAAGCACGGAAAAAGAAATGACTCAAAGATCATTGCTTCATTTAAATTTTTATAAATATGCAAGGTGTCTCAAAAAATGTAAACACTGTCAGAAAGGTAATAACTTTGCTCACAATAAAGGAACTGGAAAAGTTAAAAACACATATCAAAGCTTAAAAATGGAAATTTTAAGCGACATGGAATGCGCCATGTAGTCGTCTAAAATTTTGCATTTTACACTGGTTTGATTGTGTTTGGCTTGAATACTTGTTATAATTTTTCCGCAGAGTGGCCGTTTTGATTGATTTGTGTTTCTTTTATCGTTTCTTTTATGGCTGGTTACACTCTTTAGTTTGAAACATGATGTTCATCCTGTTTTTAAATTAACGGCCACACTGAGATACACAATCTCGCTTCATTGGGATTTTGTGTTATCCTTCTTACGTACTGAATGATATCGACAGAGACCGCTTTATGTAGCTAACTTATAGTATGGAGAATTTTAATTTGAAGAAGCTGCTGAGGTGGTGTTTTAGGCAGCAGGCCTCCAAGAACGTGTTCCATGCTTCATTAGGAGTACGTGCAGAACACACTAGGTACTGTCCCGCGTGCTATTCTGGTGACCTTGTCTGAAACAGAGAAA